>JAUGSI010000008.1:3000000-3466578 GCA_030770045.1 Colletotrichum brevisporum
AGGATATATTATTTATTAATATAAAAATAAAGAATAGAGGTTTATATATTTAATTTTAAATTTTTTTAGTTTTATTTAATAATTAATATTTATGTTTTTTTAAGTAGTATTTTATATAAATATTTTTATATATTATTCTAAAAAGAATGTATTATAGCTATATATTATTAAGTAGTATAATAAATAAAAGTATTTAATAGGGTGTATTTAGTAGGTTTAACCCCCTCTAGCTTAAGTAGTCTTAAGTAGAGCTTAGTAGGGTATATATACCTTAACGCTTCTGCTGACCTACTTTTCCCGTAGTAGCAGACGTGGACATAGATATAAACATACTAGTAATAATAATAATACTATTACTAATAGGCGGCACTAAATAGCATAACTAATATATCAAAACAAACCTTTACTTATATAAACCTTTAACTAAATTACAAGTACCGTAATATACTATAAAGCCCAACGAGCCCTAGTAGCGTTTATAATTAAAGAAAAAGGCACTAATATAAGCGAGCCCTTTATTAATTCCTTCTATCTTTTATATTCCTATATATACAATAACCCTTAAAGCTATAATATCTAAAAAGAAGATTCCTACTAGCCCTATTTAGCTCTAGAATAAATAGGAGGATATAATCCTATAGATATTATTAATAATTAATATAAGAAGTTAATATTTACTATATAACTCCCTTTAAAGAGTCTTTTTTAAAGGACTATTCTTTTTTCTTTTTATTTATAAAGCCCGCGTTTATCTTTAGGGCTTAAATATTAGTTAAAGAAGTAGTAGAAGGGTATATAGAGTAAAACTTATAATTAGCAATAAAATACCTCTAAGTACTATAGTAAATATAGGTCCCTATATTTTTATAGGCCTAGTATACTAACGTATTAATTTATTAAGTTTATTATAGGCCTATAGTAACTCTATATAAGGGAGTACTAGTAGTTTAATAGTAGTATTATAAGGTTAATATAGTTTAAGTAGTATTTATATTTATTATTATTATATTACTTTATAAGTCTATATATTATTTATTATATAGCTTATATTAATTGTTTTTATAGTTTTGTATTTTTAATTCTAATACCTTAAGGTTTATAGTAATAGAGTAGTACTGTCAAATAGTTATATAGTAGTTTATTTTATTAATATTATAATCAATAGTGGGTTTATAAATTAGCTAGGAAATCCCTAGGTAAAAGTAGTTTAGTTAGATTTCCTTTAACTATAAAAGCTTTTTAGTTTATACTAAAGTTAATTTAAATTTTATAAAGAATTTAATAAAAGACTACTTTAGGTTTTAGTAAATATAGTAGAGCTACTTAAGAGTCTATATTGTATAATAGGGGCTTTTATAATAATTAAAGAGATAAGTAAAGAAGAGCTTTATATTTTGCTCAATTACTTATTTACTATTAGTATAAAAGTTATTTACTTAGGTCTATACTATTAGTTCTAAGTTTAGTAATAAGTACTACTAGTAATTCCGGGGATCTTTAATAAATTCTTAGTTAACCTTAAGTATATAGTATATTATTATTTTTTAAGTAAAGAAAATAGCTAAATTATTATTAAAGGGTTTACTTTATAAAAAGGGCTTTTATTAGTAATATATTATTTAAATGATTTAAATTATAGAAGTATAGTTCTACTATAATAGTATAATAGTATTTCAAATGGCTTAAGTCTTTATTATATAGTAGTTTTATTAGTTATTTTATTAGTTATTTTACTAGTTATTTTGTTATTAAATATTCTACTACTGCTAGTATAGTCTTTCTAAAGGGAGGGGGACTTTTATTAAACTTATATTTATTATAGTTATTTTAGTAATTTACTACTTTATTAATTTCTACTAAAGTTACTTTAATTAAAAAGTTTAGTAATATTAGGAGTTAGTTATAAATAGTATTTTAGTACTACTTAAAAGTAGTTATACTAAATTTAAAAGGTAAAAAGAAAGAGGTTTATTTGTGTTTTTTTAAGTAGTGTCTTATACGGACATTTCTATAAGTTAATCTAAAGAAAATACATTATAGCAATGTATTTTCAAGTAGTATAATTAAATAAAAGTATTTAATAGGGTATATCTAGTAAGTTTAACCCCCACTAGCTCTACTAAGTGGTCTTAAGTAGAGCTTAGTAGGGCGTACGTACCTTAATACTTCCACTTACCTACTCTTCCTATAGTAATAATAACAATACTATTACTAATAGGTAGCGATATTAAAGTAAACCTTTACTTATACAAACCTTTAGCTGGATCACGCTGTAGGCACTGTGACATACTGTAGGGCCTAATAAGCCCTGGTGGTGTTTATAATTAAACAAAAAAGCACTACAAGTAAGGCCTTTATTAATTCCTTCTATCTTCTACACACACACAACAACCTAAAAGCACTCTAATAAGCAAACTACCTACTATAATATCCAATAAAAGGTTACCTACCCTAAGCCCTTATAACTAAAATAATAACTATTATATAACCTTATAGTTATTAACTAACTATAAGAGTAGTAATAAGTACTTTATAACTAAGGGGGTTAATAAAATTAACTTAACCTATAACTAGTACATATTCTTTAATAAAAAAAAGAAGCTTACTATTACTATAATTTACTATTATTAAACTACTAGTAATAGACTTAATATAAATACAATAATTCTTAAATTATAGAACAGAACCCTTTTAGGTATCCTATAGTCCAAGGCTAACTATAAATACTTTAATTAACTAAAGAACGCGGCTACTAGATCTATAGCACTCTAAGTAGTTAATATTAGTATATTTAGTAAGGCCTGTATAAATGTCAAGGGGGATACTAATAATAGCAGGGCTAAGTAGCTAGACCAGCTATAGCTGCGCAGCTAAGGAAAGCGATAAGACAGTTCGGATTAGATTCAATAGGTTTAAAGGGACGGTCTAGAGAGGTATATAGAAAGCGTTAGTAGTTTTAGCGGCGTTAATAGTATAATCAGTAGTCTACTTTAAAATTAATTAAAAATACCTATTACTTTAAATCTATAAAAGCTGCGTTATAGTAGGTGAATTTGAGTGCTATGACGAAAAGGATTGATAAGGTGGGTAGCTGGACGGCTATTTCCTAGAGCACGTAGCCCGTAGGCCGTTAGTTACTCTAGAGGGGGTTAATTTTAACTATTAATTATACTATTAATACTACTAAAACTACTAATATCTTTTTAGTAAACCGTCCCTTTAAACCTATTAAACCTAAACTAAACTAGTTTATTACTTCTCTTAACTATTATATCTCTTTATAACTAATATACTATTACTATATAGCTATAACTAGTTTATTTACTTAGCTCTACTATTATTAGTATCTATTTTAATATTTATATAGGCCTTACTAAACTAATTAATATTAAAGATTACTAAAGTAGCGACTTAGAGTATTATAAATTTAATAGCTCTATTTTTTAATTAGTTAAAGTATTTATAATTAACTTTAGTTTATAAAATGTATATAGTTTTATTAGGCTTAGTATTTAACTTAAGTATTATCTATTAAGTATTAAGTTAATTACTTATAGTTTAATAGTAATACATTCTAGTAATAATAAACCTTACTTTTTCTTTATTAAAGAATTTATACTAGTTTTAAGTTAAGTTAATTATATTAACTCCCTTAGTTATAAATTACTTATTACTAGTTTTATAATTAGTTAATAACTATAAAGTTATATAATAGCTATTATTCTAAGGGTAGAGATTAATAGTAAATAGTTTTTTATCAAATATTATAAGTTATTATTATATATAAGTATATAAAAGATAAGAGGAATTAATTAAGGCCTTATTTATAGTAGTACTTTTTTCTTTAATTATAAATACTACTAGGGCTTATTAGGCCCTATATATAGTATAATTTAGCTAAAGATTTATATAAGTAAAGGTTTATTTAAATATATTTAATACTACTTATTAGTAATAGTATTATTATTATTACTATAAAAAGAGTAAATAAGTAGATATATTAAAGTATATATACTCTACTAAGCTATACTTAAAACTACTTAGTAGAGTTAAAGGGAGTTAAGGTTACTAAATATACTCTATTAAATACTTTTATTTAATTATACTACTTGATAATACATAACTATAATATATTCTTTTTAAATTAACTTATAAAAATATCTATATAAAACACTATTTAAAAAGATATAAAGTAATAGGTATTTTTCATTAATTTTAAAGTAGACTATTAATTATACTATTCAAACTATTAAAACTACTAATATCTTTTATATATCTTCTTAATAAACTATCCCTCTAAACCTATTAAATTTAATTTAAACTAAATTATTACTTCTTTTAACTATTATATCCCTCTATAACTAATATACTATTACTATATAGCTATAGTTAATTTAACTACTTAGCTTTACTATTATTAGTATTTATTTTAATATTATTATATATAAACTTTAATAAATATACTAATATTAACTACTTAAAGTATAATAGATTTAATAGTTATATTCTTTAGTTAGTTAAAGTATTTATAGTTTATTGCTGGAAGAGTAGGTAAGCAGAAGTATCAAGAGCTGGAGGGGGTCAAACCTACTGGATACACCCTATTAGATACTTTTATTCATTACACTACTTAATAATACATAGCTATAATGCATTCTTTTTGGATTAACTTATAGAAATGTCCGTACAAGACACTACTTAAAAAAACACAAAAAAAGTATTTATAGTTAACTTTAGTTTATAAAATATATATAGTTTTATTAAGTCTACTATTTAGCTTAAGTATTATTTACAAAGTATTAAGTTAATTATTTATATCCCCTTTAAGGTAACTAATAACCTATAAGCCACGTACTTTAAAAAATACCTATCTAGCCACCTACTTTATTAATCTTTTTTATTATTAGTTATAATAAACAGTACTTAAATTAACTTACTATAATACATCTTCTATAGATTTAAAGTAATAAGTGTTTTTAATTAATTTCAACTACTAATTATACTATTAATACTACTAAAACTACTAATGCCTTCTATATACTTTCTACTATTTCTCTAGATCTATTAACTCTAATCTAAACTAAACTATTTCTTCTTTTAACTATTAAATCCCTTTATAACTAATATATTATTATTATAGACCGCGTAGCTATAGTTAGTTTAGCTACTCTCTACTATCGTTAGTATTTATTTTAATATTACTTTACTAAATATACTAATATTAGTAGCTACTTAAGCTAATAAGACTCTAGTAGCTATGTCCTTTAGTTAATTAAAGTATTTATAGTTATTCTTATTATTTAGGATTTTTATAAAGTCTTTACTCTTTATATATAAGTTATATATTATTATATTTATATAGTAGCTATTACTAGTAGTTTTATGGTATAGAGCTTTTAAAATTATAAGTACTATATTATTATTGTTACTTTAGTAGTACTAGTTAAAGCTTATATTAATTATATAAGCTTTTATAGTATAAAGGTACTTTTTAGTAGTATTAATATTAGTTAATATTTATAGGATTATATTTTTATATTTATCCTAAGGCTAAATAAAGCTAGTAGGAATCTTGTTTCTAGATATTATAGTAAGTAGTTTACTTAATAGAGTACTTTTAAGTTATTACTATATATAGGTATATAGAAGATAGAAGGAATTAATAAACGCCTTACTTATAGTAGTACCTTTTTCTTTAATTATAAACACTACTAAAGTATATTAAGCCCTACGTGTAATCTAGCTAAAGGTTTATATAAGTAAAGGTTTATTTTAATATGTTTTGTACTGCCTATTAGTAATAGTATTGTTATTATTATTAGTACGTTTACGTCTATACTTACGTTTACTACTATAGTAGAAAGAGTAAGTAAGTAAAATTATTAAAGTAGAGCTAAAGGGGGTTAAAGCTACTAGATATACTCTATTAGATACTTGTATTTAATTATACTACTTAATCATATATAGCTATAATATATTCTTTTTAGATTAATTTATAGAAATATTTATATAAAATACTATATAAAAAATATAAAAGTTAACTATTTATACTTTAATAGTAGTAAATTTGAGTAATAGTAAACTTTACTCTTTCTTTATTAAAGAATTTATATTAGTTTTAAATTAAGTTAATTATATTAACTACCTTAACTATAAAGTATTTATTATTAGTTTTATAACTAGGTTATAACTATAAGATTATATAATAGTTATTATTCTAGGGGTAGGGATAAGTCCTAAGTAGCTTTTTATTAGATATTATAGTAAATAGTTTATTTAATAGAGTACTTTTAGGTTATTATATATAGGTATATAAAAAATAAACGAAATTAATAAAGAATTTACTTATAGTAGTAGTGTCTTTTTCTTTAATTATAAACGCTACTAGGGCTTATTAGGCCCTATAGTATATTATAGTGCTATAATATAATTTAACTAAAGGTTTATATAAGTAGAGGTTTATTTTAATATATTTAGTACTACTTATTAGTAATAGTATTACTATTATTACTAGAAGAGTAAGTAAGTAGAACTATTAAGGTATATATACTTTAGTAAGCTTTACTTAAAACTATTTAATAAAACTAAAGGGAATTAAAGCTACTAAATATACTCTATTAAATACTTCTATTTAATTATACTACTTAAGAATACATAGTTATAATATATTCTTTTTAAAATGCCTTATTAAAATATCTATATAAAATACTATAATACCCCCTCTAGGGTAACTAATAGCCTATAAACTACATACTCTAGGGAATAGCTATTTAGCTCTTTACTTTATTAATCTATTTATTATAGTACTTAAATTTACTTACTATAATATAGCTTCTATAGATTTAAAGTAATAAGTATTTTTAATTAAATTTATAAACTACTAATTATACTATTAATACTACTAAAACTACTAATACATTTTATATACCTTCTATATACCTAACTATTTAATAAACTACTCCTTAAAACCTATTAAATTTAAATTAAACTATTCTATTACTTTAATTAAATTTTATATATATTCATATATATATAAAGGTATATCTTAAGAGCTATTAATACATTTTTTACTTTAATAGTACTATAAACCTTTAAACCTACTAAATATAACTATAGCCTTTAGAGTTAGTAAAACGTTATTCTAAAACAACTATTAACTACTTTAAATACTAAAATCTACTTATATATTATAGTATACTAGTAGCTTTAAGTTATATAATTTAATAGCTTTTTATATAAACTATATAACTATAGTTAGTTTAACTACTTAACTCTACTATTATTAATATTTATTTAAATATTATTATATATTTATATTTTTTAAGTAGCGTTTTATATAGATACTTCTATATATCATTCTAAAAAAAATATATTATAGCTATATATTATTAAGTAGTATAATAAATAAAAGTATTTAATAGAGTGTATCTAGTAGGTTTAACCCCCTCTAGCTTTACTAAGTGGTCTTGAGTAGAGCTTAGTAGGGCGTACGTACCTTAACGCTTCTGCTTACCTACTCTTCCTAGGCGTGACTAATATATTAAAATAAACCTTTACTTATATAAACCTTCAGCTAGATTACACTATATATAGGGCCTAACGAGCCCTAGTAGCGGTTATAATCAAAAAAAAAGGTACTACTATAAATAAGCCCTTTATTAATTCGTCCCGTCTTCTACATTTATACATAATAACCCTTAAAGCTATAATATCTAGAAATGAGATTCCAACTAGCTCTACTTAGCTCTAAAATAAATAAAAGGATATAATCCTATAGATATTAACTAGTATTAATACTACTAAAAAGCATCTTTATACTATAGAAGTTTATATAATTAATATAAGCCTTAATTAGTACTACTAAAGTAAAAATAATAAAGTAGTACTCGCGATTTTAGAAGTCCTATACTATAAAACTACTAGTAATAACTACTATATAGACGTAATAATACGCGACTTATATATAAGGGGTAAAAACTCTATAAAAATCCTAAATAATAAAGATAACTATAAATACTTTAACTAACTAAAGAACGCAGCTACTAGAGTTTTATTAGCCTAAGTAGCTAATATTAGTATATTTAGTAAGGCCTGTATATAATAATATTAAGATAGATACTAATAATAGTAAAGAGCAGCTAAACTAACTATAGCTATATAGTTAAGAGAAGTAATAAAACGGTTTAAATTAAATTTAATAGCTTTCAAGAAATAGTCTAGAAAGGTGTTAGTGGTTTGAGTAGTATTAATAGTATAATTAGTAGTTTATAAAATTAATTAAAAATACCTATTACTTTAAATCTATAGAAGCTGTGTTGTAGTAAGTGAATTCAAGTACCGTGATAAAAAAAACTAATAAAGTAAGTGGCTAAATAGCTATTTCCTAGAGTATATAGCCTATAGGCTATTAGTCACCTTAGAGGGGGTAAATATTATTATATATAAGCCTTACTAAATATACTAATATTAATAGCTATTTAAACTAATAAAACTTTAGTAACTACGTTCTTTAATTAGTTATAGTACTTATAGTTATTTTTAATATTTAAGGTCTTTATAGTATTTTAACTACTTTAATATAAGTTATTTATAGTTATTTATATATTATAGTTATTATTTATAGTTTTATAGTAATAGATTTTAGTAATAATAAACTTTACTTGATTATTATAAAAGAATTCTTATTAGTTATAAGTTAAGTTAATTATATTAACTTCTTTAATTATAAAGTACTTATTATAATTTATATAGTTTATTAATGTTTATAAAGTTATATTTTAGTATATATTTTAGTACTAAGTAAATAAAGTAGAGATCTTTTTTTTAATATTATAGAGTATTATATATAAAAATATATAAAGAATAAAAAGAATTAATAAAGGCTTTATTTATAGTAGTATGATCTTTTTCTTAAATTATTAATACTACTAAAGCTTATTAGGCTTTATATATAGTATAATTTAATTAAAGGTTTATATAAATAAAAGTTTATTTTAATATATTTAATATTACTTATTAATAATAGTATTATTATTATTATTAAAAAAAGTAAGTAAGTAGAATTATTAAAATAGAGCCAAAGGGAGTTAAAGCTACTGAATACCCTTTATTAAATACTTTTATTTAATTAAACTACTTAAAAATACATTTATACTTTTTTATATACTATTTTATATAGACATTTTTATATGTTATTCTAAAAAGAATATATTATAGCTATATATTATTAAGTAGTATCATAAATAAAAGTATTTAATAGAGTATATCTAGTAGGTTTAACCCCCTCTAGCTCTTAACACTTCCACTTACCTAGTCTTTTAGTAATAATAATAATACTATTACTAATAAGTAGTACTAAATAGCGTAACTAATATATTAAAACAAACCTTTACTTATACAAACCTTTAGTTAAATTACGCTATATATAGGGCCTAACAAGCCTTAGTAGTATTTATAATTAAAGAAAAAGGCACTACTACTATAAGTAAGTTCTTTATTAATTTCTTCTATCTTTTATATTTTTATATACCTAAGAATTTAATAAAATAGTAAAAACTACTATAAATATAAAAGTCCCCTAGCTACTAAATACTAAATACTATAACTTAATTACTATAGTTAAAAATAATATTTAGTAGTATAGTAAAGTAGCTATATAGTTTAGTATTAATACTATTAATATGTAGTATAGCTAATTAACCTAACTCTTAAATATAAAAATCTAAATTACTATTTTTAGCCTTTACTTTCTTTAAACTAATAGTAATAAGAACTAAATAAAAAATATTAAACTAGACTTATTAGTTAATTTAACACCAGATTAGTTTTTAAATTTATTATTCTTATAAAACAACTAATATAACTTTAAATAAGTAATAAAGGTAGTAATAATAACTATAGATCCCCTAGAGTTAAGAGACTAGTATATTTAATAAGGCCTAGTAATATATTAAGACGTTTACTAATAGGTATAGGAAAAATTAGTTTAATTAAGTTAACTAGCTATAGTATAGTAATAGTATGTTAGTTATAAAGGGATTTAATAGTTAAGGGAAGGGATAGTTTAGTTTAAATTAGATTTAATAGGTTTAAATAGATAGTTTACTAAAAGGGTATTAGTAGTTTTAGTAGTATTAATAGTATAATTAGTAGTTAAAATTAATTAAAAATACTTATTACTTTAAATTTATAGAAGCTATGTTATAGTAAGTAAATTTAAGTACTATTTATTAAATAAAAAAGATTAACAAGGTAGGTGGCTAAATAGCTATTTCCTAGAGTATATAGCCTATAGACTATTAGTTACTTTAGAGGGGGTAAAGAAAGAAAGAAAACAGAAGGACAGTTATAACTTAAAAATATATAGTTATAATATATTCTTTTTAAAACCCTTTATTAAAATATTTATATAAAATACTATAAAAATATAAAACTTCATTAAACTATTTTTTATACTTATTAATAAGTATTTTAATATATTAACTTTATTGGATATATTAGGTTTTAATAAACTTTAAAGAATCTATAGTTATTATTACTACTTTTATTACTTACTTAAAATAGTATTACTTCTTTTTTAAAAATAGTAAATTTAAAATTTAACTTAGTATTAAATTAACTAATAGGTTTAGTTTAATATTTTTATTTAGTTTTTATTTTTATTAGTTTAAAAATAGTAAAAACTAAAAATAGTAATTTAAGTCTTTATATTTAAAAGTTAAGTTAGTTAGTTATACTATATAGTATAGTATTAATACTAAACTATATAACTATATTAAACTATATAAGTCTTAACTATTTTTATTAATAAAAGTAGCTATTATAAAAAATAAAAAGTAAATAACTATATTACTAAACTACTTAATATTATTTTTAATTATAGTAACTAGGTTATAGTATTTAGTATTTTATAGTTAAAAGAATATTATAATTATAGTAGCTTTAACTATTTTATTAAATTCTAAAGTATAAATATAAAAGATAAAAGGAATTAATAAAGGCTTTATTTATAGTAGTACTTTTTGTTTTAATTATAAATACTACTAGGGCTTATTAAGCCCTATATATAGTATAATTTTACTAGAGGTTTATATAAATAAAGGTTTATTTTAATATTACTATTTATTAGTAATAGTATTATTCATGTCAGTCGCGCCCGCCGCCTATTAGTGATAGCATCGTCGTTATTGCTAGAAGAGCAAGTAAGTAGAAGCATCAAGGTACGTACGCCCTACCAAGCTCTACTTAAGACTACTTAGTAGAGCTAAAGAGGGTCAAACCTACTAGATATACCTTATTAAATACTTTTATTCAATTACACTACTTAAAAATATATAGCTATAATGTATTCTTTTTAGAATAACTTACTAAAATATCTGTATAAATACTACTTAAAAAAACACAGGTGAGTATTTTTATTATTACTATAAAAAGGTAAGTAAGTAGAATTGTTAAGGTAGAGCTAAAGGGGGTTAAACCTATTAAATATACCTATTAAATACTTTTTTTTATTATATTACTTAATAATACATAGCTATAATGTATTCTTTTTAAAATAACTAATAAAAATATTTATAAAAATACTATATAAAATTATAAATAAAGGGATTTAATAGTTAAAAATTAACTTAATTTAAATTAAATTTAAAACGTTTAAAAGAATAGTAAGAACTATTAGTAGTTTTAGTAGTATTAATAGTATAATTAGTAGTTAAAATTAATTAGAAATACCTATTACTTTAAATCTATAGAAGCTATGTCATAGTATGTAAATTTAAGTATTATAATAAAAAAAGATAATAAAGTAAGTAGCTAGATAGTTTTTTAAGTAGAGTATATAGTATATAAGCTAGTAGTTACTCTAGAGGGGGTTTTAATTTATAGTTAAGAAGTAATAGTAATTATATATATTAACTACTAATTAGTATTAATTTATATAGAGTAAATAAATAGTAATTAATTATTAAGTATAAAGATTAATAATTAAAGTTTAAAATAAATAGATTTAGAGTTATTTTTATTAAAAACTTAAAATACTTATATAATAATAAAATTAAGTCTATACTCTACTATATAACTATTAACTATAAGTAGTTAGTATTTATATAGTTATTTTTATATAACTCTTAATTACTATTAAAACCTATTAAACTTTATTTATAGTATAGTTTAACTAAAAATTTATATAAATAAAAACTCATTTTAATATACTTAATACTACCTATTAATAATAGTAGTATTATAATTACTAATAAAATAAGTAAGTAAAAGTATTAATATATATATACTCTACTTAGTTTTACTTAAAAGTAGTTAAATTAAAAAAAACTTAAACTTACTAAATATACTTCATTAAATACGTTTGTTTATTATACTACTAAATTATATATAGCTATAATATATTTATTTTAAAATAACTTAATTTAAATTAAACTTTAATTTAAATGAAAGAATAGAATATATAAAGTTATTTTAAATAATTAATAGCTTTAGCCTTAATAGTCTATATCTATCTATTTATCCATTTCTTTCTTCTAGTGCTTTATACTATATTTAAGCTTCTTCTCTCCCCCCAGGCCTAGATAATATCATTTAACGGATCAAGACGATGTCTCGAGCGTCTAAACTCACTCTGGCGGCGACGTCGCTGTTCGCTGCCAGCACCATCGTTATCGTGCACTTCCAGCAGAAGTTCGAGAAGGAGGCATGTCTATCCCCGACTCTTTCGCCGGTGATACCACCTCAGTAACAGGAACTGAACGAAATCATCCACAGGCCATGCATCAAGGCGTCATCCGCGACATGGAATTGCAGCGTATCAAGCGGGAGCGCCAACTCGACTTCGACATGCAGCGAACTCTTGAAGAGGAGTACAAGCGGGAGCAGACGGTCCGAGATACCACATCGCCAGTTTCTGGTGCAAACGGAAGAGGATGGGAAAGACAAGACAGAACTTAATGAGAGAGTCTGGGCGTTACAGGTCTGACTTAGGTAGGTTTCAACGACGATGTCAAGCTGCCAAAGGAACGGCATTAATATCTTGATATAGAAGTCGCTAGACTCGAACGAAATCCGCATTTTTGGCCAGTTGAGCACATGAATTTGGAACAATACGCGGCCGCGCACCTTGCCACACCCACTTGCTTGAAAGATAAAGAGATGAATCGTCGAAAGTAGCGCACATAGTCTTCATCTTCATTTTCAACCTCTGTCGTCTTTGCACGGTTGGCAACTGACCAACACAGCGCCCTGGAAGGATCACTATTCCCACAAAATGGCCGATTTTTTCTACTTCAATTTCCTTATCTTCTTATCATGATGTATTTGTTCGGGTAAAACACATGGAGGATGGATTCATCTGCCATTCTGCCGTGGCGCCATCACCATTGTCACGCGGTTCCGGTGATCATTATTCCCTCCCCACCGCCTCTGCATACCGGGAAATTGCCTTGCCTCGTCAAGGACAGTCATCATCAGTGAAATCGGTCTTAATTCCCCGTACCGATCGCGACCCTGCTCATCTGATGGATACTCCAGATCTATTAGTGAACATGCGTGCTGCGATGTTCATGGATTGAAGTTCCTGAAACAGAAGCTTGGCGGCGTAGGGTATGTGAATCTGGGCAATTTTCGTCTTGTTCTTGCAGGGCCGGCACTCAAATGACTGCTTCGAGAGGTTTCTGTAAAAGTGTTAGCAATCAATGCGAAGCACTGGTGATGAGGCAACCTACGCAATGGGTGTCATCAATCCGCAGATCTCGCAAACATGCACTCGGAAGGCATCTGAAACTTCGAAGAGTCTCTCCTTCAGAAATGATGCCGCACCGTGAGCAATCATGCAATCACGCTCCATCTCACCGAAACGGAGGCCACCGTCACGAGCACGACCTTCAACAGGCTGTCTGGTCATGATCTGCACCGGGCCACGAGCACGAGCGTGGATCTTGTCGTCAACCATGTGGCGCAAACGCTGATAATAGGTAGGTCCGAAGAAAACTTGAGCCCGCAACTTCCTGCCAGTGTGGCCGTTGTACATGATCTCGAACCCTCTTGACTGGTAGCCTTGGTCACGGAGAAGCTGTGAAACCGAGTCGACCGTCACGTCCGTAAACGGCGTCGCGTCTCCTTCCATGCCCTTCAAGGTGGAAACCTTACTGAGAAGACATTCGATCAAATGAGCGATTGTCATACGGGACGGGATGGCGTGAGGATTGATGATGATATCAGGAGTGATACCCTCACACGTGAAGGGCATGTCTTCTTGACGATATGTGACACCGATCGTGCCTTTTTGACCGTGACGTGACGCAAACTTATCGCCAATCTGAGGGATTTTGGTCGTCCTGACACGGACCTTGACGTACCGGAGACCATCCTGGTTAGTCGTGACGATGACCGAGTCCACGATGCCATTTTCTGTACTACGTAAAGGCGTAGAGGCATCTCGCTTGACATGTTGGGTTGTCCGTTGGCCCAGTTCTTGGTTGTCGGGATTGATGGGAGACGTCTTGCCGATAATGATATCCTCTCCCGAAACGCGGACACCTGGGGCAACAATGCCGTCATCATCGAGTTTGTCGTAAGTGCCATGCTTCAGACGAAGCGTGTCGCTTCTGAATGGTTTTTCGAACTGTTCTACCAGATTGATTCCCACGCGCTTCTCGCAGTCAGTATATGACCGGAAGAATAAGCTCCTGAAGAGGCCACGATCAATGCTACTCTGATTCATAATCACGGAATCTTCCTGGTTGTAGCCCGAGTAACAGGCGATGGCAACAATTGCGTTCTGCCCTGCCGGAAGCTCTCTGAACTTCAGGAACTCCATGGACCGGGTCGTGGCAAGTGGTTTCTGGGGGTAGTACAGAATGTTGGCCATTGTGTCCATTCTCCGGGAATAGTTAGTCAAGAAGAAGCCCATAGCCTGCTTCCCCATTGCAGACTGATAGGTGTTACGAGGAGACTGTAGCATCAATCAGCATTTGCGGCGCAGAAGCGGGCTAGGCAACACCTACTTGATTATGATCAGGGAAGGGGATGATACTGGCACAGATTCCCAGCAGCATACTCGGATGAATTTCGCAGTGGGTGTACATGTGCGTCGTCGGGTTGATTTTGGTCTTGAGACGCCGGTTTCGATCCTCCGTATTGTCTTCCTCGACGATTTGCCCCTGCTTCTGCAATCTGTATATCTCCAGGTCTTCAGGTGTCATGCAAATCATGGCGGTCTCCTCCTCTTCGGCATCGAGATATTCGATAACTCCGCTGTGAGCCAGTGATTCCCATGTGATTTTGTCCGCGGGGTTGTCGGGCGGGTTCTCCTGCTGCTCTCGCATCTCGTTTACAGTTCCTTTTTGAAGCACGAGGGATCCCTGTGGTACGATTCCGTTTTGGCTTTGCTCCACCACGAAGACGGGCCTCATAACTCTACCCGCGTCGGAAAAGATCTTGAATTCGCGGTCTCGAATATCACGGACGAGGGAGACTTCGTGGGAGATGACGTTACGCCGACGGGTTCCTTGCACGTCTGGTACCAAGATTCTGGGATCTTGGTGAACACCAACCCACACGCCGTTGAGGAATACCTTGGTGGCATTGGGGTATCTGAGCGGCTCGTACTCCTCGAGGACTTCCATGCCGCGCTGAATCATGTAGTCAATAATGGGCTCTGCGGGTGTGCCGACACTGACATAGCACATGAGCGAGAGGTTCTTGACGAGACCACAAGCCTGTCCCTCGGGCGTTTCAGCAGGACACACGAGGCCCCAGTGAGTGTTGTGAAGCTGTCGGGGTTTCGCAAGTTTTCCGTCGCGACCAATCGGTGTGTTTGTGCGGCGCAGATGGGACAGCGTGGACGCAAATGTATATCGGTTCAGCACTTGGGAGACGCCGGCCGTCGAGCTCATAGCCTTCTTTTGGTCTCCCCAGTTGCCTGTCGCTAACGAGTACTTCAGGCCGTTGGAGAGGGTTTGTGGCTTCACACCAAGTGTCAGGCTGAATTGTCGATTAGATTCGACGCAACGCTTCAGGTGGCCGGACAATTCTTGGTTCATGCGACGGACGATGTTGCGGAATAGCTTAGCGAGCAGCGGGCCAGCCAGATCGAGGCGCTTCTTGCCGAAGTGATCACGGTCATCCGTGTCCCGTCGACCAAGAGCGCACTGAAGTAGCTTATGAACCATATAGCCCAAGAAAAAGGCCTTCCGCGTTTCACTGCCTTCGCTCTGAGAAATGTGCGGAAGCGTCTCCTTTTGTAGAATGTCCTTGGCTGTCCTTACACGTTTCTCCCGCGGAATGTTGTGGTTGCTGCCACGCTTGCCAATGAAGTCAAGAGCAACCTCCCGGTCCTGGATGCAGAAAGCCTCTTCAATGCAGGGTCGCAGCATCTCGAGCATCTGGCTGTCATTTCTGTCGTAGCAAATGTGGTTCAAAATATCCTCGTCGGACACCACTCCCAGCGCTCGGAATACAATGGCAATCGGGAGATCGGACTTGACGTACGGCAGACTGCAATGAATGGTCTGGCCATACCCACCCTTAGCTGCATCACCTTTGCTGTAGAGTTTGAGCATCATGCTCGAAATCAGTCGAGACCCCTTCTCAAGAGCACTGCGAATCTCGGCCGTGTATGAGTAGGGGCTCGGCTGAGCCTTCTTGAACACCTGGACAATGTTCGCTGCTGATCGCTCCTGGGCGATGAGAACCTTCTCGCTGCCGTTGATGATGAAGTAGCCGCCTTGGTCGTAAGGACACTCGTTCAACATGAACAAGTCGTCCTCTTGTTCACTGCTCAGGTGACAGATTTTTGACTTGACCATGATTGGCATCCTTCCAATAAATATCATGTCCTTCATGTCGTCGGATTTGTTCTTATCGGCGCCGTAGTCCTCTCCGCTTTCCTCTTCCTCCCACTCGAGCTTTGTAGGATGTTCGCCCGTATTCGCGAGCTCGTCCTGTTGCTCCTCGTCCAGTTCGTTGAGAGGAATAGGTTTCTCGACAGCTATTGAAACCTTCTTCGTAATCTTCACGTACAGCGGACTAGCATAGGTGAGATTGCGGTCTCGGCATTCGTAGGGAAGGAGTGTCGTGACTTTTCCATCGGCTTCGGTGATGGACGGCCGAGAGACCATGACAGTCCCGAACTTGACTTCGTAACGACGAAGGGCGATGACTCTGTCACTGTCGGACATGGGATTCGGTTGATCGAGTGTAATTTGGGAATACTCGTCAATGAGCTCCTGGACAGTGGATGAGGTAAACTCGTCGAAAGAATCGACCTGCTGCGACACGAGGCCCTTGGACTCGAAGAAGGAGGATATGACCGTCCAACAGTCCTCGGGCGTGATGCTGGTGTCATCTTCGTCGGCATAGCCATCGTAGTCGTACTCGTCGTAGACGTCGGCCATTTTCGCGATGAGTCGGCGGAACGCGCGCAGCAGGATTGTACCTGACTAAAAGGACGAGATTCCTTGATATATGGGCAGGGAGAGAGGGGAACGCTGTGCTGTCGGGAAAAATAAGAGGGAGGGAAAAGCCGGCACGGTGGTGGCAAGCGCGGAGGATTTGTATTGATGAACCTTGAGGACGCGGACCCCAGTCGAGCCTGACTTCGTACCACGGTCGCGTATAGAGAGTAAAGTGGTTGACTGATTTATTTCAGGAGAAGCTACTGGTCAGGAAGCAACTAGTACACACAGTGGGAATAAATACAAAAGTAGTAAAATATAAAGTTAAAATAATATATACTTTTAATAGTATACTACTTATAATGAAAGGAACTGAAGAGTTATGTATTTTATATAAGTATAAAGTAGTATTTCTTAGTTTAAATAATATACTTTATAGTTTTAATAAAAGGTAATAATAATAATAACTATAAAACTTTTTATTTATTAAATTTTTAAACTTTAGTTATATATTTAATATACTTATAGTACTACTTATAGTAAAGTAAATAAAGAAATCTATTAAATAAAGAATATTTTTAATAAAGAATTTAGTAAAATTATTTTTAGTTAAATATATATTTAGTAAAGTAATAAGTAAATATTATTTTAAAAAAGATATAATACTAATATTAATAAGTTTTTACTATACTAACTATAATACTTATAGTTATTATAATAACTTTTATTTATATTTAGTATTTCTAAGTAGCTATTTAACTATAAATATATTACTAACAAAGACCCTACTACTAAGGACCCCCCCCCCTCTTTTAAGTAACTAATAGCCTATAGGTTATATATAAGTAATTTAAAAGTTAAATTACTTTATTATAATTAACTATATTTTCTAACCTTTATTTTAGTATATTTGTGGTTTTTATAGTATTTTAAATAGATATTTTAATAAGGGGTTTTAAAAAGAATATATTATAGCTATATATTTTTAAGTAGTATAATTAAATAAAGGTATTTAATAGAGTTTATTTATATAATACTATATAAAAATAAAAATATAATAGAATAAACTATAAAAAGAAATTATAAACTCCTTTTTAATTTAAGTTTTAATTTTAATTTAATACTTAATTAAAAGTACTATTTGTGTTTTTTAAGTAGTGTTTTGTGTAGATATTTCTATATATTGTTCTAAAAAGAATGTATTATAGCTATGTATTATTAAGTAGTATAATAAATAAAAGTATTTAAGAGAGTGTATTTAGTAGGTTTAACCCCCTCTAGCTCTACTTTAACGCTTCTACTTACCTACTCTTCCTTTAGTAATAACGATAATACTATCACTCATAGGCGGCAATATTAAAATAAACCTTCACTTATACGAACCTTTAGCTAGATCATATATAGGGCCTAATAAGTCCTAGTAGCGTTTATAATTAAAGCGAAAGGCACTACAAGTAAGCTCTTTATTAATTCCTTCCGTTTTCTATATTTCTATATACCTAAAAATCCTTTAAAGCAATAAAATAGTAAAACCTACTATAAATATAAAAGTCCCCTAGCTACTAAATACTAAATACTATAACTTAGTTACTATAGTTAAGAAAGATATTTAGTAGTAAAGTAAAGTAGCTATATAGTTTAGTATTAATACTATTAATATATAGTACGGCTAGTTAGTTTAACTCTTAAGTATAAAGATTTAAATTACTATTTTTAGTCTTTATATTTTTTAAACTAATAGTAATAAAGACTAAATAAGAAATATTAAACTAAACCTATTAGCTAATTTAATACTAAATTAAATTTTAAACTTACTATTTTTAAAAAATAACTAATACTACTTTAAATAAGTAATAGAAGTAGTAATAATAACTATAGATCCCCTAGAGTCTATAAAAGGCCAGTATGTTTAATAAGGCTTAGTAATATATTAAGACGTTTACTAATAATTATAGAGAAAAGCGGTTTAATTAGGTTAACTAGCTGTAGTGCGGTTTATAATAATAGTGTGTTAGTTATAGAGGGATTTAATAGTTAAGGGAAGAGATAGTTTAGTTTAAATTAGATTTAATAGGTTTAAAGGGACGGTTTAAAAAGGTATTAGTAGTTTTAGTAGCGTTAATAGTATAATTAGTAGTTAAAATTAATTAAAAACACCTATTACTTTAAATCTATAAAAGGTATGTTATAGTAAGTAAATTTAAGTACCTTTTACTAACTAATAATAAAAAAATTAACAAAGTAGGTAGCCGGACGGTTTCCTAGAGCACGTGGCCCGTAGGCCGTTAGTTACCCTAGAGGGGGTTAATTAAAAGTACTATAAATATTTTATAAATTAAAGTTAATTATTAATACTTTAATTAACTAAAGTATATAACTATTAGTTTATAAGGCTCTAAAGGGCTCTTTTAGTAATATTTAATATTAAATATTTAATAAAGTCTATATATAATAATATTAAAATAAATACTAATAATAATAAAAAGTAGTTAAACTAATTAAGGCTATATAGTTAAAAAAGAATAGTATAGTTTAAATTAAAGTTAATAAAGTTAAAGGATTAGTAATACTTAAGTATATAATAAGTAAATAAAAAAAACTAATAGTTTTAGTAGTATTAGTTATATAATTAATAGTCTACTTTAAAATTAATTAAAAATCTATAAAAACTATATTATAATAAGTAAATTTAAGTATTATTAAATAAAATAAAATTTATAAAGTAAGTAATTAAATAGTTTTTCAAAGTATATAGTCTATAGACTATTAGTTACTTTAAAAGGAGTAATTAAAGTATTTATAAGTTTTAACTTATAGAATAACTATAAAAATATATTTAATACTATCTTAGTAATACCAAGACAATTTCTTTTAGTGGTGACAAATACCACCAATATCATCTTTAATTGTCCAGCTACCAGCCAATCCGCTAACCTCAACCTCGAGGCCACGGATAGAATGCCCAGGGTTACTAATTAAAAAGTCCCCCTTGCCTTCCGCCTTGTTTGAATTACTCATGAAGCGACGTGTCCAATCCGCGATCGCTGGCTCCCCTGTTTCATCCCGAGCTTGTTTTAAGAACGGGATGAGGGCAGTGCCACCGGTGCCCTTGAGCTTCTTCTTGTTCTGATCGGCATCTGCATAACTATCCTTAGCTACCGGCCGGGGTTCCCGCGAGGTTGTAGCCAGGTTTAGACGATGGCGTCCAGTCTCTGGGCTTCCTGACCTGCCGCGAGCACGCATCTGGCGCGATGGAAGGATGATGTATCGGGTGACTATAGCGATATGTTTGTCTCGAAAAGCACTCAGCATGGCGAGGCAAGCATCATAGGCCAAACAAAGTTGATGGTTCGACTTGTGAGACGCCACAAACTCGCGAATATTCGCGACGCTGGTAACGTCTCTGAGAAATCGTGCGTGGGAGCCCGGCATATAGCGGCGCATATCCATGATAAAATTATGCTTCGGCATAGGTGCTCGCGACTCACGTTCACTTTCGGAGAACCGGTCTCGCTTCTCCCCAGTTGGACGATGATCGATGCCAAGGATAATGTCAAAGAACTGGATCAGGCTGCTCTGAGCATTGCTGCCGCCGCTATAACGGCGATAATCCTCGTGACCGGAACCATCGTTGTAGTTGATACCGTCGGGAAGGCCCGCTTCAGCCATGTTCTTGCTGCCAGCCAGAAAGACCCGAATTCTGCTATAGAAGATATTCGGATCGCAACTCTCATGCATGCGCTGCAAAATGTTTGTCAGGTCGGTCAAGCGCTCTGCAAACGTGCGCAGGCACCGAGCCACGACAGTCGTATCTCCTCGACGAGCAGCTGCCACCGCGCCGAGCATGAGCGGGATGATGGGGGCACCGCGGGCCTCGATAGCAACCGACACAAGGTAAAACCAGGATTCATCGAGTGAACCAGTGAAGGTATTGAGGGTGGCAAGATTTTCGAGGTTGTCTATGTCTTCGTCGACGAAAAGAGGCTTGAAGTTCCAGAGACACAAAGCTGCGTAGGTAGCGACTGGGGGCAGTTCCAAATGGGATGAGACCTCCAATAGCGGGATTGTGATGGCTGGGGGCAACTCATCACGCGGGGCATCGCCGCCCCAGATGTAGGCGTGGGCCATGAAACATAGCAGCGAGTATGCTCTCCGCCATTCTGCGTCGTGTTCCAGACCGATGGTAGAGAGGACGGGCAGCCGGTCCACAACGGGGCGAAGACGATGACTTAGGATCAGCGCCTGTAGGTTGGCGACCACGGCCTCCCACTTATTGTAGTAGGGGTCTGGAAGTCGGGTCAATGGAAGAACGTCCGGCAGGAATCCATGGCTAGGCGAGATTCCATAGTCGGACAGGACTGGAATGGGAGGAATCATAATGTGCGCCTCCGAGAGCCGAAGAATGAGGCGTTTGGCGGTAAACAATGCGTGCCTTTACCCAGCGACTCTTGGGTTGGGGCAAGGAAACGACTTGGGGCGGCGGGCCAAAGACAGTGGGTAATCGAGTGAAGACGCAAGGAGTATCCAGATCTTGGCTCTGGAGTACTCCTCAGCCGCGTGAGAGATCCTCGAGGTTGCTAACATACGGGTAGGCCGGCGTGAAAGTAGAATAGACAACTTTTATTAATATTCCTGGCATAGGCAGTAGGCAGTTAGGCAGTGTAGGTAACTACTATTATTGCTAATCCCTAGAGGGGCATAGTTTCGTAGACTGTCTTCTAGAATGTAATAAAGTAGCTATAGTTTATTAAAAGTAATAGGAAGTATATTATAATATATAATAATAACTATATTATATTAATTATAAAAAGTAAATTTTAAAAAATAAAGTAATATAATATAATATCATTTGTTTTTTTATAATAGCTATGTTTATTAATAAAAATAGTTAAAACTTATATAGTAAATTATTCTAAGTAAAATATAAATAGTAGAAATACTATAACTAATATTAATAATAGTAAAGAAGTATAGTATAATTATAAATATAAAATAGTTTTTAATTATAATATTACTATAGTTAAGAACTTTAATTATGACCTGTATAGAAATATCTTTTTTTAAACCCCTCTAGGGTAACTAACGGTCTATAAACTACGTGCTCTAGGGAACTATCCAGCTACCTACCTTATTAATCTTTTCTATTATTAGTTAGTAATAATAAATAACACTCGAATTTACCTACTATAACGTAGCTTTTATAGATTTAAAGTAATAGGTATTTTTAATTAATTTTAAAGTAGACTACTAATTACGCTATTAACGCCACTAAAACTACTGACGCCTTCTTAGACCGTCCCTTTAAACTTATTAAATTTAATTCAAACTATCCTATTACTTCTTTTAACTATATAGCTATAGCTAGTTTAGTCGCTTCCTACTATTATTAGTATCTATCTTAATATTATTATATACAGACCTTATTAAATATACCAATATTAGTAGCTACTTAAACTAATAAGACTCTAGTAGCTATGTTCTTTAGTTAATTAAAGTATTTATAGTTATCTTTAGTATTAAGGATTTTTATAGTATTTAAATTCCTTAAGTATAAATTAAGTATTATTCTATGTATATGAAGGCTATTACTAGTAGTTTTATAGTATAGGACTCTTAAAATTATAAACTTTACTTTATTATTTTTACTTTAGTAGTACTAGTTGGGAGTTATATTAATTATATAAACTCTTATAGCATAGGGGTACTTTTTACTAGTATTAATACTAGTTAATATTTATAAAATTATATTCTTTTATTTATTTTAAAGCTAAATAGAGTAAGTAGATATCTTTTTTTTTCAAATATTATAGCTTTAAGAGTTATAATATATAAGTATAGAAAATAAGAGGAATTAATAAAGAGCTTATTTATAGTAGTAGTACCTTTTTCTTTAATTATAAACGCTACTGAAGCTTATTAGGCTCTATAGTATATTATAGTACTTATAGTATAATTTAACTAAAGGTTTATATAAGTAAAGATTTATTTTAATATATTTAGTACTACTTATTAGTAATAGTATTATTATTATTACTAAAAAGGTAAGTAAGTAGAATTATTAAAGTATATACGCCCTATTAAACTCTACTTAAAACTACTTAGTAGAGCTAAAGAGGGTTAAAACTACTAAATATACTTTATTAAATACTTTTATTTAATTATACTACTTAACAATATATAACTATACTATATTCTTTTTAAAACCCCTTGTTAAAGGTTTTATATAAAACACTATAAGAAAACATAAAAAAAGGGTAAATACGTTACTAATATTAACCCCCTTTAGTTATACTGACTATAATACTTAAATTTATTTAATAACTTCTACTTATTTACTTTTATACTATAAAGTATAGTATAGTAGTAGCTGTAGTAGTAGACGTAGATATAAATAAAGATATACTAGTTTATATTTTTTATAGTAATTTATATAAATACTTTAATAAAATATTTTAAAAAGAATATATTATAGCTGTATATTATTAAGTAGTATTTGTGTTTTTTTAAGTAGTGTTTTATACAGATATTTCTGCATATTGTTCTAAAAAGAATATATTATAGCTATATATTATTAAGTAGTATAATAAACAGAAGTATTTAATAGGGTATATTTAGTAGGTTTAACCCCCTTTAGCTCTACTAAGTAGTCTTAAGTAGAGCTTAGTAGGGTATATATACTTGAACGCTTTTACTTACTTACTCTTTTAGTAATAATAACAATACTATTACTAATAGGCAGTACTAAATATATTAAAATAAACCTTTACTTATATGGATCTTTAGTTAGATTATATATAGGGCCTAATAAGCCCTAGTAGCGTTTATAATTAAAGAAAACGGTACTACTACCATAAGTAAGCTCTTTCTTAATTCTTTTTGTCTTTTATATTTATATTTAAGAATTTAATAAAATAATAAAAACTACTATAAATATAAAAGTCCCCTAGCTACTAAATACTAAATACAACAACTTAGTTATTATAGTTAAAAAAGATATTTAGTAGTATAGTAAAGTAGCTATATAGTTTAGTATTAATACTATTAATATATAGTATAGTTAGTTAGCTTAACCCTTAAGTATAAAGATTTAAATTACTATTTTTAGTTTTTACCTTTTTTAAACTAGTAGTAATAGGGACTAAATAAAAAACATTAAACTAAACCTATTAACTAATTGAATACTAAATTAAATTTTAAACTTACTATTTTTAAAAAGTAACTAATACTACTTTTAATAAGTAATAAAAGTAGTAATAATAACTATAAATCCCCTAGAGTCTATAAGAAACTAGTACGTTTAATAAGGCCTAGATATTAAGACGTTTATTAATAAGTATAAAGAAAAGTGGTCTAATTAGGTTAACTAGCTGTAGTGCGGTTAAGGCAAGGGACGGTTTAGTTTAGATTAAATTTAATAGGTTTAGAGGGACAGTAGAAGGTGTTAGTGGTTTTAGTAGTGTTAATAGTGTAATTAGTAGTTTATAAAATTAATTAAAAACACCTATTACTTTAAATCTATAGAAGCTACGTTATAGTAAGTAAATTTAAGTACTGTCTATTAGACAAAAAAGATTAATAAAGTAGGTGGCCGGACGGTTTTCTAGAGTACGTGGCCTGTGGGCCGTTAGTTACTCTAGAGGGGGTATTATTAAGTCGTATAATTAAATAGAAGTATTTGATAAATATATTTAATACCTTTAACCCCCTTTAGTTTAAGTAGTTTTAAGTAGAGCTTAGTAGAGTATATATACTTTAATACTTCTACTTACTTACTCTTTTTATAATAATAATAATAATACTATTACTAGTAAGTAGTAATATTAAAATAAACCTTTATTTATATAAATCTTTAGTTAAATTACGTAGAGAGCCTAATAAGCTCTAATAGTATTTATAATTAAAGAAAACGATACTATAAGTAAGCTTTTTATTAATTCTTTCTATTTTTTATATTTATATATAATAACTTATAATATTTAAAAGAAATATTCCTACTTACTCTACTTAGCCCTAGGATAAATAAAAGAATATAATTCTATAAATATTAACTAGTATTAATACTAATAAAAAGCATTTTTATACTATAGAAGTTTATATAATTAATATAACTCCTAACTAGTACTACTAGAGTGAAAACGATAAAGTAAAGCTTGATAAAGATATACTAGTAATAATAATAATACTATTACCAATAGGTAGTACTAAATAGTATAACTAATATATTAAAATTAATCTTTACTTATATAAACCTTTAATTAAATTATATGTAGAGCTTCATAAGTTTTAGTAGTATTTATAATTAAAAAAAGACACTACTACTATAAGTAAGGTCTTTTTTAATTCTTTTTATTTTTACTAGTTATATTTCATAATTATAAAATACTAAATTTACTACTATATAATAAGTTTAATATAGTTTAATAACTATATAATACCTAAGGACTTTAGCCTTTTAACTATAGCCTTTAAAGACTTCTTTAGAGCTAACTAAACTACTAAAAATATAGACTTTAATAGCTTTAATAGTAGCACTAACTTTATAAACCTTTTACTTACAATATAAATAACTATTATTAAGTTTATATACTCTTTACTACTTAAAAATAAGTTAAATTTATAAATTAAAATTATATATAATTATCTCTATAATCTCTGTATTAATAAATTTATCAAAATAGTTAAAGTATAGGCCTTTAATTTAAAAGCTATAGTTTAGTATAATAGTATAATAAGTACTACTACTATAGCTATTAAAGACCTTAATAGTATGAAAAAGTTATGAATTAATATATAGCTTAAGGTTTAATAATATATTAAAATATATACTGATAAGGGTAGAGTAGACTTTTGAAATAGAGTTAACTAGTTATAGTTATATAGTTTATAATAATAGTATATTATTTATAAAAAAGGTTAATAGTTAAAAGAAGTAGAAAACCGGTTTAAATTAGATTTAATAGGTTTAAAGGAATAGTTTAAGAGGTATATAAATAGTATTAGTAGCTTTAGAAGTATTATTAGTATAATTAGTAGTTTATAAAATTAATTAAATACTACTATTACTCTAAATCTATAGTAGCTGCGTTATAGTAGGTAAATTCGCGTACTAACTATTATAACTAGTAATAAAAGTTAAAAAAGTAGTTAATTTAAAGTAATTTAACTTTTGTGTTTTTATATAGTATTTAGTATAGATATTTTTAAAAGCTATTTTAAAAAGAATATATTATAGCTATATATTATTAAGTAGTATAATAAATAAAAATATTCAATAGGGTGTATTTAATAGGTTTAGCCCCCTCTAGCTTTACTTTAATAATTCCACTTACTTACTATTTTAATAATAATAATAATACTATAACTAATAAGTAGTACTAAATATATTAAAATAAACCTTTACTTATATAAGCATTTAGCTAAATTATACTATAAGTACTATAATATACTATAAGGCCTAATAAGCTTTAGTAGTATTTATAATTAAAGAAAAAGGCACTACTACTATAAGTAAAGCCTTTATTAATTCCTTTTATCTTTTATATATATATATATAATTATCTTTAAAGCTATAATATTTAAAGAAAAATCTCTACTCTATCTACTTGGTATCAAAATATATACTAAAAGATAACTCTATAAATATTAACTAAATATATAAACTATAATAAGTACTTTATAACTAAAGGGCTTAATATAATTAACTTAACTTATATATATATTTTTATAGTTATAATACTATTTATAGTAAAGTAGAAAAAGAAATCTACTAAATAAAGAATATTCTAAGTAAAAAATCTAGTAAAGAATATATTTAAGTTAATATATATATTTAGTAAGTTAATAAGTAAAGGTTATTTAAAAAAAAGAGTAAATATGTTATTAATATTAACCCCCCTCTAGTAACTATAACGCCTAAAGTTATTATAATAACTTCTACCAACTTACTCTTATACTTTAAATATAGTACAGTAGTAGTAGTAATAATAATAATACTATTACTAATAGGTAGTACTAAATATATTAAAGTAAACCTTTACTTATATAAACCTTTGGCCGGATCACACTATACGTAGAGCCTAATAAACCCTAGTCGTGTTTATAATTAAAAAAAAAGTACTACTATAAATAAGGCCTTTATTAATTCCTTCTGTCTTTTACATTTCTATATATTTAACAATCCTTTAAAACTAAAATACTAAACTTACTAATAATAAGTTTAATATAGTTTAATAAATATATAAAGCTTAAGTACTTTAGTCTCTTAGTTATAGCCTATAGAGACTTCTTTAGATCTAGCTAAACTACTAAAAATATAGGCCTTACTAACCTTAATAGTAGTACTAACTTTATAAACCTTCTACTTAAAACATAAATAGCTATTACTAAGTTTAAACACTACCTACTACTTAAAAATAGTTTAAACTTATAAATTAAAATTATATATAATCTTTTATATAACTTCTCTATTAATATATTTATTAAAATAGTTAAAGTATAGGTATATTACTTAAAAGCCCTAGTTTAGTATAGTAGTATAATAAGTACTACTACTATAGTTATTAAGGCTTTTAATAGTATAAGGGAAGCTACTAGGAATTAGTACGTAGGCTAAGGCTTAAATATTAAGACGTATACTAATAAAGATAGGGCGGATCCTTTAAATAAGGTTAATTAGCCGTATTTATACAGCTAAGGGAAGTAGAGGGACGGTTTGGATTAGATTTAATAGGTTTAAAGGGATAGTTTATTAAAATAGTGTTAGCATTTTTTGTAGTATTAGTAGCGTAATTAGTAGTTTATAAAATTAATCAAATACTACAATTACTTTAAATCTATAGTAGCTGTATTATAGTAGGTAAATTTATATACTAAACGTAACCTATAGGCCGTTAGTTATTTAAGAGAGGGGGGGGGGGGGGGGGGTCCTTAGTAGTATAGTCTCTACTAGTAACACATCTATAGTTAAGTACCTACTTAACAATACTAAAGACTTAACTTAACTTATAACTAATAAAAATTCTTTAATAATAATAAAATAAAGCTTATTATTACTAGAATTTACTACTATAAAACTACTAGTCATAGCTATAATACTTAAATAACTATAAATAACTTATACTAAAGGAATTAAAATACTATACAAACCCTTAATACTAAAAATAACTATAAGTACTTTAACTAACTAAAGGACGTAGCTACTAGAGTCTTATTAGCCTAAGTAGAGTGTCTAGGCTGGTCCTAGGGAAGTCCCTATAGGCCATAGCTAAGGGACTATAGTCCTTGGGTGTTATAAAGTGGTTGGGCTGTTTTGAACTTATTGTGATTATTGAATGCGTAGGAATGTGGAAGACGGGAGGAATTGACGAAGGCCTTGCTTGTAGTAGTGCCTTTTTCTTTAATTGTGAATACTACTAGGGCTCGTTAGGCCCTATGGTACGTTATAGTGCCTATAGTGTGATTTAACTAAAGGTTCGTATAAGTAAAGGTTTATTTTAATATATTTAGCACCACCTATTAGTAATAGTATTATTATTATTATTATTACTACTATACTACACTTTATAGTATAAAAGTAAATAAGTAGAAGTTGTTATAAAGACTTTAGGCGTTATAGTTACTAAAGGGGGGTTAATATTAGTAGTACATCTACTCTTCTTTTTAAATAATCTTTACTTATTAACTTACTAAATATATATATTAACCTAAATATATTCTTTACTAAATTTTTTACTTAGAATATTCTCTACTTAGTAGATTTCTTTTTTTACTTTACTATAAGTAGTATTATAACTATAAAAATATATATATTAGTCTAAGTAGTTAATATTAGTATATTTAATAAGACTAATAATATTAAAACAGATACTAATAATAGTAGGGAGTAGCTAAACTAGTTATAACTACGTAGTAATAGTGCGTTAGTTACGTAGGGATATAACGGCTAAAAAAAGTAATAGGACAGTTTAGTTTAAATTTAATAGGTTTAAAGAGACGGTCTATTAAATAGTTAAGTATATAAGAGGTATCTAAAAGGCATTAGTAGTTTTAGTACTATTAATAGTATAATTAGTAGTTAAAATTAATTAAAAATACCTATTACTTTAAATCTATAAAAGCTATATTATATATCTAAAAGGCATTAGTAGTTTTAGTACTATTAATAGTATAATTAGTAGTTAAAATTAATTAAAAATACCTATTACTTTAAATCTATAAAAGCTATGTTATAGTAAGTAAATTTAAGTACTATTTATTATAAGTACTATTTATTATAACTAACGATAAAAAAGATTAACAAAATAGGTAGCTAAATAGCTATTCCCTAGAGTATATAGCCTATAGACTATTAGTTACTCTAAAGGGAGTATAATTTAACTTTTAAATTACTTATATAAATATATATCAGTTATATTATTCTATAACTTAGTTTATATATATCTAAAAAATCTACTAAGTAATAGGCTTTTAACTTTTTTAAGTAAATATATTTTTATAAAAGTATATAAAAAAACTTTAATAAAAAATATATATAGTTATATAGTGAAGTAACTAATAAAGATTATATATAAAAATAAATTAAATTTAAGTTAAAGGATATTTACTTATATAAGAAAAGTATATATATACTAAATATACCTTAGTAAAAGCTATTTACTTTTATTAACTAAAAGTAGTATATTAACTATATAATAAAGTTAATTAAAGTTAATAAAGCCTTTATTTTAAAAACTCTAATAACTATACTATATAGGCGCGCGATATATAGTCAGAGTATAAAAACCCTTTAAGTAGTATAAGATTTAAACCTACTACTTTTACTTTTTATAAAGTAAAGTTAAGTAGACTCTTAACTACTAAGCTAACTACTTATAGAAGTATTTAATAAAGTATAATTAGTAAGTTAAACCTTTTTTAGTTTTATTTTAATAAGTAGTTTTAAGTTAAACTTACTAAAGTATATATACTTTAATACTTTTACTTACCTAGTTCTTTTATAGTAATAATAATAATACTATTACTAATAAATCTATTATTATAAAAAAGTATAAATATAGTATAATATTATCTTTTTATTTAGTTTTAAGTATATATATCTATATATAGCTTAATGTAAAGAGAGGAGTATAGTATTATAAGGTAATTCTCGCTGCAATGTTATGTTACTTTGCAAGAAAGCTCTGAAATGCAGACTGGTCTATGATGACGTTGCCAACCGCACGTAGGCGCTTGCGGCCTGCCTTTTGTTTCTCCAGCAGTTTCTTGCGGCGCGTGATGTCACTAGCATGTAGCTTTGCGAGCACATCTTTTCTAAACGGCTTAATGGTTTCGCGAGCAACAATTCTTTTGCCAGCAATAGCCTGGATAATGATCTCTGGATGCACAGCGATTAGAACAACTCACCTTCCTCATACAATTCAGGTGTAGGCTTACCAAACATCTGTCGATCGACATGTTCCTTGAACTTGGTCACCCACTGCCGGCCCAGACGCTCGGCCTGGGATGTATGAATCACGCGACAAATAGCATCGACAGGCTGCTTGTTAACAAGCAATTGAAGCTTCGTGAGCTGGCTGGGCCGCCAACCAGATTCCTCATAGTCCAGACTTGCGTAACCCTTGCTAACCATCTTATCAGTATTGTACATTGGGGAGTTTTGTCAGAAGATGAACTCACGTCACGCCCTTCAATTTGCCGAATAGATCATCGACTAGCTGGGCGGCAGGTATGTCATACTTGAGAATTACTTGCGTGGTATGAAAGAACTCCAAACTTCTCTGCTCCCCGCGCTGACTCTCGCACAACTCTATGACGCGACCCAAGTATTCTTCGGGAAGCGTGATCGTGGCGGTCACAAAGCTGTCATATCATCAGCTCAGAGCCTTTGAACGGAGCGGGGCAAACGGTAGCTCAGGCACGTACGGCTCGTATGCAGTCGCGCCACGCATGCGGTGCTCATCCTGACTGGGGAACTCGGCCGGGTTCTGATACACCGTCTCAGATCCATCAGCCCACACCACCTTCGTCGGCACGGTGGGGTCAGTTATAATGATACTAGCTCCGTGTTCCTGCCTCAGCCGATCCTGGAAGACTGAACAATGCAAGCTACCGAGGAAGCCCAAGCGCCAACCAGCCCCCAAGGCCTCAGAATAGTCCTTCTGCAGTGTGACACTGCGATCGTTGAGAACAAGTTGGCTGATGCTGTCGGCAAGACGTGTATAGTCACTTTGGTCAGTGGGGAATGCTGCAACGAAAACCATTGGTTTCGGTTCCTCGAACCCGGGGTATGATTGCACAACATCCTCCATCCCGACTGTTGTAAAAGTATCCCCAAGTTTTGCGTCCTGTATTCGTTTCATGCCAGGATTGAAATAGATGTAACCAACCTGGCCAGCTCGTAGGACGGTTTGTGGGACGGGATTTGGATACTGAATACCCACTTCACCAATAGTGTATCGATGACCAGTAGCGAAGGAAACTAGGTTGTCGCCAGCCTTAACCTGGCCATCAAAGACGCGAACAAGGAGAATGACTCCACGAAAATTGTCGTACCAAGAATCCACTAGGAGGATGCGCAGAGGATTGGAGACTTCACCCACAGGATGCGGTATCAGCTCTACCACGGCCGGTAGGATGTTGGCGACGTTTTTGCCAGTCTTGGCAGACACCAAGACTGCGGAGGAGGGGTCCAGTTCGAATGAAGTTTGCATCTGGTCGAGCACTCGAGGGACATCCGCAGAGGGCATGTCGATCTTGTTGACGACAGGAATGAGTGCCAGATCTTGGGCAAAGGCGAGATGGAAGTTGGAGACGGTCTGAGCTTGAATGCCTTGACTGGCATCAACAAGTAGCAGAGCACCGCCGCAACTAGCGTAGGATCGTGTCACCTCCGCGCGAAAATCTACATGACCCGGGGTATCTACCAAGTGCAATAGGTAGTCATCGCCTTTGTAATTGTAGATCATGGTACAGGTCTGGGCCTTGACCGTAATACCTCGTTCGCGTTCTACGTCCAGCTTGTCCTGAGAGCAGGTTGAGGTCTGTTCAGCTTGGCTTGTCTGGTGTGAAAGTCATGCAGGTTGCGGCTTACGAGAATTTGTTTGTTTGCATCGCTGGCAGAAATTGTACCCGTAATCTCCAAAAGGCGGTCGCTGAGCGTGCTCTTCCCATGGTCAATATGGGCCACGATGCAGAAGTTGCGGTATCGTTCAATGGGGATGGCCAGAATGCGCTCCTCCAGTATCGAGCGGGAGTTCACGACCGTTTTCGCAAATCTTGGTGCAGCGCAGTGGAAGCGACGAAACCCATTTCGTATCGAAGGCAAGACGCGAAATTGCGGTTGTGATAGAGGCGAAGTCGCCCGGGCGAGAACGTGTGTGTGTAAGAGTGCCGAACAAGACCGTTGCATTTCGTGAGGCAGAGCAACTAAGCGATTCCGCACGAGGCGCGCCCGCGTCGCTTGAGGGCGGAGGCCGCGCATCAAGACGTGTGTATGGGCATTGAGCGAGTCCAAACTCTGGATTCAAACCGCAGCAGTAGCAGAAATTATCTCGACCGGGGTCACTTACAATAAGGCCATACAGAAATACATTCAAAGGTACAAAAGAAACTTTAAACCCTTACCTAGTTTAGTCTCTTCTAGTATTTAAACTAAAGAGTAAAACATAAAGAACATAATAGACTATTAGTATTACAAGTTATACTATACTTTTTAACTTATATTTATACTTTAAAATAAAGTTTATTAATTAACTATTTATTTTTAATTTATTATTTAGTTATAAAAAATATTGCCTTTAAAGTAATTAATAACTAAAGTACTATATATATAAATAAACTATTAAACTACTTACTTTACTTACTTTTTTTACTTAATAAATAATAGTACTAATATTTACTTACTATTTATTTTTTTATAATAGCTACTTTTACTAATAAAAATAAGTAAAACTTATATAATAAATTGTTTTAAGTAGAATATAAATAGTAGAAATACTATAACTAATATTAATAATAATAAAGAAGTATAGTGTAATTATAAATAAAGAACAGTCTTTAATTATAACACTACTATAGCTAAGAACCTTAATTATAACCTATATAAAAGTAGTTAATATACTAAAAATACCCTTACTTAAATAGCTTCTTAAAAACCTATACTAGATAGTATAACTAAACGTAGCTACTATATCCTATAAATTAAAAACTTTTTTTATTAAGTTACTTAAACTTTTTAAACTTAAAAGTATCATAGTGCCGGCCTAGCTGCCCTAACTCTAGTGCCTAAAGGCGCTAAAGGCTCTATAGCCTTAAGTACTAACTAAGTTATTATAGGTTATATAACTACTAAAATCTCTAAGCCTTTTGGGCTCTGTAGTAGTAGCCTATAGTACTAGATTTCTTCCCTTTTTTAAGTATAAATTATAGTTAATAGAGCCTCTTAGTAGTACACTAGCTTACCCTTAGAACCCTTCTATAATATTATTTATACTTTAACTTAACTCTTTTTCCTTAGTAATAGGTAGTATAATATTATTAAATTAATTCCTTATTAATTAATAATTCTTATACTAAAAATAACACTAAGTAACAACTAATACACACCTTCTAGTACCTTAATTATAATTAATACCCCCCCTCTATCTCTACTACATCTAAACTACTATACCAAAAATAACTCGTGACTCTAGTTACTCCTACAGTCGTAGCCCTAAAAATAGAATAGTTATTAATATAAATAATATAACTAAACCCCTAAAGTATTAAAGTAACTACTATACTATATACGTACCCCCTAAGAGTACTAAGCCCGTCTTAATTAGTTTCTTTAAAACTAAATATTCCCTTATAAAATAACCCTTTAATACCCTTACCCTAAATACTACTACAAAATAGTACTATACTAAAATTTATATATACTTTAATAGCCTATATAAATATAATATTTACCTTATAAATAACCCTTTTTTTAGTAATAACTACTAAGTTCTATAGAACTAAAAAGCCTTTAAAAGCCTTTATTAAGAAAACCTAAAAAAGTTTTTTAAATAAGTTAATATATAAATTAAAGTTTATAGTACTTAAAGCTAAAAAGCCTAGTTACTTTATACCTAGTATATTACTATATATAAAAACTTCCATAAAGTTTATAACTATACTCTCTAACTAAAAATTAATAACTAAAAGTTTTAAAAGAATATTTAAGTCCTTTAAGTCAAGAAAACTAAAATAACTTATAACTAAAAACTCTTCTTTACTACTAATAAAGCCCTTTAGTAGTACCTTATTTAACTAAAGAATACCTTATTTAGTACAGCTTTTTAATAAAGTAATCCCCTAGAGCTAAATATTAATAATACCCTTACTACTATTATTAACTATATTAAGTACCTAGAAATAAACTACTAACCCTTTATTACCTCTTTTACTATTATAGAAATAAAACGCAGCCCTAAAGAGCTTAAGATCCCTATTTATACTAGTATAAAAAACAGTAAAGATAAAAAGAACCCCCTATTTAGTATTTAGTACTACTACATCACTAACCACCTCTAGTTCTAAAAAAATAACGTTACTAATACCTAGAAGCTTAACTATATTATTAGCTACTTTAGAGGCAATACTCTTAAGCTAATATCACTTTTAGTAAAAAACAAGGTTATAAAGACTTTAGAGGTTATATTTTAGGAGGACTATTTTTTTTTTACTAGCTATATATAGGTTAAAGATACTAAGTAAAAAATTAAAACTATAAAAATTACCTTTACTAACATTTAAATATAGTATACTAAGTTTACTAAACTTATTTATAAAACTAACTTTTTTAACTACTAATAGTATTATAAGTTTTACTATAAACTACTTCTTACCCTTTAAACCTAAGCCACTATAGTTTACCTAAATACCTTTTTTAATTTCTAAAAATATACTAAAATAGTTATTACTATTACTAATATTATAAACCCCTATAGTACTAGTAAGGCTATAGAGAAGTAGTTTTATAAAGCGACTTTAGGCCGTTCCAGTATATTAGCCTTTACTATACCGTTTCGTAATAACTCTATAATTCCCTATAATACTTAAAGCTATACTAAACTCCCCTTAGCCCTATACTAGTATTTAAAAGATACTAGTACTTACTTTACTTATAGTAAGTCTAGTTATAGTACCCGCAAGTACCTATACTTTAAAGTAGTTAAAAAAAAAGCCGCTTTAGCTATTACAGAGCTATAAACCCCTACGGGAGATGCTAATATAATAGAAAACTAAAGCCCTTAGTAAAAGGAGTTTTTTAATTAAGGGAGAAATTATGTAAAAATTAATACTTAACCTTAATATTTATTAATTTAAAAAGAATTATTAAGAAATAGCTCCTAGAGATAGATTTAGTACTAGTTTTTAATAAATATAAATTATATATATACGCCCTCTTTAACACTAGAGTAAATAGATACGCCTTTATAAATACCTCTCTAGCTAGCCGTCTACGGGATTTTTACTATACCCCCTTATATAAGTTATAGTGCTTTATTTTAACTATAGAATTTAATAGTGAATAATTAAATAATATTAATATAGTATAGATTATTAATATATAAATTAACTACTAAATCCTACTATAAATACTCCTTTTATAGTTAAATACTAGGTACTATAACTTAATACTAAAAAGAACCTAGTTTAAATACTATAACGTTTTACTAAATATATACTATAGGCGCCTATAGTAGCCTAAGGACCTGCTACTAATTAAAAATTTACTTTTTACTATTATTTATAACCTAGTAGAGTATTATAAGTTTAATAAAATTAATTTAAAACACTAAATAAATACTAATAAAAGGTAGATTACTTTTAAGGTTAATATAATATTTTATAACTATAAGTTTTAGTAGAACTAGTATAAGCTTTAAGTGCTTTAGTGAATCCTAAAGCGCTTAATGCTAACTATACCCTTTAGTACTTAGAAGATTAATAATACTAAAAGCCTGTATAAAATAGAACACGTACTTTATAGTACTAAAGCTCTACTGAAGCTGGTCTGGAGCCCTAAAAGGCGCTAGTCTGTACTAGAAGAGACTTAGAAGTTATAGTAAAATATAGAATTAGTATTTATTAGTACTATTAAGTTTAAAATAAACCTAAAATACCTAGACGTTAAACTAGGATTAATTACTCTTAATAACTTAAATTAACTAATTAAGTTAAAAAAGATTAATATAACTAGAACTAACGACCCCCTTTAAAATAATATAAAAAAAATAAAGTACTTAATTAAAAAAAAGCTCTTTACTAAACTCTAGTAATTTACTAATATTTTTAGTAAAGCTATTAGTAATACCCTCTTACTGTACTACTAGTATAATTATAAAATAGAGCTTAAAGAGGGAGGTCGTAATAAGTTTACTTACTACCCCCTCTATAAGTAGTTACTACCCGAGCTAGAAGTAACCCATAAATATCTTTTAAAACACCTATATAAAGGATTTATTACCCCTAGTAATGCTCTATAGGCCTTCTTTATACTATTTATTTATAAAATTAATAAGGGCCTTTATTTTTATATTAATTTCTATAAATTAAATAAAATTACTAAAAAGGACTAATACCCCCTACTACTAATTAATAAAATACTAATATAAATTAATTACTTAAAAATCTTTACTAAAATAAATATCTAATAAGCCTTTTATAAAATTTAAATATACTTAAACTATAAAAACTTAATAACTTTTAGAACCTAATATAGTACTTATAAGTATAAAGTCCTTCTGTTTGGCCTTTATAATAGCCCTATAATGTACTAGTAGTATATAAATAACGTCTTAATAGAATACTTAAATGACTTTTATATAGTATACTTTAATAATATTTTAGTGTTTTTAGAAGACCCCCTTTAGTACTAGGAACATATTACTAAAGTATTAATATACTTAAGGAATACTAGTTTATAAGTTAATATTAAAAAGTACGAGTTTAGTGTGACTACTACTAAGTACTTAGAATTTATTATTTTTATTAATAGTATTTAGTCTGACCCTAAGAAGGTTAGTATAGTAAAGAACTAGTGCGCCCCTATATCTATTAAAGGTATTTAGTCCTTTTTAGGGTTTTATAACTTTTATTAGTAGTTTATTAAAGACTATAGTAGGGTCACTTGTTCCTTAGTACGCTTTATAGCTAAGGGAGTTTTTTTTTATTTTAATAATAACTATAAGGCTGTATTTAGTTAATTAAAGGACTTACTAATATTAGTACCTATTCTTTACTACTAGTACTCTAAATTACTTACGTAGTTTAAAATAAACGCCTTTAACTCTATTTATACTAGTACTATATTATAACTATAGTTTAATAATAATACTTAGTACTCTATAGCTTTTTTTTTTAAAATAATAGTACCTATTAAAATAAACTACTTTATTTATAATAAAGAGTTACTTATTATTATATAGGCTATAGAAGAATAGAGAGTAGACTTAGTAGCCCTTTATAAGTGTTTTAAAGTTATTATAGACTACTAAGCCCTTTTATACTTTATAACTAAGTATGAGCTTAACTCCTAGTAAGTTTATTAGTTAGGCTTTTTAGTAGACTTTAACTTTATAATTTAGTACTACTCCGGCTAAGAAAACGTACTAGTTGATACCCTTTTACGAAAGTCTAAAGATATTACTATATAGAAGGCCTTTAAGGCTGCTAGCTATACTTAAGTCCTTTTAATACTAGACTTTTTTTTATTTAAGATTACTATAAAGCTCTACTAGCTTTTAAAAGATATTGAAATAATAGAGACTATTATAGTTAGTGCTATAGAACTTATTAATAAGCTCTAAAGCTACTTATTAGTTAAATAAATTTTTACTTTAAACTAAAAATTTATAATTAAATCCCTTTACTCTTTATAAAAAATAGCTACTACTAGTAAGAAATGTTAAAAAATATAAAAGAATACGGGCTTATTTATAATAGACGGTAAGTTAGTTATACTTAAAGAGGAGTTTTTATGTACCTGGGTAATATAAGAAGCTTATAGGTAAAAGCTATTAGTATACTTTAGTTAAAATAAAATATTAAAGATAATTAAGGAGAGGTACTACTAGCCCCGGTTTATAGTGGATATAGAACGCTATATTCTTAATTATTATATATATTACTAAGTTTATAAGTCCTGGGACTAAGTGTTGGGTAAGCTTTAGTCCTTTTTAGTACTTAACTAGTTTTAATAGTATATCTCTATAGACTTTATAGTACTACTGCTTAATAAAAAGGGATTTATAGTAGTTTGGGTAGTAGTTAATTACTTAAGTAAATATACTGTTTTAATACTATATTATAAAAAAGTTATAACTAGGGACCTAGTACGGATATTTTATAAAAGGATACTATTAATTTTTAGTTTTTTAGAGATAATTACTTTTAACTAAGGCCCCTAGTTTATTTTTAACTTTTAATTAAAACTTTATAAAATCTATAATATTAAAATATAGCTATTTATAGTATACTACTCTTAAACTAATGGGTAGACTAAGATTTTAAACTAGTATATTATATAATAACTCTATCCCCTTATTAACTACTACTAGGATAATTAAAGTAAAATACTCCTTACTATAGACTTTATTTATACTACTTTACTTAGTGAAACTATTAGACTTTTATTATATAAAATTAAGTTTAAGTAACTACTATACTTTAGTTTTAATTAAGAATAATAAACTATAGTATTTAGTACTACTTATAAGAAGTTAAACTACTTAAAAGTTTAATAAATAGTAAAGTAGATTTATAGTACTTAGGACGTTATAAGAGGGAAAATAGTAGAGGCCTAGGTATAATAAAAACGCGCTATAAACCACTAGTACTACCTAGATAACTTTATTATAGGTAACTACATTTAGGTCTTTATAGAGAGCTAATACTAAAATAATCCTTTTAAACTTATAATACCCTAGAACGGCCTATACTAAATTATAAAAGTAGGCCCTAGTAGTACTTAGGTACTGGACTTACTTAAGAGCCACTAATACTACTTAGTTTTTTACTTTAGTAAGCTCTAGAAGGCTGCTAATAACCTACTACTGGGATAGGTTATAGAGCTGCTCCTACCTATATAGTATACTAATAAGCTGGAATATAAGGTTTAAAAGGTTCTAGTATTTTAGTTATAGTGTTATAAGTTTTAGTATAGGGTGGACTGGGTAGGTTATAATAAGGACTTAATTTAGTATAATACTAAGAACTTCTAGAACGCTTTAGAGGCCCTCTAGGCCTTTTACAACTTATACCCGGGCGCTGTAGGGCCTCTATAGTACTTAGAGATATAGTTATAGGCCGCTATAATTAATAAAAAGGTACTAACTATATTAAATAATAACACTATAGTTATAACTACTAAAATCGCCTAAAAGCACTAGTACTAAATACCTAGGGTAGGGCCGGATAATTTAATTAATTAGGTTTTTTATATAGAATTTATATAGGGCTTTTAATTAATTTATTTTAAAAAAAGTTTTTATAACTATAACTTAGTAGTTTTAGGTACTATAGTACTAATTTAACTACTAATTAATACTAAATTCTACTACTAATTTAATACTATAAGCTACTTATTATTTTATAGTAAGAATAGAGTTTAAGGGATAAAAAGTAGTAGATTTAAGTAGTACTTTTTATACTTAAAAATACTATAGATAGTATTATTTTTTTTAAAGGGGGGGGTGATATTATAGTGCTAGTTTAGTTGTTTTAACTTTAGTACTTAAAGGTGCTAAAGGCCCTATAGCTTTAAGTACTAGTTAAGTTATTATAGGTTACATAACTACTAAAATCTCTAAGTCTTTAGGGCTCTATAGTAGTAGTCTATAGTATTAAATTTCTTTCCTTTTTTAAGTATAAATTATAGTTAATAGAGCCTTCTAGTAGTGCGCTAGCCTGCCCTTAGGACCCTTCTATAATAAAAATATTAATAAAACCCTAACTAGGCTTTAGTTTTTTTTTTATATTCCTTAACTATATATTTACTTATTAATATAACTACTACTATAATTTACTCTATACTAACTTTAAATAAAAAGCCGTATAACTTATAATTATTTATAAAAATAAACTAAGAAAAATTTAAAATAAAAGTTTATAATTATAAACTTTACTATATCTTTAATAATAATAAAAGCCCTAACTAGAATACTCTTTGTATAAATAAAAAGATTTAGTTTACTCTATTTTTACTTAACTTTATTAAGAGTAATAATAACTATATTAAAGTAACTAAAATTAAAGCCCTATACTAAGGCTTAATTTAACTTAATAACTACTACTTTATTATTTTAAAGTTAAATAACTACTATAAATACTTTATTTAAGTAATTTAAGTAGCTTATAAGTACTTAGTATTTAATAGATCTAGAGATTAGTATATTAAAAGTTAATTAAGGTTTAAAGATATATTAGGATATTTATTAATAGGTATAGAGTTTATTAGTTAAATTAAGTAAGTTACTTATAGTAGCGCGCTTAAAGTTTTATAGAAGGAAATAGGTGATTTAAATTAATAAAAGTTTTTTTAGAAGGTATTAAGGGCGTTAGGAGTATTAATAATAATTAGTAGTAAGTAGATATAATTGTTAGTTAATAGTAATTAATTAAGAGGAGTATTTTAGATTTATTATAATTGTGTTATTATAAGTAAAATTATAAACTTTAATATATAAAGAGGTAGTTTATTAATAAAAAAAGGTTAAAGATAAATGTTATTAAAAGAGAAGTTAAGCGATATAGATTTAAGTTCTATTATTATATAACTAAAAGGTTGTTAATATAGTAGCTATAGTTAGTGCTATATTATAGTAAAAATTATAGAGAGTAAATAGTAATAGTTTAAAAACTATTTACTTACTATAATATAGTTTTTTTATAACTTTAAAATAGTAGTTAGTTTAGTAGTTTAGAGTCTAGCTAGCTTTAGTAGAAGTAGTAGGTTTAAGTTCTATACTACTTAAAAGTTTTTTTAAGTTATATAGTATATATACGCTCTTTTAAAAAACTAAAATATAGTAGAAATATTAAGTAACTAGGATATAGTAGACCCTAATTAATTAAAATACTACTACCCTACTTCTTACTTAAAGTGCCTTAGGAGTTTTAGTAATAGTATATTACTTTTTAACTAGTATAGAAGTATTAAAACCCTTAATAAGTTTATTATTAGTACTTTACTTACTATAGAACTTAGTACTCCTACTTTAAAGTTAGTTTTAAGTACTAAAGGTATTAATAATAGTAGAAAAAGGAATATAAAGGCCTTTAGTAAATAAGTTAAGTAAGTTATTACTACTACGTTTATTAATAAAAAGAAAGACTAAGAGTAAACTAAGGTTAGTAAAGTAGTAGAATATATAATAAAAAAAAAATAGAATTATGTCACACGGCTAAGTATAAGTGGTTAAAGTGAAGTAAAAGTAACGGCTTAATTTTTAAGTTCTATAATATAGCAGAATAAAAGTAAAGGCCCCCTTATAGAAGCGGAAGACGGAGTAAAGTTACTTAAGTAAGCCGCTTAAATAAGTAGTTGCTTATATACGCAGCCACAAATAGCTTTAACTATTATAATACACCCCCCTAGACTTAAAAAAAGTCTAAAGACACTATACTTACAGCTTCTTAATATGTAACTAAAAATATTTATATTAATATTTAATAAAAAAGAGTATAAATAAAAGATTTTATATTAGAAAAGAGACTAATAAATAAAATAAAAATCCCTTTACTTTATTAATACCGCTCTTACTTTATTATAATACTTTTATTACCGTTACTAGAGTAGTTATGCTTTTGTTTATATAGTAAAAAGTAAATAAAAAAATTTAATAAATATCCTTAGGCACTTTTAATTAACTAAATCTAAGTAAATACCTAACTTAAAGTAGGTAAATAATAATCCTTTAAGGGCCCTAATCTTTTTTCTTTTCCTCCCCTAGTAATAATATCTATATAAAGTATAAATACCCTTAATTTTACTCCTAACGCCACAACACTCTACTTTATATAGTTTAAAAGTATTAATAATATTTAATTTAAAATACAGTATTTTAATAGTTTATATAGTATAATAGTTAATAATACTTTTAAAAAAAAGTAAACTAAGCCTACCCGCGCGGCGCGTACTATAAAGCGCGTAAAGGATAAGGCTAATAAAGAAACTGTAGTTACTATAGCAACTATAGCTATAGCCACTAAACCTACTACTAGTATATTTAATTATTTCCTTTTTATATTATTATTACTTAAATTAATATATATTTTAATTTAAACTAACTTAATAATACTAATAGTAAAGGGGACTTTATAGAGCCTTTTAAGTAAAAAACTACTCCTACTTTTCCTAATAGTAAGTTTATTTATTACTATTTTAGTTAAGTTATATTTAACTTTGTATTTATATAAACTCTAAAGAAAAAAAGTACCTTACCCTTATAGCTATTTAACTAATTAACTATAAGGAGTTTATAGTTTTTTAGGATAAGTTATTTTTATTTTTATTACTATAAATCTATACTAACTATTTTAAATAACTCTATACTATACTAAGGAAGTAGTTAATACTACTTTTACTAACTAACTTACTATAGCCTAGGGGGAGGTTATAAAAAAAGGAAGTTAAGGGCCTTTTATTAATACCCCTCCCCCTATTCCTAAAACGCCTAAGTTACTCTTAAGTAGTTATAATAAGTTTAATTTTTTTATATTATTTTTTTAGTTTAGTTACTAACTTTACTTTAGTATAGTTAAAAGTGTAGTAGTTTCTAATAGTAAAAGTATTTAGTTTAGGGCTTTTATTTATATTTAGTATATTTATAGTGTATTAGCTAATAGGGACTCTAGTATATATAACGCTTTAATTAATAGCTTAAAGTATTATTACTATAAGGATAAAAAGAAGCTTTATACTTCTTTTTTTAATAATAGCTTTACTTAGTACTAATAAAATAGGTTCTTTATTATAAAAACTATAGCTTAGTATAGGGACTTTAAGTATATTATCTTTATAGCCCTTAATAATACAAAGGCCTAGCCTTTATTAGTATTTATACTAAAGGATAAAAGTAATAACTAGGAGTTAACTCTTTTAAAAAAGAAAAAGGAAAAAGCTTTAGCCTTTTTAATACTAACTCTTAAAGTTAAAATAACTTTTATAAAAACAACTCCTTTAAAGCTATTTAAAGTAGCTATTACTCTATAGACTCTTAAAAAAGTAGTTAAAGTAAGTATTAAGGACTATTTTCCTACTTACAATAAAGAGTCTTTATATTTAACTATTACTTAAGTAAACCTTAATACTTTAATTATAATTAACTTTAACTAAAGTATAACCTCTTTATTTTAGTTTATATTAAATATATTTAAGGATACTTTATAAGCTAAATATAAAAAGGCATAAGTCCACTTTAGTAGTAGTAGTATTACTTAACTCTAACTTAGTATAAGTCTACTTTAGCGGTAGTAGTAATAATAAAAGTATAAGTTTACTTTAGTAGTAGTATTAATAGTAGTAGTAGTATTTAGTGTGGTAGTAGTGCCTAGTGTAGTGTAGTAGTAGCTCTTTTACGGGAGCTTTTTATACTCCCTAGTCCTTAAACTAAAAGGAATTAAATAAACGTAGGCTTAAAACTATATTTACTTTATATATTCTCTTTACTTTTTATAATATATAACTTAATATTTTAAAAGTTAAGAAGTACTTTAAACTATTTAAACTTTAAACGGAAAAGTACTTTAGTAAGACTATTAATAGGTATTTTATTAATTAGTATATAAATAACGTTAAATAACTTTCTAGTATACTCTTAATAAAGCTATATATTCTATATATTAATATAATAAAGTTTTATTAAAATATACTCCCTTTCCCCTACTATAAAGCGTATAGTTTAATAGTTATTATAGTAGATTTACTATATATTACTTAGTTTAAGTTTAAGGTTTCTAAAAAGCCTCTTAAGAGTAATTGTTTTTTTTATAGTATACTTAAGACTAAAAAGCTTAGTTTTAGTTATTAAAGTTGTTATAGTATTTTGCTTTGTAGCCTTTTATTAAACGGGGCCACTAAAAAGTAAAATAATATATCCCTAAAATGACTTTTGCGTTTCTTTATTATTTATAAATAAGGTATTTCTAGTAATTAAAAGTACTTATACTCCCCTACCCCCTAAGCTACTATAGTAGAGTAAGAAGTAGTAAGTATAGTATAAGTAATAAATAACTTAATTTATAGTAATTTAGTATTTATAAAAAGAGTTTATTAAGAATTTTAAAAAACTAGTATAGATAAAAACTATATTAGGGTGGATTATAATTACAGTATATAAAATTAAACTAATCTTTTTCTAGTATAACTTTATATTAGCGTTAATAAAGTCTTTAGTATTCTTTTTAAAAAGGGTAAGTAGTAATAGAGTTAAAGGGCAGTAGGAGTCTATAAGGCTAAACTTCTCCGTAATATATTAAATATACTAATTATAAACAAAATAAATCTTCTTTACCTTATAGTTATAAATAACCTAAATTCTAAAGTACTATTTAATAGCTCTTTACTTTTTAAGTTTATATTTTACTTTAATACCCTTAATAATTTACTTTACTTTTATAGTATTATTTTTATAGTTTATAATAAAAATATTATTTATATAAAAAAAAATAAGTACACAGTAGTTATAGCTCTAAAAAAAGTATAGTTCTTTATTAGTTAGTATACGTTTAAGGCTTTAAAGGGTTAAAAAGAACTCTTTATACTAAAGGAAAGGAGTATCCCTTAAGCTATAAAGGGCGCAGTAAAGCTTAAAGAACTTACTACTCTACTTAAAGCCCTTAAGGAGGTAGTATACAACTAAAGGGTTATTAGGTCCCCTTTTAGTATTTAAAAATATATAAACTATATTAAACTAATTAACTTTAAAGTTAAATTATACTATAAAAGCTATAGTAACTTTAAAAGTATAAACCACAAGTATAACTATATAGATTTACTTAAGAGGATACTTCTCCTAAAGATTCCTATAAATATAAAGCCTTACTTTATAGCACTAAAAATACCTATTCTTATTAAGTTTATATATAAATACCTACTTAAAAGGAATTAACTTTACTTTAGCCTTATAAAAGTTAATAACCTTCTACACCCCTATCTCTTTAAACTTAAATACTTCTTTATTAACTACTTTATAAAAGTAGTCCTTTAACTCTAGTAGTAGTAAGTAAATACTCTAGTACATAGTTAAAGCCTTACTAAACTAACTTAAATAAACCCTTATATTTAGTATAATTAACTTAACTTACTTTACTTTATTAATTAAAGTAAAAACTATATAGTAATACATATAGTATTTCTAAATTACTTCTTCTAAAGTATAGTTATAATTTAGTATATATATATATTAAAAAAAGCGTCCTAGTTATATTTAGTATTAAAAAACACAAAGTAGTTATAAAAGCATAGTAATCTCTATAGCTTTAGTTTAAGTTAACCTAAATCTTTATAGTTATATACCTACTCTAATCCCTCTAAAAAACTACTTATTTCTTTTAAATCTATATATAGCTATATTAGGAAAAAAAGTAAGTCACCTTTCTAAAGTAAAAGAGATTTAGCCTCTATATTTAGTTCTTATAGGGCCTTAGTATTAGTTACTATAACAATTTTATCTTTAATCCTTTTATAAAAAAAATCAACTTCTAAAATAAAAAGTAGGTTAAGGGACAATAATAACTTATAAACCTAATATACTTTTATATTAAGTATAGAGTTCTCTACTCCTTACGCACAATTCTAAGTCTCTTTAAGTACTAGTATAGAGTCTAGAGTTAATAGCTACTCCCTATACTAATTAAATAGCTTTAAGTTAGCTTTTAAAATACCCTTACTTAGGTTTTTAACTACTAAAGTAAGTATTAGTAAAAATAACTCTTTTTTATTATATATTAACAAAGTATTAGTTATCTTAAAAATACTTAAAACTTAAAACTTAGTATTAAAAGAAGAAATAAACTCTTAAATAACCTTAACTATAGTATAGACCACTTTACCTTACTCTACTACCTTTATATTAAACTTTAAATAAAACTTTATTTTATTAAAAGTTATATTATATATAATAATAACTTATTTAAATAAAAGTACTTAAATTTAATAAAAGTTATAAGTATTTAAAACGTATTCTATAAAGTATCTAAGGTACACTCTTACTTCTACCTTAAAGTTACTTTTTTTTAATTTACTTTACAGTCTTTCTTAAGGAAGTATACTCTATAACTATATATATATATCTAACCCTAGTAAAAATAAAAGTTATGTATTAAAAGGGCCTAATAAAAGGGTTACTACTAATAGAAGTACTAGTAGAACTAGGCCTCTTTAACTTAAATTAAAAAAAGCTATATTTTTTATTTAAAAAGGCTTATATTATAAAATAAGGCTATAGCTATAACTACTTTTACTTATAAAATAAAAAGAAAACTAAATAAAGTAAGTATCTTAATAACTTATAGTATTATTTTTTATCTAGTATACTTACCCCCTTTATTTAGTTTTTTTATATATAATAAAATTATTTTAATTTTAATTCCTTTTTCTAAAGCCTATTACTAGTACTTAGTATAGCTATATATTGTAATTACTATACATTTAACGTCTTAATAAATCTTATAAATAAATATACCACACTACTTTACTACTTAGTATTTAAATATCTTTAATATATAAAAAACAAATTTGTATTATTTATTAATATAAAGAAAGGCAAAAAGACAACTAATATACTTATTTTTAATTACTATAAACTAATAGCTTTAATTATACCCCTTAGAGTAATTAAAAAGGTTTTAAAATATCTATTTATATAACTATATAACTTAACTCTTAAAGGTTTATTTTAAAACTACTTAAGTAGTATAGGTTATTATATAATACTTATACTAAAGGTATATTAAGCTTTTAAGTTTTACCCCCTAAGTATTATATAAAAAATAACTAAGTACTTTAGGTTTTAAGTAACTAAAGTAAAGATACTATATAAAGGAATTATTATTATAGTTTCTTAGTTAATAATAGGACTTTTAAAAAACTATAACTAATATAACTATATTTATAGTTATAGTAAAGTTAATAGAGACTTATAGAGATATAAAGTAAAAAAAAGTAACTTTAAATTTAAAAAAAATAATATTTATCCTTTTTTTTAACTTCTTAACTATAAAACTCTTTTTATTATTACTTATATAGAATAAAGTATTATAACTAGTATACTAAATACCCTTTTTTTATAAAAGTACTTTAGAAATAATATTTATATAAAAGTTCTTTATATAAGTAATGTTTATTAGTATTAAGTTAAAGGTATTTAGTCCGTTTAAGCTATTAAGTACGTTCTTTATAACCCTTATACCTACTACTAAAATAAAGTATAAAGTAGTTCTTAATTTAATATATTCCTCCTTATTAAGGGGGCAAATAAAGCCCTTTTTAAAAAGAGAAAAGTTGTTAATAAAATAGATCGCGCTATAGTTATTAAATACTATACTTATATTTAAAGTATAAGAAGTAGTTAAGGGAATAGAAAAAACGTTTATAGTATATATAAATAAAGTAGGGGTCCCTAGGGCCTTTTAAACTAACTTACTACTAATTATAACTATAACTTAGTATACTATTAAAAGAATTAACTTAAAAGTAGCTTTAGTATTTAAAGTATTTATATCTTTACCTTCCTTTTTTTTCTTTTTTTATCTAGTAAAGTATACTAAACCTAAGTAATAGGGGGGATTAACCTTAATTTAACTAATTTAAGTAAGTTTAACTAAAAGGCCTTAGTACTCTTTTATATTAAGTTTCCTTTAAATCTCTTTAATTTTATTAAAAGTAACTTTAATAATAGTATAGTTACTTTACTTAAAAACTATAAAGTAAATATATTTATAGTTTATAAAAGTTTAACTATAGTTTTAACTATAAAGATACTAAATTCCTTTAAATTTAATAGTAAAGAATTATAAAGCCTTAAAAATTATAGTATTAAAGTAACCTATAAAGGTTAAAAAGATACTAAATAATTTACTTTTAAACTTAAAAAGCAAGTCCTTATAAAAGAGGTTTTTAAGTATAAATATATAGTCTCTAAGCAAAATTTAAGCCTAATTAAACTTCTCCTTTATAAAAACCTACTTAAATTTATTCTATACTTATTCTAAAGCAATCCTTTACCCTATAGTAAAAAAGAAGTTTTAAACTATAAGTAGTTCTATTATATTTAAAAAGTAGTATTACATTACTTAAAGGTATATAACACAGAATTCCCTTAACTAAATACTTAGTATAGTACTACTATTTACTTTCCTTAGTATTACTTAGTACTTTTATTATATTATAACTAAAAAACTAGTATTACTTAAAAAGTATTAAATTTAAAGGCTTTAAAGTAAACTATAAAAAAAGGTATCTTTTTAATTAAAAAGTTTAGATTAAATTAGTTTAAGGATATTTAAAAACACTAATTTATTAATATATAACTTAATTTCTTTAAAGACTTTTACTTTTTACTTTTAAACTTTATTATTAATAGCTTTATTAAAAATATAACTAAAATAGTTATTAAGTACACCTTTACTTTATTTAATAAAAAGCAGGTCATACTCTAGCTTAGGTTCGTTACTATTAAGTATTGAATTACCTAGAGTTTTGTTACTTAAAAAGGGCTCTAGAGCGCCTTTGAGCTACTTCCCTTTACTCTAGAAGTAAATCTATACTCTAGGGGCCTCTATAAAGTTAATACTATTTTTATGTTTAATTAAAGTACTAAATTAGTGCCTAGCAGCACTATTCTTCTATAAGTTAAAATAAATTTAATAAATTCTCTCTACCTCTACGTTCTAGTTACAAAGCTACTAAATAAATAAAATTAAAAATACCTCCTTTAGAGGCTTATTTAGTAAAACTAAGTTATTAGAGTTAAGTTAGGGCTAGACCCCTTATATAACTACTTTAATTTAAAGGTTCTTAAACCATACAGAGTAGTTGTACTACCCTATAAGCTTATAGAAAAACAGGAGGAAAGAGGTTAAAGTTAAACTTAATATAGTTAAATTAAAACAGTAATTAAAAAATTAAAATATTATAATAAAAAAGTATTTATATAAATATTTTCCTAATAAGTATGTTTGCTTTAGAAATAGTAGTTTAGAAGTATAGTATAAGCTAGGCTTATAACTATTACGTAGTTAAGTATAAGTAATTAAAGTAAAGTAAAAGTAACGGTTTAATTTTTAAGTCCTATGATATAGTAGAGTAAAAGTAAAGGCCCCTTTATAGGAGCGGGAGATAGAGTAAAGTTACTTAGGTAAGCCGCTTAAGTAAGTAGTTACTTATGTACACAGCCATAAATAGCTTTAGTTATTATAATAAATTAGTATAGAGATTAAAGCTAAAAGAAATAGTATTAATACTAATACTTAAAAGGTTTATAATAGCTTATTAAGTAGTTTAGAAATTAAAGCTTTTTAGAAAAAGTAAAAAGTAATACTACTATTTAAATTAAAGAATAAAAATATATTACTATAGTAGTTAATAACAAAAGCAAGGTTTTTATAAGTACTAATAATAAAAGTTAAGTTTTTACTAGTATTAGTAGTAAAATAGTAAATATAAGTATTTATAATAAAAAAATCTTTAGTAGGTTTATTAATACTATAAAAAGAGCCTTTAATAATAGAATTATCTTTACTATAGTTTTTAATATTTTTTTAGAGTTTTTATTACTTTTAGTACTAATCTTATTAAGGCTAGTACTAAGCTTTATAGAAGTTATATTTAAACTACTTACTTTTCTTAAAGTTTTTAAAAACGTTAGTAGTTTTACTAAGAGTATTAGTAATAATAATAGAGTCTTTTAAAAAGACATTATAAAGAATAGAGTAATAGGATTAGCTATAAGGGCTAGTAAAAGGTATAAAGGCTTAGAACTTTTATTTGAAATAAGTACTTATAAAAGAAAAGTTAAAAATAGTTTTTAAAAATTAATAATAAAGTTACTAATAATACTAATAACTAAAGAAAATAAAAGTAAGTACTTATTAATTATTTTAATTAATATTGACTAAAATAATACTATTAATTTAGTATTAATAGTATTAAAAAGATACATTATTTTTCAAAAAGTATATATAAAGTTAACTATAAAAGTATTTTTAAAAAAGATTTTTTTAAGCCCTAGTAGTGAATTTATGCCTTTTTAAGTAGTGTTTTGTATAGATATATTTATAAATTATTTTAAAAAAAATATATTATAGCTATATATTTTTAAGTAGTATAATTAAATAGAAGTATTTAATAGGTTATATTTAGTAGGTTTAACCCCCTCTAGCTCTTAACGCTTCGGCTTACCTACTCTTTCTATAGTAGTAAATATAGATATAAATATAAATATAGTAGTAATAATAATAATACTACTACTAATAAGTAGTGCTAAATATATTAAAGTAAACCTTTACTTATATAAACCTTTAGCTAGATCACGCGTAGGGCCTAATAAGCCTTAGTAGTGTTTATAATTAAAGAAAAAGGTACTACTATAAGTAAGGCCTTTATTAATTCCTTCCGTTTTTTATATATTTATATATAATAATAACCTATAATATTTTTAAAAAAAAGATTCCTACTAGTCCTACTTAGCTTTAGAATAAATAAAAAGATTTAATTTTATAAATATTAATTAGTATTAATACTACTAAAAGTACTTTTATACTATAAAAGCTTATATAATTAATATAAGCCCTAACTAGTACTACTAAAGTAAAAATAATAGAATAGTACTTTTAATTTTAAGAGTCCTATACTATAAAACTACTAGTAATAGCTATAAGTATAGGTATAAGGGTATTGAGGTTAGTATTAAGATTACTAAATACTTTTATAGTAATATCAGGCTTAATAGAGTTAGTAAAGGAATAGGTTTAGTATATAATATATAAATAAAAGAGGTAGAAGTATTATTATAATAGTAATAGTATTATATTAGTGTATTACTATATTACTTACTTACTAAAAAAGTAAAAGTCTAGACCTCTATAGGCTAGGGGGAGCTTTGCCTTTTATAGGCCTAGTACTTTGCTCTTTAGGCCTAGCTTTTAAGGTACTAGTCCTTTTAGGGTTTAGTACGTTACGTATAGTTTAGTTAAGTAGCTTTAGGCCCTATATATAGTTAGTTATATTTACTATAGTTAGCTATAGGCGCTATAGTTAGTTATAGAGGTTATAGTTAGTTATAAGTACCCTAAAGGGGTTAATAAAAGATATTTAGAGTGGTTTATTCTACTATTAGTAGTTGATTTAGTAGCTTAGAGTCTAGCTTATTAAAGCTAGAGGCTATAGGTTTAATTCTATCTTTTGTCTCTTTTTATTTTTCTTTTTAGTTCTTTTCAATAGACTAATAATAACTACTATATAAATATAATAATATATAATTTATATATAAAACGTAAGGACTTTATAAAAATTCTAAATAATAAACATAACTATAAATACTTTAAATAACTAAAGAATATAGCTATTAGAGTTTTATTAACTTAAGTAACTACTAATATTAGTATATTTAATAAGGTTTATATATAATAATATTAAAATAAATACTAATAATAGTAGAGAGTAGCTAAACTAACTATAGCTATATAGTTAATAGTATTACGTTAGTTATAGAGGGATATAATAACTAAGGAAAGTAATAGAATAGTTTAGTTTAGGTTTAATAGGTTTAAAAAAATAGTTTAAAAAGGTATTAGTAGTTTTAATAGTATTAATAGTATAAGTAGTAGTTTATGTATATATTTAATATATCTACAGTACTACTTATAGTAAAGTCAATAAAGAAATCTACTAAATAAAGAATATTCCTAGTAAGAAATTTAATAAAAATGCGTTTTAGCTAAACATATACATCTAGTAAAGTAATAAGTAAAGGTTATTTAAAAAAAAGATACATTACTAATATTAACCCCCTCTAGCTATACTAACTATAACACCTAAAGTCATCGTAATAACTTTTACCTACTTACTCTTACACTACAAAGCGCGGCGCGGTGGTAGCTATAGTAATAATAATAATACTATTACTGATAGGCGGCGGTATTAAAATAAACCTTTGCCTCTATAAACCTTTATTTGGATCACGCGTAGGGCCTAATAAGCCCTAGTAGTATTTATAATTAATTAAAAGGTACTACTACTATAAATAAGACTTTTGTCAATTCCTCTATCTTCTACACACGTATTTAATAATTATCTAAAATACCTAGCTTTGTCTCTACTAGTTCCTAACCGCACCTAAAGCTTATTAACGTATTAATAGTATTAATCGTTCTAAGTAACTATAAACGGCTTATATAACTTATTATTTTACACAGCTTAAATTAACTTAATTTAGTTAAAAACTACAAGTTCTACCTATATATAAATAGGATACGCGTTGTAATATTTAACTTTATATACTATTAAATAAGTAGTAATAGTATAGCTATAAATATTACTATAACTAACTACTATAGAGGTATAAATAGTACTTTAGAGGTCCTAAGGTTTAATAACTACTATGAATACTTCAATTAGGTAAAGAACGTAGTTACTAAAGCTATAGAGCCCTAAGTGGCTAATATTAGTATATTTAGTGAGGCCTGTGTGTAATAATATTAAGACGGATATTAATAATAGTAGGGCTAAGTGGCTAAACTAGCTGTAGCTGCGCGGCTAAGGGAAGTAAAGGGACGGTTTGGATTGGATCTAATAGGTTTAGAGGGACGGTCTGCTAGGAGGTATATAGATAGTGTTAGTGGTTTTAGAGGCGTTAGTAGTGTAATTAGTAGTCTGCAATATTAATTAAAGACTCCTATTACTTTAAATCTATAGTAGCTGCGTTATAGTAAATATATTTATGTGCTAATTATTATTATACGTAATACATACGCTGTTAGTTAGGGGGAGGGGGGAGGGGTCCTTAGTGGTAGAGTCTCTACTAGTAACGTATCTATAGTTAAGTAACTACTTAGGGATACTAAGGATATAATTAGTAGTTTATAAAATTAATTAAAAACACTTATTACTTTAAATCTATAAAAGCTGTGTTATAGTAGGTAAATTTAAGTACTATTTACTAATTGATAATAATAGAAATTAATAAGGTGGGTGGCTAGATGGCTATTTTTTAGAGTATATAGTTTATAGGCTGTTAGTTACTCTAGAAAGGGTAAGCCCTAGTAATTAAAAAGATTTATTTATTTACTCTTTAAGGGCTTTTAAAAAGTTATTTATTAGTAGTTAGTTTAGTGGTTTTATAGTATAAAATACTTAAAATTATAAGTATTACTTTATTATTCTTACTTTAGTAGTATTAATTAAGAGTTATATTAATTATATAAGGTTTTATAGTATATATGTATTTTTATAGTTAAAGTACTACTTATAGTAAAGTAATAAAAAAATCTACTAAGTAAAGAATATTCTAAGTAAAAAATCTAGTAAGAGATATATTTAAGCTAATATATATATTTAGTAAGTTAATAGGTAAAGGTTATTTAAAAAGAAGAGTAGATACGTTACTAATGTTAACCCCCCTCTAGTAACTATAACGCCCAAAGTCATTACCTAGAGGGCAATAACTATACTTATAATAACTTCCGCCTACCTACTCTTATGCCACAAAGCGCGGCGCGGTAGTAGCCGTAGTAGCAGATATAGACGTAGACGTACTAGTAATAACGACGATACTATTACTAATAGGCGGCGATGTTAAAATAAACCTTTACTTGTGCGAACCTTTAGCTGGATTATACTATAGGCGCTGTAACGTACTATAGGGCCTAAGAAGCCCTAGTAGCGTTTATAATTAAAGAAGAAAAAGGCACTACTATAATATAAATAAGGCCTTTATTAATTCCTTCTATCTTCTATATTTATATTTAATAATTCTTTAAAACTATATAATAAGTTTAATATAGCTTAATAAATATATAAAGCTTAAGTACTTTAGTCTCTTAGCTATAGCTTATAAAGACTTCTTTAGATTTAGTTAAACTACTAAAAATATAGGCCTTATTAACTTTAATAGTAGTACTAACTTTATAGGCCTTTTACCTAAAATATAAGTAGTTATTACTAAGTTTAAATACTAGTTACTACTTAAAAATAGTTTAAACTTATAAATTAAAATTATATATAATTTCTTATATAGTCTTTTTATTAATGTATTTATTAAAATAGTTAAAGTATAGGTATATTACTTAAGAGCCCTAGCTTAGTACAATAGTATAATAAGTACTACTACTATAGCTATTAAGGCTCTTAATAGTATAAAAGAAGTTAGGAATTAGTACGTAGTCTAAGGCTTAAATATTAAAACGTATACTAATAAAAGTACAGCGGATCCTTTAAATAAAGTTAACTAGTCGTAGTAACGCGGTCTATAATAACGGTGTATTAGTTATGGAAAAGGTTAATAGTTAAGGAAAGTAAAGGAATAGTTTAGATGAGATTTAATAGGTTTAGAGGGATGGTTTATTAAATAGTTAGGCGTGGGGGTATATAGAGGTATATAGACGGTGTTAGTAGTTTTAGTAGTGTTAGTAGTGTAATTAATAGTTTATAAAATTAATTAAATACTACTATTACTTTAAATTTATAGTAGCTACGTTATAGTAAGTAAATTTATATACTAAGATAAAAGTTAGAAAAGGTAGTTAATTATAATAAAGTAATTTAACCTCTAGATTACTTATATATAACCCGTAGGCTATTAGTTACCTAAGAGGGGAGGGGGGGGGTCCTTAGCGGTAGGGTCTCTACTAGTAACGCATTTATAGTTAAGTAGCTACTTAGAGATACTAAGGACAAGGTTTTATAGTATAAAGGTACTTTTTATTAGTATTAATACTAGTTGATATTTATAGAATTATATTCTCTTATTTATTTTAAAGCTAAGTAGAGTAAGTATGAATTTTGTTTTTTTAAATATTATAGTAAGTAGTTTACTTAATAAAGTAGTTTTAAGTTATTATATATATAGAAATAAAAAAGATAAAAGGAATTAATAAAGGGCTTATTTATAGTAGTAGCGCTTTTTTTTAATTATAAATACTACTAAGGCTTATTAAGCTCTATAGTATATTATAGTACTTATAGTATAATTTAAGTAAAGGTTTATATAAGTAACGGTCTATTTTAATATATTAGTTATACTGTTTAGTACTGTCTATTATTAATAGTATTATAATTATTACTATAAAAAGAGTAAGTAAGTAAAAGTATTAAAGTATATAAGCTCTACTAAGTTCTACTTAAAACTACTTAAGCTAAAGGGAGTTAAAGCTACTAAATTGACCCTATTAAATACTTTTATATAATTATACTACTTAATAATATATAGTTATAATATATTCTTTTGAAAACCCCTTATCAAAATATTTATATAAAATACTATAAAAAATATAAAGTAGTCCCTACCAAACTATATATAGTATATATATACCTTTTTTAATAGGTAAATATCTCTTAATTTAAACTTAAATAAACCTTTATATAAAACCCTTACAATTACTATACTATATAACTATATATTTTTATACTAGATCTTTTTATACATCTTTACTCAATATTATTTCTTTATAAAAAGTCAAAAAGTCTACTATTTAATAAATTTCTACTTTATAATATAAGTTAGTTTATAGAATAATACAATCTATATATATATATTATAAGTAGTTAGTTTTAAAAGGGCTTATTTATTTATTAACTTGAAAGTATATTTATTCGTTAAAGGTATTATATAAATAAAAAGTATGAAAGGGCCTTATAAGAGATAAAAAGTATTAACCTTTTTACTATACTTATTTATAACTAAAGGGGTATTATTTTAATACTTAAAAGATACTTTTAAAAATAGTTTATTTAGTTTATTTTTATTATTTTAGTTAAAAAGACAATAGAAGTATAGTTATAATAAATAATTATACTATAAAGTATAGTTAAGGTGTTTATTATATAGAGTAGCTATAATATAGCCTTATATAGTAACTTAGTTATATACCCCCTCCAGGGTGACTAACGGCCCACGGGCCACGTACTCTAGGAAATAGCCGTCTAGCTACCCACCTTATTAATCTTTTTTGTTATTAGTCAGTAACGATAGACAGTACTCAAATTTACCTACTACAACGCAGTTTCTATAGATTTAAAGTAATAGGTGTTTTTAATTAATTTTAAAGTAGACTACCGATTACGCCGTTAACGCCGCCAAAACCACCAACACCTTCCACCATCCCTCTAAACCTATTAAATCTAATCTAAACCGTCCTATCACTTCCCTCAGCTACGCAGCTACGGCTAGTCCAGCCACTCTCTACTATTGTTAGTATCCCCCTTAACATTATTAGCCTTACTAAATATACTAATATTAGCAGCTATTTAGAGCGCTATAGATTTAGTAACTACGTTCTTTAGCTAGTTAAAGTATTTATAGTTAGCCTTAAACTATAGGATACTTAAAAGGGTTTTATTCTATAATCTAAAAATTATTATATTTATATTAAGTCTATTACTAGTAGTCTAATAGTAGTAAATTATAGTAATAGTAAGCTTCTTTTTCTCCTTATTAAAAAATATACACTAATTACGGGTTAAGTTAATTTTATTAACCCCCTTAGTTATAAAGTACTTATTACTACTTTTATAGTTAATTAATAACTATAAGGTTATATAATAGTTATTGTCTTAATTGTAAGGGCTTAGGGTAGGTAACCTTTTATTAGATATTGTAGGTTATTATGTGTGTATGGAAGACGGGAGGAATCGACGAAGGCCTTGCTTGTAGTGCCTTTTTGTTTAATTGTGAACGCCACTAGGGCTCGTCAGGCCCTATAGTATGTCACGGCGCCCACAGTGTGATCCGGCCAAAGGTTCGCACAAGTGAAGGTTTGTTTTGACATATTAGTCGCACTGTTTAGTGCCGCCTATTAGTGATAGTATTATTGTTATTATTAGTACGTCTACGTCTACGTCTACGTCTGCTACTATAGGAAGAGCAGGTAAGCGGAAGTGTTAAGGTATACACGCCCTACTAAGCTCTACTTAAGACCACTTAGTAGAGCTAGAGGGGGTTAAACCTATTAGATATATTCTATTAGATACTTCTATTTAATTATACTACTTAAAAATATATAGCTATAATATATTCTTTTTAGAATAATTTATTAAAATATCTGTATAAGACACTACTTAAAAAAATATAAGTATATTTATATAAACTATAGTATTTATATTTAGTATTTATTTATTTAGTTTTAACTACTATATACTTTTATAAAGTAAGCTTTTTTTTATATAATTGTATATATATATATATACTTTACTATAAAATATTTATAGTAAGAGTACTAACTAAGTGATGTTTTAAAGTATATAGAATATAAGACTCTTAACTTTATAGTTTATTAGTATAAAATTATTTTAATAGTAATACTTTTACTTAGTAATTTAAAGTAAAAATAGTTACTACTATACTAGAGTTACTTTAGTAACTAGTATAAGCTTTTATATATATATATATATACTATTTTTAAAGTTATAAAGACTAAGGGCTTAAAGCTTTTAAAGTATAATATTAACTTATATTAATGATTATAATAGTTTTTAGATTTTAATATTACTCTATTAAAAACCTAAAATTCTTAAGTTGTTATAATACTTTATAACTAGCTTTAAGACTTTAGTAATAATAAACTAGTAAGTAGTATTAATAGTAGCTTAGCTTTAAAGTTAATGGCTTTAAGAACTTTAAAAAAAGTAGTAAATTTAGTATTAAAGCCTATAAAGTTTAATACTTACTATAACTAATTTTACTTTAAATATAGTTTTAATAATAAGTTTCTTTAACTTTAACTATAGTATAGTTAGTAATTTACTTAAATATATATTATATATATGTTTTTATAGTTATAATACTACTTATAGTAAAGTAAAAAAAGAAATCTACTAAGTAGAGAATATTCTAAGTAAAAAATCTAGTAAAGAATGTATTTAGGCTAATATATATATTTAGTAAGTTAATAGGTAAGGGTTATTAAAAAAAAGAGTAAATGTATTACTAATATTAACCCCCTTTTAGTAATTATAATACTTAAGGTCTTTACTTAGAAATAACTTCTACCTACTTACTCTTATACTATTTGTGTTTTTTTAAGTAGTATCTTATATAAATATTTCTATAAGTTAATCTAAAAAGAATACATCATAGCTATATATTATTAAGTAGTATAATAAATAAAAGTATTTAATAAAGTATATCTAGTAGGTTTAACCCCCTTTAGCTCTACTAAGTAGTTTTAAGTAGAGCTCAGTAGGGCGTACATACCTTAACACTTCTACTTACCTGCTCTTCCTATAGTAATAACAACAATACCATCACTAATAGGCAGCGCTAAATATATTCAAATAAACCTTTACTTATACGAACCTTTGGCTGGATTACGGGCGCTATAACGTACTATAGGGCCTAATAAGCCCTAGTAGTATTTATAATTAAAGAAAAAGGTACTACTATAAGTAAGGCCTTTATTAATTCCTCCTATCTTCTATATTTACACCTAAGAATTTAATAAAATAATAAAAACTACTATAAATATAAAAGTCCCCTAGTTATAAAATACTAAATACTATAACCTAGTCTTTATAGTTAAAAACAATATTAAGTAGCTTAGTAATATAGCTATATAACTTAGTATTAGTACTATTAATATATAGTACAACTAGCTAGCCTAACCCTTAAATATAAAAATCTAAATTACTATTTTTAACTTTTATCTTTTTTAAACTAGTAGTAATAGAGACTAAATAAAAAATATTAAACTAAACCTATTAGTTAATTTAATACTAAATTAAATTTTAAACGTACTATCTTTAAAAAATAACTAATACTACTTTAAGTAAGTAATAGAGGCAGTAATAATAACTATAGATCCCCTAGAGTTAAAAGACTAGTATATTTAATTTGTATTTTTTTAAGTAGTGTCTTATACAGACATTTCTATAAGTTAATCCAAAAAGAATACATCATAGCCATACATTATTAAGTAGTATAATAAATAAAAGTATTTAATAGGGTATATCTAGTAGGTTTAACCCCCTCTAACTCTACCTTAACACTTCTACTTACCTACTCTTCTAGCAATAACAACAATACCATTACTAATAGGCAGCACTAAATAGCACAACTAATATATCAAAACAAACCTTCACTTATACAAACCTTCAGCTAGATCACGCATAGGGCCTAATAAGCCCTAGTAGCGTTCACAATTAAAGAAAAAGGCACTACTATAAGCGAGGCCTTCGTTAATTCCTCCTATCTTCTACATTCCTATACACCTAAGAATTTAATAAAATAGTAAAAACTACTATAGATACAAAAGTCCCCTAGCTATAAAATACTAAATACTATAACCCAGTCTCTATAGTTAAGAACAATATTAAGTAACTTAGTAACGTAGCTATGTAGCTTAGTATTAATACTATTAATATATAGTATAGCTAGCTAGTCTAACCCTTAAGTATAAAGATCTAAATTACTATTTTTAGCCTTTACTTTCTTTAAACTAGTAGTAATAAAGACTAAATAAAAAATATTTAACTAAACTTATTAATTAATTTAATACTAAATTAAATTTTAAACTTATTATTTTTAAAAAACAACTAAAACTACTTTAAGTAAGTAATAGAGGCGGTAATAATAACTATAGATCCCCTAGAGTCTATAAAAAACTAGTATATTTAATAAGGCCTAGATATTAAAATATCTACTAATAAAAATAAAGAAAAGCAGTCTAATTAGGTTAACTAACTATAGTGCAGTTTATAACAATAGCGCGTTAGTCGCAGAGGGATTTAATAGTTAAGGAAAGGGATAGTTTAGTTTAAATTAGATTTAATAGGTTTAGAGGGACGGTCTAGACGGTCGGGTGTATAGGAGGCGTATAGAAGGCGTTAGTAGTCTTAGCAGTATTAATAGCGTAATTAGTAGTCTACTTTAAAATTAATCAAAAACACCTATTACTTTAAATCTATAAAAGCTGTATTATAGTAAGTAAATTTAAGTACTGTTTGTTAGATAAAAAAGATTAACGAAGTAGGTAGCTAGACGGCTATTTCCTAGAGCACGTGGCCTGTAGGCCGTTAATCACTCTAGAGGGGGTAAGAGACTAGTATATTTAATAAGGCCTAATTAACTTAATATATTAAAACGTTTACTAATAAGTATAGAGAAAAGTAGTTTAATTAAGTTAACTCGCTATAGTGTAGTTTATAACGATAGTGCGTTAGTTATAAAGGGATTTAATAGTTAAGGGAAGGGATAGTTTAGTTTAAACTAGATTTAATAGGTTTAAAGGAATAGTTTACTAAAAAGGTATTAGTAGTTTTAGTAGTGTTAATAGTATAATTAGTAGTTTACTTTAAAATTAATTAAAAATACCTATTACTTTCAATCTATAAAGGTTATATTATAGTAAGTAAATTTAAGTACTATAATAAAAAAGATTAATAAGGTGGGTGGCTAAACGGTTTTCTAGAGTATATAGCCCGTAGGCCATTAGTTACTCTAAAAGGGGTACTTTTATACTATAAATTATAGTATAGTAGTTGTTAGATTACGTGGCTTAGAACTACTAGTATACTATAATATATAAGTAGATTTTAGCGTTTAAAGTAGCTAATAGCTGCTCTAGAGTAACGTTTTGCTGGCTCTAAAGACCGTAGCTGCGTTTAAGGGGTTTAAAGGCCTATAGCGCCATCAAAGCAAAAAACGCATTAATAGCCCTTAAAGCATAGCTTTATATATATATAAATATACATAAAATCTAATAATTAAAAGTCTTATTCTACTACCCCCTTTACTATATATAATTAATTATTTTTAAACTACTTTATTAAACACAAAAATCACTATAAACGTCCTTTTAACCCCTTAAAAAACTATCCTTAACAGCCTAGCTACTTAGTACTTATAACTTTATAACTTTTAAGCACTTATAAATACCCTTAACGCATAAAAAGCTCTTAACCTAACCTCTATAAATCTAAAGTCCCTTATTAGTAATACCCTACCCTAAGAGCTACGCTTTAGTAACTACCTAAAGTTTATTACTTACTATAGTCCTAAGTTAAAAGCCCTTTACTCTTAAACTATAGAATCTAGAGTAAATAAGCTCACTACAAACCCTCCTCCTTAAGTACCTCTAAAAAAAAACCTTCTACTCCCGTTCAAAACAGTAAACCACTACTATACTAAAATAATAACTAACTTTTTTAAAAAAGCCCTTAAGTACTATATTGACTCTTTATCCCTATACTATACTATAAAAGTAATATACTAAAAGTAAAAAAAAGCTAAAAATACTATTATTCTTTAAATATAAAGTACTATTATTAAAAAACTTAAAATCTAGTACTACCTAAGTACTTTAGGGCTAATAGTTTAAATTTAAAACCTCTATAAATACTTTAAACTTATAAAAAGTATATACTACTAACGCACTAACTAGCTTTATATTAACTACTTTACTATACCCTATAATAAGTAGTTTATAATAAAAGCCACTATAGTTAAATAGTTTATAATATAGGTTAATTATATATATAAGAATTATATTATTAAACTTAAAATAGCTTATAAAGGAGATCTATAAATTTATAAGTTACTTTACTCCTTTAACTATTTACTACTTTAATTTTAAACTAAGAGTTATTATATAATAATAAGTAATAGCTAGGATAACTATAGTTTTAATAAAGTTATTACTAAAATAACTACTATAATTAAATAAATACTAAAGTCTATAGGATACAGAAGAAGTATATAAAGCGCTTTCACTATTAATAAAGTAGTTTTTTATAGCCCTTTTAAGTACTTTAATAGCTATAAATATAATAATACTAATTTAAAGAGATTATAGAGTAAAGTTTTATTAGTATTTTCCACTCCTTTTACTCTATTAGCCCCTTTTTACTTAGTATACTCTATACACTACTACTTTAAAAATTACTTTTATACCTTTCTAAAGTACGTATATAATAGGTAAAAGCTACTTAACTACTACTATAAAAGAGTTAAAAAGAACTTTATAAATAATAAATAACTAATTTAGTATATTAAAGAGATTTAAAGCTAGTAACTATATAGTTATTATATAGAGAGTATTAAGTATTTACTTATAGCGTTTTAAACTACTTAATATAAGGGCCCGTTACTATATTCCCTTAAGGACTTTTACTTCTTTAACTCTAGTGCGTTTATTTATATTTTTAGAGATAAATAATAGTTTAGTAACTTTTAAGTAGTTAGTATAAGTAATTACTTATAAGCTAGCTTTAAGCCCTTTATAATTAAAGGATATAAAGATATAAGTATATATATTATATTAACTAATAGTAAGTAATTTAGTTTATACTTATATAACGTTATATTATATACGTTTATAATAACTAACTTTATTTCTTATAACTAGCTCTATAAGTATAGGTACTAGTAGAACGAGCAATCTAAGTAGTGTTTTATGCTACGTAGATTTAATTACTTCCCTCTTAGCTTTATTAAGACTATATATAGCTAAAAAGTATTAGAGTATAATAAGTTTTTTAATAAGGCACTTATATATAAAGACTCTATATAGACTATTTAGTATATATATACTTTGTACTATTAAATAAAGTACTTTTAATAAAAATAAAGATTTTTAAAAGGCTTTAAGGAAATATAGTACTAGTGGCTTGGCTACTCTAGCTTTAAACTACTTTAGTGCCTTTCTTTATTAGTCTATAGCGTCTAAATCTCTATTACCCCTAGAATAGCGCCTAGTAATGCCCTTTTAAGCTATAATACTTATAGTATTAGTAAAATAAAGTAAATTATTAACTATAAACTATAGAAAAGTAACGCGTATACCTACTCTAGCGAGTATATTGTGTTTAACTTTTACTTATATACTAAGAGTTATAGTGGGTTTATATCTATATTAGTGTTTACTAACTGCGTCTTATAGTACTTATAGGACTACTACTTATATAACTATAGTACAGAGATACTTACTAAGGTCTTTAAGAAGTTTATTTTACTTTTAAAGGTTTAATATAATATTAAAATACTTACTTTTAAGTATAATAGTAAAATTAAAAAGTACTACTACCTTATAAATAACCTTTAAAGGTGTGGTAAACGTATTAAGCTATCCGCTCTATATATATAAGATTAAAACAGTAGTGCTAAGTGCGTTACTACTATAATTAAAATAAAGGCTTAAATAATATATAAAGGTAGTAAGCTGCTCTATAAGGTATAGCCTAATATTTATAGAGTAGTGACTTATTTTTATAACTATATACTTTAAGTGGCTTTTAGTTAAAAGACCCTGTATAAAGCGCTTTATTAATAGCTCTATAGTAATAAAACTACAAAACTAAGCTTTATGTACTTAAGATTATATAGGTATAAGGCGTATGCCTTTATAGCCGCTATATAGCTTAAAAAGAAGTGTTTTAACTACCTTTATAGCTATACTTTTATAGGCTTTTTTATTAGCTATATATTTATGAATTAGTATTAAATATAGAACTCTATAACTAGGAAGATTGTTACTATATATAATATTATATTTAATAAAAGAGAATACTATAATAGTAACTTAGATTTACTTATTAGTGACTATAATAACTTTAACTTTTAAGCTATTACTAAGTAGGTTTAAAAGAGCCTTATTATGGCTAGTAAGACTGACTTTTAAACATGGTTCTATTTATTCTTACTAAGTAAAAAAAATAATAAAGTGTCCCTTTTTATAAACTCCTTTAACGACGTTTTTAATAAGTTTAACTTAGGTAATACCGCCTTTAATAATAATAAATCCTATAACTACAGATACTCCTCTACTTATTTTAAACTCTTACTTACTCCTTTTAACTTATTTATTTTATTCTTTTAAGTACTAATTAAAAAAAACTAATGCCTAGGGAGGTGGATTGTGGTTAAGTTAATAAATAAAAACCTTTTCTTTATAAACCCTTGTTAGTCTGTATTTGTAGTTAAGTTTATAAACTAAGCTACTTTAGTAGCTTATATACCCTAGTATAAATAAACGTTTTATAAAGCTGCTTTTTTAGTTAGTACTTTATTATTATTTTAAAATGCTTTATAGTAAAGCTACTTTTAAACTAGCTACTTAGTTACTTATGACCTATTAAAGGGGACCCTTAGTATTTAATATACTATAGGGGCGTTTTAAAACGCAGATATTAAACGCTTTAATAGTAAGATTTAGCTGTAGAGAGGGGTTATAGGTGCTTAGATTTTATTAAGTGAGTGTAAAGTGCTATACTAACTATGGACTAAAGTTCCTACTCCTAGTACCCCCTAGTAAAAGCTTTAGCCTTTACCTACGTTTTATTTAGAAGTGTTAGTTTATTCTTATGCGATTTTAATATAGGTAGTTAAGGCGAACTATTTATAAAGCTATTATAAAACTAACTCTTAAAAAAAGGTTCTTAAAAGTACTACTAATAGCTTTTAGATTTTAGAATACTATTAAGTATATATGTATAAGTTAAATAAGTATAAGAGACTCCTTAAGATTAAAGTGCGCCTTGTTATACGTAGCGACTAGTAGCTAAAAAATAAGTAAGATACTTATACTTTAATACTTACTAGTATATTATTTTAAATACTTATAGTTATTATAAACTACTTTAATTTTAAACTTTTATAATATAACGTAGTAAATATATTTATATAGGTTTTATTTAATAAAAATATTTATATATAAATACCCCTTAAGTATTAAAAGCCTGGGTATATTCTTAAGTTTAATAAAGCGCTTTATAGCCTATACTGCTTTTTACTTTTATAGTAATACTATTTAGAAGTTAGTTTAAAAGAATTTAGGCTGGAGTGTGTGGTGGGTGAGAATTACTATTAAATACATAGCTATATTATTTTTTTCTTTTATATTAATAACTACGTTCTATACTTTCCCTTTAAATACTATAAAGAGGCCTTTTTGCTTATAGGAGTACTTTAAAAGTAATACTTTCTTAAGGGTGGTAAAGATTTATAATAGTTTTTAGAAATTAAAGTTATCTATAACTACGCTATAAAGCGCCTTTAGTTCTTATAGTCTATTTATATTAATAAAGTTATTAAGTGCTTAAAAAGGTAAAGTCTATAAGTAAAGTAACTATATACTTTTCTAATTTAATTACTTAAGCTACTCCCTTATAAGGGCTTTACTTTGTATATAGACGTTAACTATTATTAAAGTAATATTAGTTTAATTATATATAGTATAACGATAATAAGGCTGGACGTGGTCCTTATAGTAAGCCGTTTTGTGTACTTTAACTATAACCCTGGCCTTAAGTACTTTAAAGAAGCGGAACGAGTAATTAAATACCTCTTTGTAAAGTGCGCTTTTTGCCTTGAATTTAGCTATAAAGAAGGCGGCCCTGACGATGGTTTAGTAATTGCTTTAAATACTAGTTTTATTGATAATATACTAAACTATAAAAGTTTTTAAGTGTTTATAATTAAGCTTTTTAGTAGCTTTATTAGGTAGTAAGTTAATAAATAGAATACTATAACTATATTAACGACTAAGGTTGAGCTTTTTACTTTTTTTTAAGTGGCTAAAAAGGCCATTTTTATAAACTGTTTAATAACTACGCTTTGCGTAGACCTTAGTAAGTAGACCTTTAGCGCTACTTTTACTTTTAATACTACTGTGCTAAGTATATGTATTTAATACAATAATTAATAAACAATTTATTTTATTAATAAAGAAATAGTTTAACTATGTATAAAGCTTTACTATATTAATATTTATAACTACTAGCTATGTTAAAAGGCTTAAAAAGGCTATATTAAAGTTAAATATTAGTTTATAGTATAGTTAATAGTAGACGGCCTTACAAAGTTACTTACTAGTACTTACTTTAAACTCTTTTTTAAGTAACTTAATATAGTAGATTAAACGGCTTAGCTTTAAGTACTTTATAATGCTAAGCTTTAAAGTAAACGCTATAAGGGCCTTAACTTTATTAATAAGGAATAAATAAAAGGGATTATAGCTTTTAAGTACTTTAAAAATAGTATTACTCTTTTTATTATAGAGATAGAGGTTTAACAAAAATAATAGAACTATTTAAAATAAAGACTTTAAAGGGATTATAGTTCTAGAGAGGTAAGCTATATAAAAGTAATTATAGAGTAGTTAGAGCGTGGCTAGTATATAATTTTATTTATAATTAAATCTAATAAGGCCCTTAAAAGGCCCTTATTAGGGAAGTGTGTTAAATTACGTAGCTTAGAGCTATTAGTATACTATAATGTATAGGTAGATTTTAGTGTTTAAAGTAGCCGATAACTACTCTAGAGTAACGTTTTACTAGCTCTAAAGGCTGTAGTTGTGTTTAGGGGGTTTAAAGGCCCATAGTGCTATTAAAGCGAAAAACGCGTTAATAGCCCTTAAGGTATAGCTTTATATATATACGAATATACACAAAATCTAACAGTAGTAACTACTAGTAATAATAATAATACTATTACTAATAAGTAGTAATATTAAAATAAACCTTTATTTATATAAACTTTTAACTAAATTATAAGTACTATAATATATAATAGAGTTTAATAAGCCCTAGTAGTATTTATAATTAAAAAAAAAGGCACTACTATAAGTAAGGCCTTTATTAATTCCTTTTATCTTTTATATTTTTATATATTTAATAATTTTAAAATACTAAACTTATTAATAATAAGTTTAAAATAGTTTAACTACTTTATAATACTTAAAAACTATAGTTCTTTAGTTATAGTTTATAAAGACTTTTTTAGAACTAACTTAAATACTAAAATACTAAGTCTTTATAATAGTAATAGTAATATTAACTTTAAGACTCTATTATTATATAAATAAGTAGCTATTATTAAGTTTAATTATATCCTACTACTAAAGGACTACTAGAATTTATAAATTTAGTTTTTATATAATTAACTATACTAGTTACTAGTTAAAAATATAGTAAAAGAGGTTAGAGCGTAAGTACATTACTTAAAAGCCCTAGTTTAATATAGTAGTATAATAAGTATACTCCCTTTAGGGTAACTAACGGCCCATAGGCTATATACTTTAAAAAACCGTCCAGCCACTCACCTTATTAATCTTTTTCATTACAGTACTTAAATTTACTTACTACAACGCAGCTTTTATAGATTTAAAGTAATAGGTGTTTTTAATTAATTTTAAAGTAGACTACTAATTATACTATTAATACTACTAAAACCACTAACGCCTTCTATATACCTCCCTAGTAGACCATCCCTCTAAACCTATTAAATCTAATCCAAACCAAACCGTCCCTTCCCTTAACTATTAAATCCCTCCACAACCAACGCGCCATCGTCACAGACCGCGCCACAGCTAGTTAACCCAATTGGACTGCTTTTCCCTATGCTTATTAATAAACATTTTAATATATTACTAGGCCTTATTAAACGTACTAGGTTTTTACAAACTCTAGGGAATTTATAGTTATTATTACTGCCTTTATTACTTACTTAAAATAGTATTAGTTATTTTTTAAAGATAGTAAGTTTAAAATTTAATTTAGTATTAAATTAGCTAATAAGTCTAATTTAATATTTCTTATTTAGTCTTTATTACTACTAGTTTAAAAAAGGTAAAAGCTAAAAATAGTAATTTAAATCTTTATACTTAAGAGTTAAACTAGCTAGTTATACTATATATTAATAGTATTAATACTAAGCTATATAGCTATATCACTAAGTTACTTAATATTGTTCTTAACTATAAAGACTAGGTTGTAGTATTTAGTATTTTATAGCTAGGGGACTTTTGTATTTATAGTAGTTTTTACTATTTTATTAAATTCTTAGGTATAAATATAAAAGACGGGAGGAATTAATAAAGGCCTTACTTGCAGTAGTGCTTTTTTTTTTAATTATAAACGCTACTAGGGCTCGTCAGGCCCTACAGTACGTCACGGCGCTGTAATGTGATCCAGCTAAAGGTTCACACAAGTAAAGGTTTATTTTAATATGTTAGTCGCGCCCGCCGCCTATCGGTGATAGCATTGTCGTTATTGCTAGAAGAGCAGGTAAGCGGAAGCATTAAGAGCTAGAGGGGGTCAAACCTACTAGATACACCCTATTGAATACTTTTATTTATTACACTACTTAATAATATATAGCTATAATACATTCTTTTTAAATTAACTTATAGAAATATCCGTATAAGACACTACTTAAAAAAAACATAAGTATAATAAGTACTACTACTATAGCTATTAAGGCTTTTAATAGTATAAAAAAAGCTAGGAATTAGTATATAACTTAACGCTTATATATTAAGATATATATTAATAAAAGTAAAGTAGATCTTTTAAATAAAGTTAATTAGCTATATTAATATAGTTAAAGAAAGTAAAGAAATAGTTTAAATTAGATTTAATAGGTTTAGAGGGATAGTTTAGGAGGTATATAAATAGTATTAGAAGTTTTAGTAGTGTTAGTAGTGTAATTAGGAGTTTACTTTAAAATTAATTAAATACTACTATTACTTTAAATCTATAAAAGCTGCGTTATAGTAGGTGAATTTGCGTGTTAACTATTATTACCTATATATAACCTATAGGCCGTTAGTCACTTAAGAGGGGGGGGGGGTTCCTGAGTAGTAGGGTCTTTACTAGTAATGTATTTATAGTTAAGTAGTTACTTAGGAATACTAAGGACTTAAATATATATTATAGTATATAGTAGAAAGGCTTTAGAAGCTTTAGTAGTAAAAAGGCCTTAATATAGTACTTAAAAAAAAGCTAAGGAATTAATAGTATTATTATTAATAACTTTAGTATTACTAAACTAAGATTAATTAATTTAGAAGTAAAGGGAGTAAAAATATAGTATAATCAACGAGTTTAAACCTTAAACGTTTGTATTACTAAAATATACTAATTACTATAATAAAACTTAATTAAATTAAATATAATATAATACACTATTTTTTAGTCTATTTTAATATAGCTAACTTAAGTAATTAAAAGAGTAGAGGGTTATTTAAATAGTTAAAAGAAATAACTTAAATAGCTATAAAAAGTTATTTAAATAGTAAAATATATTTTATAGTATAGTAATAAATAAGTAAAAGTTATTATTAATATAATTATTATTAATAATAAGTTTTAATATTAAAGTTATTAAAAAAGTTAATATATATAATATAGTTTTAAAAAATAGTTTTATTTATTAACTTAGTTTATATATATATAAATATATATATATTTAACTTAAATATATTCTTTATTATACTTTTTACTTTTGATATTTTTTTTAATAAAGGTCTTTAACTTTACTATATACTATATTATATTTTAAAAAATATATATTATACTATATATACTATACTATATATAGTATACTTTATATATTATACTTACTCCCTCTAGGGTAACTAACAGCCTATAGGCCATATACTCTAAAGAATAGCTATCTAGCCACCTACCTTATTAATCTTTTTTATTATTAGTTAGTAACAATAGATAGTACTTAAATTTACTTAGTATAACGCAGCTTCTATAGATTTAAAGTAATAGGTGTTTTTAATCAGTTTTATAAACTACTAATTACACTATTAACGCTAATAAAACTACTAACGCCTTTTACTATCCCTTTAAACCTATTAAATTTAATTTAAACTAAACCGTCCCTTCTATTAACTACACTATAGCTAGTTAACCTAATTAAACTACTTTTTCTTATACTTATTAGTAAACGTTTTAATATACCTTATTAAACGTACTAGTCTTTTATAGACTCTAGGGGATTTATAGTTATTATTACTATTTTTATTACTTACTTAAAGTAGTATTAGTTATTTTTTAAAATAGTAAGTTTAAAATTTAACTTAACGTTAAATTAACTAATAAGTCTAGTTTAATATTTATTATTTAGTCCCTATTACTACTAGTTTAAAGAAAGTAAAGGCTAAAAATAGTAATTCAAATCTTTATACTTAATGGTTAAACTAGTTAACTATACTATATATTAATAGTACTAATACTAAACTATATAGTTTAATTACGAAACTACTTAATATTATTTTTAACTATAAAAACTAAGTTATGGTATTTAGTATTCTATAGTTAAGAGACTTTTATATTTATAGTAGTTTTTACTATTTTATTACTTTAAAGGATTTTTAAAAATATAAAAGATAGAAGAAATTAATAAAGGCCTTATTTATAGTAGTAGTACCTTTTTTTAATTATAAATACTACTAAGGCTTATTAAGCCCTATAGTATATTATAGTATTTATAATTTAACTAAAGGTTTATATAAGTAAAGGTTTATTTTAATATCACTACCTATTAGTAACAGTATTATTATTATTACTGAAAGAGTAGGTAAGTAGAAGTATTAAGATATATATACTCTACTAAGCTTTACTTAAAACTACTTAGTAGAGTTAAAGGGAGTTAAAGCTACTAAATATACTCTATTAAATACTTTTATTTAATTATACTACTTAATAATATATAGCTATAATATATTCTTTTTAAATTATCTCATAGAAATATTTATATAGAATACTACTTAAAAATATAAATATATTATACTTAATATATTATACTTTATATATATATTATTTATTTATTTATGAAAGTATCTTTTATTTAATAAATATATTATTTTTTTAAATAGTATAAATAATATAAATAATATACATAATATAAATAATATAAATAATATAAATAATATAAATAATATAAATAATATAAATAATATAAATAATATAAATAATATAAATAATATAAATAATATAAATAATATAAATAATATAAATAATATAAATAATATAAATAATATAAATAATGTAAATAATGTAAATAATGTAAATAATGTAAATAATGTAAATAATATAAATAATATAAAAAATATAAAAAATTAAGTTAAATTAACTATATTATAAAGTAGTAAAAATATTTTAAATTTAAACTAATATATAAAGTATTTAATTTAAATTTATAATAGTTAGTTTTTAAACTATTATAGTTAAACTTTTATACTATATTACGCAAGTACCCACTCACTTCCTCTTTTAATAAACTTATCTAGTAACATACTAAGATCAGATAAGACAAAGCGGCATATAAAGAAACCAAAAAACTCTGCGGCGTGCCGAGTACAAAGTTCCAGGCCTACTTGAGTCTTGTCTGCGTGTCTGAGCCCCGGATCTTCCACCTGACGAGCGATTTGATCTGGATAATCATGCCCAGTTAGCGCGTGGGTCTCGGCAATACCATGCTGCGGCATACATGCGGAATGAAAAGTCTTACCGATTGTCTGAGCGGCATCGAACAAACGTGCTAATGATCCCATGTAGTTTCCATTGGGCCCAGTAAATTGGGTGTTTCCGGGGTCTCGTTTTGTCGGACGGCTAGTGGGATGGTCCGTCATTGGCAGCGTCTCTAATCCCGGGGATTCCTTGCCACTATCCGTTCCGTTGCCCTTGCCGTTGAAGGAGCTGTTCAGTCCTGCCGCCGAACCCTTCGACCTTAGTCTACGCCAGGAGAAGGACGAAGACTTGCCCGACACACTCGCAGACCGTGGTACATTGATCGCAGCTTCAATCTCAGCCGAGTTGGATGCGTCTCGGAAGAGCGTAGTCGAGCTCTGCACGCCGACGTCAGTCCCAAGCTTTCGGGTCAAACTCGCCTGGACCTGTTCTAGAACTCCTTCTAGCGATTGCATCTCTTCAAGCACCGCGTCTGCGTCACATGTGTCGACCCTGGCCAGCTTAAGGAGTGCAGCCGTAAGATAATCACACGTTGCCACTTTGTCCTCCACGTTCCGAATCTTGACCCCTTTTACTTTCCACACGTCCCTTGGAACAAAGAGTTTGTTGCTCAGGTAGCCCCCACGGGGATGCGCAAGCGTCTGGTACAAACATCGCATGAGCCAGAACGGCCTTAGCAGGTAGTCGGTTGGACACGGCTCCAGAGATGATGGTACATCAACCTGGAGTGGGTTTGGCGATCCTGGACTCTGCGGCGAGTGAAGAGCGTCATCAAATAGGTAAAGACCCCCGGCGGAACCAGATGTGAACTTGTCTCTGAACGCCGCGGCCAAAGGAGTTGGTAGCGTCGGCATCGCAGGGTGCCTGCCGCCGATACCAAACCCGGTGCTTAACGGTGTTCCAGGAGACAAATCTGAGGCGTCATCCAGATTCGACAGTGACATGTTCCTGTTCTTCACGCTTCTCAAACTCGATGATGAAAGTGTTTTCTTCAACGGAGGCCGGATTGATGGAGAACCAGAATAGCTTCCTGTAAAGTCTTCGCTGTCTCTACTTTCAGAGGGCCTGAGCGGGGGCGTTGGAGGGACCGGTTGTGTTGGGCTTATGCCTTCGAGGGGGGAATAGGACCGTACCATCGACCCATTGATGTCGCCTGTGATTAATGAATCACGGCGGTCAAGGCCAAAATCGTAGCCGTCTTGTGTTCCTTGAGCAACACTATAACGTCGCCCGGCATCGCTGAATTTTGAGAGCTTGCTGGTCTCGATTTTGAGCTGCTTGGGGTTCTGTCCTGACATTCGTCTGCTTCGTACAGTCTGCCCGGATCCAGATAATGTCCCTGGGAAAGGCGTTTGGTTTGGTAGGTCTGGTAAAGATTGAACCGGCGGAGGCGCTACTGGGCTTCCGCCTCCGCGGGCGTTCGATGCAGGTAGGTCATCTATCGATGATGGGGATACATCGTCAGCCACTATGTTGTCTGCTGCCACTGACAGTTGCCATGAAGGCTGAGCAAGATCGCTGGAGCCGGAGTGGCGTGTAGTGGCTCGACGAGAGGCGTGGTTGAAGGAAAAGTCGTGGATGGAATAACCGCGCGCCATTTCCTCCAGGATACGCTCTTCCTCGTCAGATGATCCGTCGTCATAGAAATCTTCTTGCATGACCTTCGCATCGTACGTTTGCTGCCCATGCATTTGTCGTTCTCGTGCGTTGGCCTGCTCGTGAACCTCTCTCTCTGTTTGCCGGACATGTTCCTTTGCGAGCTCCACCTTCCGCAAGGCTTTAACAACTATCTGGTCATCTGATCCGTATGTCTCCGGATCTGAGAAGCCCATTGGTTCATAACCGTCATCGTACGCCGCTTCGACCGCGGCATCCAGCGCAGCGTCGAATTCTGCTTCTGTAGTTCCGCTCAGATCACGAATATTTTCCCGCCGAACCTTCATCGGAGATGACCGGGAGTGGACCGAAGACGTCGTTGAATCCCCGGACTCATCAATAGGGTCTAACCAAGAGTTGGACTCACGACTTGAGTCCCGAAAATGACCAGCTCCTGCCGCAGGCAGGGAGAAGTCTGACTTGACTGGTCCGTCAGGACTGCTCGGTCTATCTTGTTGCGGAGATGGCCTGGGCGGTGAGAGTGGAGGCGGCGCTTCATCTGTCGGTATCTGAAAAATTAGATGATCATCAGAGATGCGTTCTCTGAGAGGCGAGCGTGAGAATGAGGACTGTAGTGAGTATTGCTCCAGGTTTCTCGTTGAGACGCCCTTGGGCTGCTCGGATAGCCCTTGAATTCGTGCAGTCGACAGGCTAGAACTATTGTTACTTTGCGAGCTTTGGCTTTCGCCCCGAGAAACTCCGATTGATGCGGCCGTTTCGTTTCCGCCTCGGTCATCGAAATCATCGTCGTCGTCGTCGAATTGCAAACTAGGATTCAATCGGAGGCCAAGACTCTCGGGTCTAGCTGGGAGGGCCTTCCCCTCAGAGAACTGAACGGGGGCTATTTGGTCAAGTTCATCGATACGGCTAGTATACGTTCGACGCTGGCAATCAATTAGTCGTCTATTCTTTGTGCATCTGAGAATGTTACTCACGATCGCCTCAAGCTTTCTCCTGTCTTCCTCAGTCGACGTTCTAGAGAGGACCTGATGCAGTAGTTCGCAAGCTTCAGCATATGATTGCCTCGCACCCTCGAAATTCTGTGCATTATCGAGCTGTACAGCAGTATTCGCTTTCTGAAGCGCTCGTGAGAGCATGGCCTTTTGAGAGGGCGGTTTATTTCCTCTATCGCGTCCCCTCGATGCTGTCGTGTCAGTACTCCCTTTGGTTGCTTGTGACCGGTTTCGAGTATGACCCCTGGCATCGTACGCGCCTCCATGGCGATCAGGTGGCATCATTGCACGATGTGGACGCTGTAGGCCTGGTTCCGCTGATACACTCCGGTCCTGCCCGGAGAATGCATCCCAGCCTTGGTTCTGCCTGGCAATGTTGCTGGTCTCGGCGGCCGCTAATGTACCCGATGCACCAGATAGGTCGTTTGCAAGGTATGCCGGTTCAGTATGACCGGCGAAGACAAGAGGATATGGCGCGAAGACTGTAGAGAGCCCGCCTGCCCGAGCTGGTCCTGTTGGTGAGTGGCGGCGAAGGTCACCAGTGACACTTAATGGGCTTCCAGAAGCCTCGACAGAGTTGTAACGCCGTTGGATGTTTGAAGTTCTCTGCGGAGACTGGCTCGCCTGCAAGGCGGCAGCATCTATACTCATGCGGCGCAAGTGCGAACCGGATGTGCGATGGCTCGGGCGAATGCTCGGATTGACGGCGTAGAAGCAGACCGGCGATTGAGGTTGCAGTTACCCTCCAGGGAAAGCCACGCGTGACTTGAATGGGAATGCGAGGTTGCCGGTCTATGGTTGGAGGAAGAGTCGTGGTCTACATCAGGTTCCGATGGGCAAGACCCGATAATTCCGATCTAAGTCAACGACAACGAAGGACTGGACGAAGTTTTGTCGAATGACGGCGTTTGAGGAACTGGCGAAGGTGCTTTTCCCGAGCAGGATATGCGTGTGGTCAGACAAGAACCAACTTGAGCGAGGTCGAGACCGGGGCCAGCGGACGGTCGTTAAGTTCGGTAGGTACTCAGAAAGCGAGGGGCTACGGGCAGTTGTTTCGTCAATGTCAGAAGCGGCCCGGACATGAACAGTCCGTGCTGCTTCAAGCACCGGACCTGCGGATCAAGCGAAGGCCAGGTCTTACATGTAATAGTACACCTATTTTACAGTCTTTAAGAATGAAATAATACAACTAGACTTAATATATTAAAGAGGTAGTAGTAGTGTAACAGAAAACCCTTTATGGATCTCTAGAGTAATCATAATAGCTATACTTATCTATAACTAGATTTATATTTGATTTAATAAAAGAACTAGTAGTAGTATTTTTTTTATTTTATAAATAATTAAGTATTAAACTACTCTACTAAGTCCTAACTTATAAGTATTTAGTATAGTAAAAAGAGTTAGTATTAGTAGTGTATTTATTCTTTTTTTTAAATAATCTTTACTAAATATATATTACCCCCTTTATAGTATATAATAAACTTTAAACTATATACTTTAAAAAAATAACTATTTAACTACTTATATTAAAAACTAATATAGTTTTATAACTAGTTATTAAGAGGCTATTTATAATATAAACTATTAAATTAACTTAAAAGAGTAATATTATTATACTATAAATAAAAATAAATACTTAAACTTTTTAAAAAGTTTATATATAAAATACTATAAATATGTTTTATATATACTATAAATATTACTAGTTACTTAAGTATAGCTAGTATTTATATTTTTTATAGTATTTTAAATAGATATTTTAATAAGAGATTTTAAAAAAAATATATTATAGCTATATATTTTTAAGTAGTATAATTAAATAATAGTATTTAATAGAGTGTATTTAGTAGCTTTAACTCCCTCTAGCTCTACTAAGTAGTTTTAAGTAAAGCTTAGTAGGGCGTATATACTTTAATAATTCTACTTACCTACTTTTCCTACTATAGTAGTAGACGTAGACGTAGACGTACTAGTAATAATAATAATACTATTACTAATAGGTAGTACTAAACTAATAGTATAACTAATATATTAAAACAAACCTTTACTTATATAAACCTTTAGTTAGATTATACTATACATAGAGCTTAATAAGCCCTAGTAACGTTTATAATTAAAGAAAAAGGTACTACTATAAGTAAGGCCTTTATTAATTCCTTCTATCTTCTATATATCTATATATAATAACCCTTAAAGTTATAATATTTAATAAAAGGCTACCTACTACTAGCCCCTACCTCTAGAATAATAACTATTATATAACTTTATAGTTATTAACTAGCTATAAAATTAATAATAAGTACTATATAGTTAAAAAGGTTAATATAATTAACTTAACTTAAAACTAATATAAATTCTTTTGTAAAGAAAAAGTAAAGTTTATTAGTATTAAAACTTACTACTATTAAACTATAAGTAATTAGTTTAATACTTCGTAAATAATACTTAAGCTAAATATTAAGTTTAATAAAACTACATATATTTTATAAACTAAAACTAACTATAAATACTTTAATCAGTTAAAGGATATAGCTACTAAATCTATAGTACTTTAAGTAACTATTAATATTAGTATATTTAGTAACATCTATATATAACAATATTAAAATAGATACCAATAATAGTAGGGTTAAGTAGTTAAATTACTATAGTTATGTAGTAATAGTACGTTAGTTATAGAGGGATATAATAGTTAAAAAAAGTAACAGTTTAGTTTAGATTAGATTTAATAGGTTTAAAGGGACGGTTTACTAAAAAGGTATTAGTAGTTTTTATAGCGTTGATAGTATAATTAGTAGTTTATAAAATTAATTAAAAATACTTATTACTTTAAATCTATACAAGCTATGTTATAATAGATAAATATAAGTACTGTTTATTAGATAAAAATAATTATTAAGGTAAGTAGCTAGATAGTTATTTCCTAGAGTACGTAGCCCGTGGGCCGTTAGTTACCCTAGAGGGGGTTATAGAACTAGTATAAAACTAAGTTTAATTAGACTTAAGAGCCCCTAAGTACTTTATATATATAGTAGCTATTCCCCCTTTTTAACTAAAAATAAGTAGTTAGCTTAGTAGTTATAAGTCTATTTAACCCTACTCTGTAAAAAGTAGAGGTAGTAGGTCTAATTTCTATACTACCTAAATAGTTTTTATACCTGAACTATATATTATATACCTATATAGTATAGCTATTAGAGTTTTTAGGGGTAGGGCCCTTTACTTACTTTAATTAACTATACTATATAGCCTATGTACTACTCCTAGTTTATAAAAGTAAACAGCCCTTACTAAGCTATATAATACACACACATATATATATATATATATATATATATATCTTTTTTAATAAATAGGTATCTCTTAACCTAGACTTTACTAAACCTTTATATAAAACCTTTACTATTTATCTTACTAAATACTTATATATTTTTTTAATATATATAAGTTATATTATTTTATAACCTAATTTATATTATAAAGTAGAAATCTACTAAGTAGTAGGCTTTTAATCTCTTATAAATAAATAATACATAGTAAAGATATATAAAAAAACGTAATAGGAAAATATATAGTTATATAGTATAGTAATAGTAAAGATTTTATATATATGTGTTTTTTATAGTTATAATACCGCTTATAGTAAAGTAAAAAAAGAAATCTACTAAGTAGAGAATATTCTAAGTAAAGAATTTAGTAAAGAATGTATTTAAGCTAATGGATATTTATTATAGAAGGGTCTTAAGGGTAGGCTAGTATGCTACTAAGAGGCTCTATTAACTATAGTCTATACTTAAAGAAGGGAAGAAATTCTACGTTCTAAGCCGCTACTATAGAGCTCTAAAGGCTTAGAAATTTTAGTAGTTATATAACTTAGAATAATTTAGTTAGTACTTAAGGCTATAGGGCCTTTAGTACCTGTAGGTACTTAAGTTAGGGTAGTTAGGTTAGTACTGTGATATTATCCCCCCCTTTAGAGAAGGTAATACTGTTTATGGTGTTTTTTTAAGTATAAAGTATAATATTTATAATATTTTAACTCTTAGGGTTATAATTGTATAGTTAAGTATTTAGTGACTAGTAGTGTTGGATTAGTAGTAAAATTTAGTTAATTAGTAGTTAAAATACCTTTATAGTGTTAAAACTTGCTTTGTAGTATTTATTAGAACTTTTTTTAGAATAGATTAATTAAAGGCTTTATATAGAATTAAGACCGACTAAATTTCCTGTGCTGCCCATATATCCTTTTTGTGTGGGGCAGTCCCTACTACTTATTCCTAGGTTTTTATTAGTTGGATTAGGTTGTAGTTAGAAATTGGTTTTAGCTATAGTTATAAACAATAAAAATAGTAAAAACGGCAAAAACTACAGTTTATATAGCCGGCTTTAAATTACTTAAAACTAAGGTTTTTTTAATTTTAAATTAAATATTATATCTTTTTTACTGTTGTAACTATATTTAATTAAGCTTAACTACTTAAGTAATTATATATATAAAATTAGGAATTAATCCCTTTAACTCTAGGATTAATAGCCTAATTACTCCCTAGTATTCTAAAGTTTAATAAATATCTTAATAGTATAAACCTAACCTATTCCTATTTATCCTACTTTACTAAAGCTAAAGTTAATCCTCTTTTATAATTCTAACTACAGCTCTATTCTTAATATCCTCTATAACTAGCTCTACGGCCAGCTCCTACTCTACAACTAGCTCCTTAGCTAACTACTACTCTATAGCCTTTTCTATAGGCCTAGCTTCTATAGGAATAGTTATAGGAATAGCTATATAGTAGGGTAGTTATTAGTTATAGTATAATAAGTAGCTACTAAAGTTCTATAATAATATTATCCTATAGCTACTTAGCTTTACTATTCCTTTTTTAATAAAATAAATCCTAGACCTATATTATTTATAAACTTTATTAATAATTAGTTTTATAAAGTAGTTATTAAATAGTGTTAGGATTCTAGGATGGGAGTATAGTAATAGGGATATTCTAAAGCTTATTATAAAGCTAGTTATAGTTTATAACTATAATAGGATTAAGGATTTAGTAAAAAGGATCTTTATTAAGTAGGTTATAGTAGAGATACTATTATAAGTAGTAGTTAAGGTAGAAAAGTAGGGTGTTACTTTAGAGATATTGCTTAATAGTATAGGAGTAGGGGAGGCTATACTATAATATAAACTACTGTGTATAAGCCTTATTAATAATTTAACTCTTTAGTTTTATATAGACGAGCTAATACTACTTATTAATAAGTCTTAAAGCCTTTTTAGTATAGTAGCTTTAAATATTACTTATTTATACTTTAATATAGTTACTTATACTAAACTTATAGAGTTAATAGGTTTTTTTATTTGTAAGACTTAATATATATATATTTTTTTAATCTTTAATTAGCTACTTTATACGTTTAATAAGGAAGTATAGATCGGCTATTAAATTAAAGAAGTAGCTCTTGATCTCCTTATATAAGCTCTTTATATATAATATAACGCGTATACTAAAGTTATAGTACTAATTAATAAAGTAACTAATAAATTCTTTATAGAAGGGAAGGTATATTTTAAGAATATAAAAAATATATACCTCTTAGTAACTAAACCTTTTAAGGATTGTGGCCTAAGTCTCTTTAAAGGTATCCTTATTATTAGTATAGATTATAGTTTTTTATAGTATAAGGAAGTTGTTTAGGCTATTAGAGATATTTTTGGCCTAAGACTGGCCGGTGGTAACTGGCTCTTCTATATTAAGGCCAGCTATAAGCTACTAAAAGATAGGGTTAACGTAGACTTTCTCCTTAGTTACTAGGGGAGCCTTAGTATTACTAATTTATTTATACTTAACTCTCTATATAATATTTTTATTTATATACTAAACATATAGTTATTACTAAATGTCGGGCTATATATTGTTAAGTGTGTTTTTAAGGGCTCTTTTAAAGTTGGTAATGACTATATAGGGATGCTTAATATTAAGCTACGAGCGAAGCTCTTTAAGGTGCTTAATAGCCTACTTGAATACTTCTCTATTTTCTTTATTAAGTAAGTAGAAGCTAATATTAAATATAGAGCTAATGTTGGTAACGCTAGTGATGTTTATAAGTAGTATACTAAAGTAGTTTGTTTTATAGGTATTATTAATTAAAAGGACGGCTAGGAATAGCTTTTAAAGCTCTTTATAGTATAAAAAGGTTTAAATAAGGGCCGTTACGTAGCTACTAAGCTACTAGAGGTAATACTTAATACCGCGGGTCTGTAGATTATGAACAAGGGCTTGGGTTAGGGTATTACTACTAAGTAGCTTAAGCCTCGCCCTCTACTACTCGTTCTTAATATTTTACTATTTTTAAAGCTAATTAAGATAACACACAGCCATTAACGCAGTTATAGAACAACTACCTAATATTGTTTTTCTAAAGATATTTTAAATCTCTTAGTACTAGCTGTTTAAGTACTTATAATAAAATAAATACGTAATATTACTATTAAAAGGATCGTGATTATATTAATTAATACGTATAGTAAAATACTAGTAGTTACTTTAAAGTTTATATTAAATAGCCTTTACTACCTACTCGTAATTAGTTTTTTGTAATATTGTTTTATAGAGATTTACTATACTAAGTAGATTCTAGCTGCCCGTATTATAGTAAAGATCCTATTACTATAGAAGCTTATTTTTATAGTTTAATGGTTAGTAAGGAATAATTACGTAACCCTTAGTCTTCGCTTAATTAGTAATATTAGTAAAAAGCTTTTTAAAGGTCTTATAGCCCTTGGGCGCGCCGATTAGTATAGTGAAAGGTATTGTAATAGTGTTGTGTTAAAGTTGCTAATTAAAGAGGCTAATTGTAAAAAAAAACGGCTAAGTTAAAAAATGGCTATTAGGTATGGAAAAAAAAACTAGTGGTGGCGGCGCTAAGCTGATTTGACTAATAGGAGCCTAGGGATAGGTGGTGGGGACTGCCCTATACAGGAAGGATATATGGGCAGTATAGGAAATTTAGTTAGTTTTATAGAATTTATATAAAAAACTTAATTAGTTAAATTATTTAGCTTTATTTTAAAAGTATTAGTACTAAGCTTTTAAGTAGTTTTAGTAGTTATAGCTATAATATTATTACTTAGTATAGTTAGTGTCTTTTTACTAGTTATAGTAGCTTAGAGCTATACTTTTAAGTATTATAGGGGGTCTAGGGTATTTAGGTATAGGTTATAAAAGGTCTAAAGGGCCTTTAAAGTATTTTAGAAGTTTTTAGTATTATACTTAATTAGGTCCTTATTATAGTTTACTTAATCTACTCTATACTAGAGCTTATAATACTATAACTAGAATACTAGAACTTTTTAAACTTTATACTCTAGCTTATTAGTATACTATATAGATAAGGGTAGTTTAGTAATTTATTTTAGTAGTAGGTTATTAGTAGCTTTTTAAAGTTTATTAAAGTAGAAGATAAAGTAGTATGAGTAGTTTTTAAGTAAGTTTAGTACTTATATGCTACTAGGTTTTGTTGTTATAATTTAGTATAGGCCGTTTTAGGGTATTGTAAGTTTAAAAGGGTTGTTTTAGTATTAGCCCTTTAATTAACTAAGTAAGCTCATATTATAACTACTTATTATAGTATAATTAAGCTATTACAACTAGTGTAATTAAGCTATTATAACTAGTATAATTAAGCTATTATAACTAGTATAATTAAGCTATTATAACTAGTATAATTAAACTATTATAACTAGTATAATTAAACTATTATAACTATTATAATGAGAGTACTGTAATTACTATATAATTTTTACTATAATTAAAGTACTAAATTTAACCTATTAAAACTATTACAATTAAGCTATTGTAACCGTTATAGTTAAGCTATTATAACTAGTATAATTAAACTATTACAACTAGTATAATTAAACTATTATGACTATTATATTTAGAGTACTATAATTACTATATTATTTTTATTATAATTAAAGTACTAGATTTAAGTTATTATAATTATTATAATTAAGCCGTTATAACTATTTTAATTAAGCTGTTATAACTAGCATTATAACTAGTACTGTAACTAGCGCTATAACTAATCTAATTAACCCTATTAGCTAAATAAGTAGGGTACCTCCTGGATAGCTAGAAAGTACCTCCTAGATAGTAAAACTCTTTTTTATAGTAAGGTTGTTTAGGTAGTACTAATAATCTATAGTACACTTTTACTATACTTAAACCTTTATTATTTTTCTTTTTATAATATGCTAAGTACTATAGATTTACTTTATTATTTATTAAGCTTTTAAATAGTTTATTTTTTATAAGTACTATTAAATACTATAGTATAATGCTTTTAATTGAAGATAAAGTATAGGAGTTATTTAAACTTAATTTTATATAGTAATAGTTTAGTAGTTTTATTAAGTAATATAGTATAGGTAAAATCTATAGTAGGGAGTATTTTACTTTAGTTATTTTAGTAATAATTAATAAAGGAGTAGAGTTATTAAGTAATATACTAGTTTAGGATTTTAGTTTATTTATTAGCTTAGGGGTAGTATATTATAAATAACGGTTCTTAGACTATTACTATTTACTCTCTATAATTTTCACTATAACGTAGTACTAGCTATAGCCGCCGCGTTAATAACCTTTTAGTCACGTAATACTAGGCAAAATTCGGATCTATATTGCCTAACTTCTCTTGTAATAACATCTTTCTTTAACCTTCTCTTATTAATAAACTACTTCTTTATAAATAAAAAGTTTATAATTTTGCTTATAATAATATAATTATAACGGATTTAAAGCACTCCTATTAATTAATTACTATTACAAACTAATAATTATATTTAATTACTACTAATTACTATTAATCCCTCTAACGCCCTAAATATCTCTATACACCCCTATACTTAGCTATTAAAGACCTTTTATTAACTTAAATTACTTATTTCTTTTTATTAAACTTTAGCTATTAATAGTATTAACGTTATTAACGTTATTATTAGTATACTACTATAGCTAGTTTACTTAATTTAACTAATAAACCCTGTACTTATTAATAAATATCCTAATATCTAGACCTTAACTAGCTTTTAATATACTAATATTTAGGTCTATTAGGCACTTAGTACTTATAAGTTATGTAAATTACTTAAATAAAGTATTTATAGTAGTTATTTAACTCTAAAATAATAAAGTAGTAGTTATTAAATTAAATTAAGCCTTAGTATAGAGCTGTAATTCTAGCTACTTTAGTATAGTTACTACTACTTTTAATAAAGTTAAGTAAAAATAGAGTAAATTAAATCTTTTTATTTATAAAAAGAGTATTTTAGTTAGGGTTTTATGTTTTTTTTAGGTAGTGTCTTGTATGGATATTTCTATAAGTTAATATAAAAAGAATGTATTATAACTATATATTATTTAGTAGTGTAATTAAATAGAAGTATTTAATAAAGTGTATTTAGTAGCTTTAACCCTCTCTAGCTTTTAATAATTCCGCTTACCTACTTTTCTTACTATAGCGGTAGACGTAGGCGTGGATATAGATGTACTAGTAATAATAACAATACTATCACTAATAGGCGGCGTTAAATATATCTAAACAAACCTTTACTTATACAAACCTTTAGCTGCATCACAAGCCCTATAACGTACTATAGGGCCTAATAAGCCTTAGTAGCGTTTATAATTAAAGAAAAAGGCACTACTACTACAAGTAAGGCCTTAATCGATTCCTCCTGTCTTTTATATATGTGGCGAGTACTAGGGCGTATGAGTATTCAAGGGTATAAATAACTTATGGTTGTATTAGGAAGAGATTTATACTGTAAGGCACTATACTCGTTAGAGCGTTATATCTATACCTAGTTACCCTAGTGCCTAAAGCGCGGCTTGCGAAGCTAGAGCTTTAGAGGGTTTATTATAATACACCCCCTAGTAACAGTAACGTTGCTATTAGCTATATTAAGGCTATATCCCTTACTTCCTTTTTTATTCTAAATTTAAATAAATAGATTATTTAAAGTGCTTATTAAAGTTATATAAGTAAAATTATATAAAGGAAATATTTTTTATAGTTGTTTTAACTATAAGGAGTATCTATAACTATAGGTGAAATTATAGCCACTATCTTTTAAAGTATAGAGATTTTTTATTAAATAAGCTATAAGTAGTAGGATATATATATTTTCTTTAGTTACTACTTAAAATCCTCTTTTTTCTTTCTTTAGTATATTTATTTTAATAAATTATAAGTTACTATTTTACTACTCTATACTTTATATACTACTTTTAAGGCGTTTTTATGAATAAAAATATAAAAAAATAAATATTTAAAATACCCCTTAAGTATAAAATAACAGAAGAGTATAAAGTAAAGATCGCTAAGGGTAAGAAGCGCACTAAGCTTAAGTATAAGCGTATAGTGCGTGGCGGCTCTACTAACTCTACCGACCCCCTTAATACTATTAGTAACTGTGGCCGTAATAATAAGGAGAGTAAGGATAATAATAATAAGTACCTACTATTTTAGCTAACTACCCCGCCTACTATAACCCTTCCCCCCTATAATCCCTCTTCTACTCTAGCCCCCTCCTATACCCCGTATAAAAAAAACTGCGCCCTTATACTATTTAATAAAAACAACCTTAAGCATAACCCCCCTTATAAGGAGTATACTAAGTCTAGCCTTAAGGGCTATTCTTTTAACTACTACCTTATTACTAAAAGTAATATTTAAAACTACTATATATAGTATATTAATAATTATAAATAGTATACTAATTTATACTAAGACACTATTTCTTAGTATTACTACTTTATTAAAGTACGCTTTATAGGTCTATTACGTTATATAAGTTCCTTTAAGTACTTTTAGTAGTTTAGAGTTAATTTAGTTAAATTATAAAAGGTTTATAAGGTGTACAATAATCTCTAAGTAGTACTTAACTTTACTACTATACCCCTTTTTATTAAAAGTAAGGTTAAAAAGGAGGAAGAAGAGGAGAAAAAGCCTGAGTTTAAGGAGGAAGAGGAGGAGGAGCCCGAGCCTAAGTCTAAGCCTAAAAAGGAGAAAAAAGAGGAGTTTAATAAGGAGGAGGACGAGAAAAAGGATAAAGAGGAGATTACTAGTATACTTATAGGACGTACTATATACTACGTTTATACTAAGGCTATTATAGGGGGTATTTATTAATTTATAAATAAGCTTTTTACTACCTACAACCGCACCTAAGTGATTTAAAAGGGTATTTATTAGTTCCTTATAAAGTTAATTAATACCTTTATATATTAAGAGTACTTTCTAGGCTATTATATTTATTTCTAGTATTTAGGGCCTCTAGACTATAATTACTTTACTATTTTCTATACACCTAGTAAAGTAGTACAGGCCTTTTAGCCTAATATAATAACTTATTTATAGGCTATCCTTTTTTCTCTAATTAAGTACTCCTTTCTTTTCTTTATACTATTATAATATATATTAAGGCGTTATAGAGGTTAAGGAGTACTTTAAAGTACTTAAACTTGCTTTTTATAAGGTTTTTAGTAAGTCCGTTAGTTAGTATTTTATTTATAAGTATATATATAATATTAAAGGAGTACTTAGTATATTCTTAATAAAGCTATATATTCTAAATATTTATATATTTTAAGCGCGTAGCTATATACTCTCCTTTACCTACTATAAGTTAGATTATTTACTAGTTATTATAGTGGACTTTTTAAGTATCTCTAAAGTCGAGATCTATTTCCTTAAAGAGTTATTAAAGCGCCATTAATTCTTTAGTAGTATACTTAAGCGTTAGGAGCTCTACTTTTATTATTAATATAGTGACTATATTCTATTTTCTAGCCTTCTAGTATAGTAGACCGCTAAAGAGTTTAATAATATATTTATAAAATAATCTTTTTATCTCTTTATTATCTACAAAGGAAGTATCTCCTGCTATAAGAAGCGCCTCTGCATTACCCCCTATATTACTATAGTATATAGTAAGGTAATATATTAAATATAAGTAGTAAATAACTTAGTTAGTAGTCTTAAAATACACTTAAAAGGGATTTATTAAGAAGTATAAGAGCTGTAAGGTAGTAAAGGCAATATTTAGGTAGATTATAATAGTGGTATAGAGGATTAAACTGACCTTTTCCTAAAAATCCTTAACCTCCTAATACAATACTTAACCTAGGTTCTTAATGAAGTTAACTATTAGTAGTAGTATAGCTAGGTATAGTATATTAATAAGGTTATACTTTTTAGCTATTTTATTAATATATATATTATAAACTAGGAGAATATATTATCTAGAACAGTTTTTAATTACTTTTATACTAAGGAAATACTCTATAGGGCCCTACTCCTTAAGCTTATATATATCCTTAATACCCCTAATTAATATATAAGTGTACTTAGCCTTGTCTGGGTAGTATACTATAAGTATATTATTAATATAGAATATAACAAAGACGCGCCTTTAAGGATCCTAAAAGAGGTATAGCTCTTTATTATAGTATTTAAAACTAAACCTATAAAGAGTCTTTAAGAACTCTTTATACTATAAAAAAGGAGTATTATTTAGCCTATAAAGTGCCTACTTAAGCTTAATATACTTCCTTAGTTAATAAAAGCCGTTTAGGAGTTTATAATAGATAGGTAGAGTATTAGGGTTAAGCTTTGTATTTAAAAAGGTATTTATAATATTAAACTACTAAATATTATAGTTAAACTATACTCTAAAGGATATTAAGAGGTAAAAGAATTATATTATAAGAGTAGTAGTGTAAGTATATTATAATAAATCTATATTTTAAAGGTCTCCTTAAATGTAAATACGTGCTTTATAGTAGTTAAGAACTCTATTAAGCTTAAACTTATAAATAAAAACCTACTTTAAAAAGAGGGGTTATAATAAGGCCTTTTAATAGTCTAGCTTTTACTACGTTTTTATAAATATAAACTTATAAATTTCTTTATATACTATATCTATAAAGAGCTTTTAAAGCTTTAGAAAAAGCTTATTTATTACTTTTTATAACTTTAAAGTACTAATAAAGTTATTTATATAAAAGTTACCCTTTTTTATAGTATATTTATAGTTATAGGGTATTATATAGACTGTATTTTAAATAATATAGTATAGGTAGGTATAGTTATGTTCTTTATCCTTAGATACCTTCTATCAATTAGGTATAAATATTATAAAAAAAAGCGTTACTTAAGCTACTATATAGTATCTTATAGGTGTTATTAATATATATATAGATAATATAGTTTCCTCCCTTAGACTTTAAATTAAGCCCCTTAAGGCACTAGTTACTATATAATAATAAAGTTAGTATATTTTAAAGTATTCTTAGGATATTTAAAGGAATTATGTTATTTAAGTCGCTCTTACTAGTTAGTTAGGCTTTTTTTTATTAGGTAGTTAAAGGTTTATACTTAATAATTAAAAATCCTAAGTGTTTTATAAGATCTCCTGCGCGTACATAGGCTTAGTTATTTATAAGTTTAATTAATTTAAGAGGTTCTACTAGCTTAGCCTTATTTATCTTAGGTTCTTTAGTATTAGTAGTTGCTTTATATAGCCTTTTACCCCTAAAATGTTATAGTATTAGTGGCTTAGGGGTAGGATTAGGAGTTAATAGTTCTTTTAAGGGTAATATACTATACTCTTTATATATAGGAGTACTACTTAGTTTAATAATATTTTATTAAATAAGTTTAATAAATTATATATTAGTAGACTTATTATTAGCCTCTTTTAGGTTACTCTTAAAGTCTTTTAGGGTTTTATAAACTTTATTTTAAAACTTAAAGGGCTTTTTAAGTTTTAAAATTATAGTCTTTATAATTTTTAAGTAAAAAGTGTATTTAGTATTATTTTTTAAGTAGAATTTTGTTTTATTAAAGGTAATATTGTGTATCATAATAACCTACTTAAGTATAGGTACTTAAATTCTATATAAGTTTATTATTTTAGGGATGTATTTTATAAGGTATTTAATATATAATTTTAGTATAACTTTAAACTATTTCTTTTTAATTTTTATTTTTTTTATACTTAAGGGGATAAGTATAGTATTTATAAGTACGTAGTTTTCCCTAGTAAGGGCATAGGTTATGGTTTATAAGGTAGTTATAAGCTGAAGTTTACTACTTAAAGTAATATCTAAACTATTTTATTTTAACTTTATTTAGAGAGTATTAAGAGCTTAATTAATATAGGCTTATATTATAAATATTAATACCTATAAGTACTGATTTTTTTTAGAAGTACTTAAGAAGCTTTACTTCCTTTTTTCTATAAATCCCCTAGTTTATACTTTTTTATTTAGTATACTCTTTACCTCTTATAGGCTTTGTAATATAAGCTAGTAGTATTTTAAAATTAATTCCTTCTTTTTATACCTATATTTAAAACGTAGTGATACTCTTAATAGTAATTATAGTGTATTTATTATTTATATATATTTTATAAATATTAACTCCTTTATATTATTTAACTTATTTCTTAAATATCTAGAGGACCTTAAATACTTTAAAGTGATCCTTTTTAGGGAGACTAAAGCTAAAGAGTTTACTAGAGTACTTATTTTTAATAACTAGGAGTTAGTTATTACTGTTATATATAGATAGAAAGTTAAAAAGGTCCTAGAAGATATAGTAGTATAGTCTACTAGCTTTGCTTTTAAATACTTAGTATAATATTTACTATATTGTATACGTAACTGTATAGTCCTGGCACTTTATACGGGTTAGACCACGAATCCTTACCCCCTAAGTATAGTATACTAAGTACTTAAAAGCTTTATAACTAAAGTAGCCTACCCTAAAGTACTAGAGTACTGTAGAGTTAATATAGTTATATAAAGGTTAGTAGTTAGGATAGTATTATATATATTTAATAAAATAGGTTATATAAACTAAGGTAGTATTATTAATAGATATAGGATATAAGTAAAAGGAAAATAGTTTATATTTAAAGAAGTAGATATTATTATAGTATTTTAAAGTCTTTATTATAATATTACTTTTTATATTTTTAACTCTAAGTATATAATAATAGCTATAGTACTAAATACTAGTTTTAGTTAGAAGTACTTTAAAAATAATATTAATATAGAATCCTTTAATTATTATAATATTTATAAGTATTAGGTTTAACGTTAAGTTACTCTTTTTATTTATTAATACGTTTTATATAATATACTTACTGTGTCCTAGGACTGGGATTTTATTTATATTAGTATTAATATAGTTATTTAGGCTAGAGGGCTTGAATGTGCTTGGTTTTATGAATACTATATAGTTAACAAGATGGGTTAAGTTATAGTTATTATATATAGTACTTTAAAAGAGTAGATAAGTTAATGTGATAGTTAAGAAGACTGAATATTTAACTATATTACTTTTTAAGAAGGTATTAGGTAAGAGGATAATACTAACGATATTTCTTAGAAATTCTAGTTTATTATTTATAGTAGCTAAGGGTTTTTTGTTATTACTATTCTGTTCTTAATATTGCTTTTTAGACTATAAATAAGTTGTTTTATTAAGTTAGTTATACTTAATAAGCTTTTTTTAAGGTTCTTTTTTTTGGATTTATAAGAGTTATTTTAATTTTATTAATTTTAGTATTTAAGAGGAATAAGATGTGCTTAGAGTACTTTATTAGGGCTTTATTAAAACGTTTATAGGTATAGGTAGGCTATTAGTAAGGCGTTCTATAGGGATATTCTTAAATACTAAATAGTAAGTTAGTCCGGCCTATAAGGGTAAAGTAAGTAGCTCTACTGCGGCCCCCTATTTAATATATTAATTTATTTTTAACCTTTACTAAAAAGAGCTTTTTATACTAATATAATATTAAGGAGTTTTTACTAAATTAAAGTTCTTTTTAGATTTTATTAAGTTATTAGTATCTTTATATAGGGTTATATTAAGTACTAACTACTTTAAGAAAATTTTATACTACTAGGATTCCTTAGACTTCTAGGACGCCCCTATATATAACTTAAAGGAAGTAGTTATACTAGTAGTTATACTACTTTATAGAATTAAGGTTTGTGTGTATAGTGTTTTTAAGAATAGTATTATATTCTTTTTAAAGTAATATAAGTATAATAAAGTTATTTAGAGTAAGTTATACTTTAAACTTATAAATAAAGGCTTAAGTTAAGTATAATTCTAGGGTAGTAAGCTTTTAATAAGTTAGACTAGTATATAATAGGTTTATAAATAGATATATTTAGTACTAAATACCTCTTAAAGTAGCTGTAATAGCTGTGTAGTGTGCTTAATATTATAAAAAGTACTTAATATTATTTATATAGTTTATAACGATATTTTTTAGTATTTGTTTATAAGGGCAATATAGTAGTACTATAGCCTTTTTATAAATATTTCCTATATTAGGATTAGTCTACTCTTTAATCTAAGTTTGAAAGTCTACTTTATATTATTTTTTTATAGTTTTATTAACCTATACAAGGAATTCGTAGTATATAGAATTAACTAAGTGGATATAGTTTATACTTAGTATATTAGGAGTATTTAAATTAATATATTCTTAAATACCTTAAAGCTCTACTTTATATTATAGCTTTTTATAGAATTATAGTTAGTTATATAAAGTCTTAAAGATAATTATTAAGTTTATTAGAGTATTATAGGGAGTAGTTAAAATATTTATTATAAAATAGTATAAAGCTTTTAAAAAGTTTAAAAAAAATAAAAAAAAAGGAGCCTAAAGTTTATATACTTTATTTAGGTAGTTAGGGGTAATAAATACTAGTTAGAAATAAGCTAGACTTATAACTATAGTAAGTACAAGGGTATATAAGTATTTAATAGTATAAATAACGAGTTTTACTATCCGGGAGGTACTTTCTAGCTATCCGGGAGGTACCCCACTTATCCAGCCAATAGGATCAACCACATCAACTACATTAGTTAAAGCACTACTTACAGCACCGCTCACAGCGCCGCTCACAGCGCCGCTCACAGCGCTAGTCACAGCCACTTAATTACAACGGTCGCAACAACTTAATTACAATAGTCGTAACGGCTTAATTACAACAGTTGTAACGGCTTAATTATATTAGTTATAAAAGCTTAAATCTAGTACTTTAATTATAACACAAATTATATAGTAATTATAGTACCCTAATTATAATAGTCGCAATAGTTTAATTACACTAGTTATAATAACTTAATTATACTAGTTGTAGCAGCTTAATTATACTAGTCGTAGTAGCTTAATTATACTACTTGTTTAGTTAATTAAAGGGCCGGAAAGTAGGATAGGTGGAGTACCTCTCGGATAGCTAGAAAGTACCTCCTGGATAGTAAAACTCTAAATAACTTATAGTTATATTAAGAAGAGATCTATACTGTAAAGTGCTGCGCTTGTCAGAGCGTTATATTTATACTTAGTCACCCTAGTACCTAAAGCGCGGCTTGTAAGGCTAGCGCCTTAGAGGGTTTATCGCAACAATATATATATAATAATAACCTATAATATCTAATAAAAGGCTACCTACTACTAGCCCCTACCCCTAAAATAATAACTATTATATAACTTTATAGTTATTAACTAACTATAAGGCTAGTAATAAGTACTTTATAGTTAAGGGGGTTAATATAATTAACTTAACTTAAAACTAGTATAAATTCTTAAATAAAGAAAAGGTAAAGCTTACTATTACTAGAATTTACTACTATTAAACTATAAGTAATTAACTTAATACTTAATAAATAATACTTAAACTAAATACTAGGCTTAATAGAACTATATATATTTTATAAGTTAAAAGTTAACTATAAATACTTTAACTAACTAAAGAAGGCGGCTACTAGATTTATAGCGCCCTAAGCAGCTACTTTAATAAAATCTAATCTTAGTATATTTAGTAAGGCCTGTATAAATGTTAAGATAAATACTAACAATAGTAGGGAGCGGCTAAACCAGCTATAGCTACACGGCCGATAATAACAGCGCGTTAGTTATAGAGGGATACAACGGCTAAGGGAAGTAACGGAACGGTTTAAATTAGATTCAATAGACTTAAAGGGACGGTCTAAATAGTTAGGCGTATAGGAGGCGTATAGAAGGTATTAGTGGTTTTAGTAGTATTAATAGTATAACTAGTAGTCTATAAAATTCATTAAAAACACCTATTACTTTAAATTTATAGAAGCTGTGTTATAGTAAGTAAATTTAAGTGCTGTAATAAAAAAGATTAATAAGGTAGGTGGCTGGACGGCTACTAAGAAGAGTGATATTCTCTAGAGTACGTGGTTTATAGACTGTTAGTTACTCTAGAGGGGGTTTTTTAGTTAGGGTTTTTATTATTATTAAAAATATAATAAAGCCCGTAATTATAAGTTTTTATTTTAAATCTTTTTTAGTTTATTTTTATGAATAATTATAGATTATAAAGCTTTTTATTTAAAGTTAATATAGAGTAAATAATAATAGTAGTTACACTAATGTTATTATAGGGTAAATATATATAGGGTTAAGGAATATAAGAGATAGACTAAAGTTTAGTTAGTAATAAGGGTTTTATGAATATCTTTAAGCTTAAAAAGCCTACTTAAGTAAGTTAATAGAAGAAAGTTTTTAATATATTAAACATAGTAGCTATATTAAGTCACGCTATAAATCTAGTATAGGTTTTTAAGTAGCTATTTTATTAAGGGTATCTTTAGTTATAATTAAAGTTCTTAGCTAACGTAGTATTATAATTAAAGACTATTCTATATTTATAATTATATTATACTCCTCTACTATTATGAATATTGGTTATAGTATTTCCACTATTTATATTCTACTTAAAACAATCTACTATATAAGCTTTAACTATTTTTATTAGTAAAAGTAGCTATTATAAAAAAATAAATATTATAAATAACTATATTTAAATATTATAGATTTTATAGAGTTTTAATTGAAAATTTAAGATAGACTAGGGGCTTTAGTTAGAGGTAATTACTTTTAAGAGGCCGAAAATTAATAGTATTCTTTTATAAAATATCTATACTAAGTCTTTAGTCATAACCTTTTTATAGTATAGTATTGAAATAACTGTTTTATTTCAGTAGTTAACTATTACTTAAACTACTATAATCCTTTTTTATTAAGTAGTAGTTTTATAAAGTTTATAAAAATATACTACTAAGGCTAGTTGGGTACTAAAAGGGGCTTAAGCTTATTTAGTAAGGTTTATAAGTGCGGTAGTAGGTATAATAATTAAGGATATAATACTTTATATTTACTATAAGTTAGGGCTAGTAGTACTTTTTTTTAATTATTTTTAGTACTTTATTTTACCTAGGGTATATTAACAGTTTTTACTTATAGACTTTTTATATTACTTAAGTATATAGAAACTCTTTTTTAGGTACTACTAACTTACTATTTATTATAAGTAGGTCTGTATTCTTTTATATTTTTTAAAGTTGTTTATTAATAGTAGCTATCTTATATAAGGAGTAAACGGATTAAGTTATAAGTTTTTAATTTAAAATAAGAATTTGTTTAATCAATAAATAGTTTTAGAGTTTTTTAATAGGCTTTATAGTTTTAATTATAATAGTTCTTATTACTTTCGTGGTTTTTAAAAGCTAGTAAAACTTTATAGTAATTTTAGGGCATAGGAGGTTTAGTATTAAAAAGACCTAGGTATAGTTAGTAGTTTTAAATGCTTTTTATATAGTAATATTTTTAACCTTTAAAAAAGAGTATTAATTAGAACGTTTTTTAGTTTAAGTAGTACTAGATTATAATATTAAAGTTTCCTAAAAGGCTTAACTACTACGCTTACTAGGAATTAATTTATATTTAGTTATAAAGTATAAAAGAGTTTAATAATTTATAGTAACTTTAAAATACTTATAAAGCTCTATTAAGTTTAAGTTTTGTTTTTTATAGTTTTTGTATTTTTTTAAGTAGTGTTTTATATAGATATTTCTATAAGTTAATTTAAAAAGAATACATTATAGCTATATATTATTAAGTAGTGTAAGCAAATAGAAGTATCTAATAGGGTATATTTAGTAGCTTTAACCCCCTTTAGCTCTACCTTAACAATTCTACTTACCTACTTTTCTAGTAATAACAACAATACTATTACTAATAGGCGGCACTAAATATATCTAAATAAACCTTTAGTTATATAAACCTTTGGCTAGATCACGCGTAGGGCCTAATAAGCCCTAGTGGCGTTTACGATTGAAGAAAAAAGCACTACTACTATAAGTAAGGCCTTTGTTAATTCCTCCCGTCTTCCATATTCCTATACACTTAAGACTCCTTTAAAGCGACAAAATAGCAAAAACCACTATAGATGCAAAAGTTCCCTAGCTATAGAATACTAAATTTTTTTTTATAGTTTAAATAATAGTAAGTAGTTTTTTATTATAAATAGAGTAGTTTATTTTAGTATGTATTATTGGTTTAAAAAAAAGGTATAGAGTACTAAGTATTATTATTAAACTGTAATTATAGTATAGCACTAGTATAGATAGAGTTAAAAGTATTTATTTTAAGTTATATAGGTAATTTAGGGCGCTAGTAGTAAAGAATAGGTACTGATATTAGTAGGTCCTTTAGTTAGTGAAATATAGTTTTATAGTTATTATTAAAATCAAAGGAGACTCCTTTAGTTATAAAGTAGACTAAAGGTTAAGTAACTTTACTATAGCTTTTAATAAACTATTAGTAGAAGTTATAGAACTTTAGAAAGAACTAAATACTTTTAATAGACATAGTGGCGCGTTAGATTTTTATTATGTTAACTTTCTTAGAGTTAAAGTATATACTATTAATAAAGATAGTAAATGTTACGTATTTTATAGTTATAATACTAAAAGTAAAAATATAATATTAGTTTATAATTTAGTGTTTTTTAAGTATATTAGTACTTTAGTAATATGTTTTTAGTACTAGAGGGAATCTTTTAAGAATACTAGGATATTATTCAAGTATACTATATAGAAATTATTTAAGTATTCTATTAGGACGTTATTTATTTATTATCAGTATATTAAAGGCCTTTATATTATAGGTCTATTATAAAGGCTAAATAAAAGGATTTTATATTTATAAGTACTATAGTAGGTTTTAAAGCTTATTAACTCTTTATAGTTTAGGTATATTTAAATTTTATAAAACGTTTATTAAATATTAATTTTAGTAAAGACTTTTATATAGTTAAATTATAGTAGTATTTTATTAATTAAGAGTAAGGGGTATTAATTCTTCTAATAATTTTATTTGACTTATAAAAGTTAATATAGAAGTAAAGGTTTTTATTAGCGTTTTATATAAATTATATAGAGAAAGTCTATAGAGCGTTACTAGGAGTAATAAATTTCTTATATAGATACTTAAGAAGATATTTATACGTTACCTTTAAGTAGTTAGCTTAGTAGTTAAAAACCTACCTAACTCTACTTTATAAGAAGTAGAGGTAGTAGGTTTAAATCCTACGCCACCTAAAGGGTATTCATACCTTGACTATATATTATATACCTATTAAGCGCAGCTATTAGAGTTTTTAAAGTAGGGGCCCTACTAACTCTAATTAGCTATACTACATAGCCTATATACTACTCCTAGCTAATAGAAGAAGGCGGCCCCTACTAGGCTATATATAATCAATAGCCCCTTTTTTTTATTAATAAGTATCCCTTAACCTAGACTTAAATACATCTTTATATAAAACCTTTACTAATTACTCTACTTAATAGTTATATATTTTCTCTATAAGGGTTTTTTTATATATCTTTACTAAAATATTACTTATTTATAAGAGGTTAAAAGTCTACTACTTAGTAGATTTTTAAGTTATATATAAGCTAGTTTATAGAATAAGATAACTTATATATATATATTACTTTTAGTTTGGGTAGTAATTATTTATAAAGGGGATAGTAAGTAAGTTTATTATAGCTGTTTTTTAAGCTTTATTTTATAATTATAGGGGTAATATAGTAATAGAGTAAACTCTATATATATAAATACTAAGTCTACCCCCTTAAGTATAAAAAAGATAAGAATTAAAAAAATAGTTTAAAATTATACTAAGAGTATATATTAAATACTTTATAGAATATATTTTTAATATAATAAACCTATATAGAATCTAAATACTAGTACTTAACTAGGTTATTATTATATAGAACGTTACTTTTAATGTAATAAAGTTTTACTCTAAAGATAATACTTAATATACTCTTTATTTAAAGATTATTTAAATAGTAGTTAAAAAGTTTAAAAAACTTATTAAGTTTTAAAGTAAAGTCTATGAGACCCTTAGAGGCTTAAAGGGTAACTTTAAAGAAACTATTAGTAAGTTAAATAATATATAACCGATTAAACTTACTTAATTAAACGTTATTAAACTAAGTAATACTTTTATATACAAAGGGTATAGTATAATATAAAAGGAAGGTCTACTAACCCCTTAACCTACCTTTAAAATACTAATTCTATAGGATCTTAGGAGTAAAAGGCTGTATAAAGTAACTATTAATACTAATGAACCTAACAGTAATTAAGTTCAAGTTAGAAACATAAACTAAGTTTACTTTTAACTAAAACAGTTGGATAACTATAAGCCGGTTTTATACTAAAACTCTATTATATAAGTAAAACACGGCTATTATAGATCCGAATATTAGTATAAACCCTAATTATAAGTAAAATACAGGTAAGTTAAGACCCGGTTTTACTATAAACTCTATTTGTTAGTAAATTAGACTAAAGGTCTAATTAAAGTAAAAGAATAAAACGCAGCTAGAGTAAAAGCCAGTTTTAAGTAAAATAAAGGTGTAAAACAGGGCTATTAGATCTATACATCAGTAAAAGTAAGCAAACAGATCCTATTAAGGAATCTATTTACAAGGGAAAATCAACTATATATTCAAAAGGAATATTCTACCTTATAGATTTTGAAGTTCTACTATTAAGCAAGCAAAACAACAGAAAATACAACAAAATACTACTTTTTCTACTTAATTTACTATATATCGAATACTGTTTTTCATACTGTTTTTACGCATGAATATACTACAAAACCACTACTTTCTTTAATATATTCCTACCCTACTATTAAGGACGTCCAGCAATTTAATCATAATCTTATAATATACCTCCCGTATACCTAACTATCTAGTAGACCGTTCTTCTAAATCTATTAAACTTAAACTAAACCGTCCTATTGCTTCCCTTATAGGCCGCGCAGCTATAGCTAGTCTAGCCGCTTAGCCCTACTGTCGTTAGTATCCATCTTAACATTACCTTACTAAATACACTAATATTAAATAATACTAAAAGAGCCCCTTAGGACTTTATATATGTGTTTTTATAGTTATAATACCACTTACAGTAAAGTAAAAAAAGAAATCCACTAAGTAAAGAATATTCTAACGCCCCTTAGGACTTTATAATACTAATAACTACCTCCTTTAGTTAGTTAAAGTATTTATAGTTATTCTTAAACTAAAAAAAAGGCTATAGTAGTTCTATTATATAATCTAGTTATTACTATATTTACTTTATACTAATTACTAGTAGTTTAATAGTTTATAGTACTAAATATAGTAAGTAATACTCTTATATTATTTAAAAAGTCGTTTTAGTTAAGCGTCAAACTAGTATTAGGGCCTAGGCTTAAATTAAAAAGGTAGTTATGGCCTTTTTTATAGTTCGTCCTAACTTATAAAGCTATAAAATAGTGATTATCCTAGTTATAAGTACTTGTAGTGGGCAACCTTCTATTAGATATTATGGGTTGTTGTATATATAAGACTATAAAAGACGGAAGGAATTAATAAAGAACTTACTCGCAATAGTACCTTTTTCTTTAATCGTAAATACTACTAGGGCTCGTTAGGCCCTATAGTATATCGTAGTGCCTATAGTATAATCCGGCCAAAGGTTTATATAAGCGAAGGTTTATTTTAATATATTTAGTGCCGCCTATTAGTAATAGTATTACTGTTATTACTATAAAAAGAGTAGGTAAGTAGAGGCGTTAAGGTATATACGCCCTACTAAGCCCTACTTAAGACCACTTAAGCAAGAGGCGGTTAAAGCTACTAAAGATACCCTATTAGATACTTCTATTTAATTATACTACTTAAAAATACATAGCTATAATGTATTCTTTTTAGAACCCCTTATCGAAATATCCGCACAAATACTATAAAAAACATAAATTTAATTAGTAAAAAGTTGAAACCTTAGAATACTTAGTTAATCTAGCCTAAGTATCTAGTAAAATAAGTAGACTTAAAATTAATTAAATACTACTATTACTTTAAATCTATAGCAGCTACGTTATAGTAAGTAAATTTATATATTAATTACTAACTAAAAATAAAAGTTAAAAAAGGTAGTTAAAAAGTAATTTAACTTCTAAAGTTATCCTTATTTCAAGTTTTACTATCTAGGAGGTACTTTTTAGCTATCTAAAAGGCACCCTACTTATCCTACTTCTTAGCTATTTAATTAACTAGGTTAACTTATAATTAAATAGTATAATTAAGCCGTTGTGACTAGGCGTAATTAAGCTATTATAACTAGTGTAATTAAGCCGTTGTGACTATCGCAATTAGGGTACTATAATTACTATATAATTTGTGCTATAATTAAAGTACTTAACTTAAGTTATTATAACTATTATAATTAAGCCGTTATAACTATTAAAATTAAACTATTACGACGATTATAAATAAGTATTGTGACTATTATAATTACGCGTTATAACCGGCGCTATAAGCGGCACTGTGACTAATATAGCTGGTTTTATTAGCTAGATAAATAAAGTACTTCCTAAATAGCTAAAACGTTATTAAATTATATAGCTTAGAGCCGCTAGTGCGCTACAACGTATATATGGATTTTAGTATTTAAGGCGGCTAATAGCCGCTTTAAAGTAACGTGTTACTAGCTCTAAAGGCTGTAGCTATATTTAGGGGTTTAAAGGCCTATAGTACAATTAAAGTAAAAAACGTATTAATAGCCTTTAAAGTACAGCTTTATATATATATAAATATATATAAAATTTAATAATTAAGACTTTTATTCTACTACTTCCTTTACTCTACATAATTAAGTATTTTTAAACTACTTTATTAAATATAAAAATTACTATAAATATTCTTTTAACCCTTTAAAAAACTATTTTTAATAACTTAACTACTTAGTATTTATAGCTTTATAACTTTTAAGTAGTTCTCAAACTATTACTATTTACTCCCTAGAATTTTTACTATAATACAGTACTAGCTATAGCTACTATATTAACGACCTTTTAGTTACGTAATACTAGAATTCGGATCTATATTACTTAACTTCTCTTTAACTAATAATATCTCTTTTTAACCTTTTTTTATTAATTAATAAACTACCTCCTTATATATTAAAGTTTATAATCTTACTTATAATAAATTTAATACATATAGGTTATATTATTCTATAAGCCAACTTATATATAATTAAGGAGTCTACTAAGTAGTAGACTTTTTACTTCTTATAAATAAATAATATTCCAATAAAGGTATATAAAAAAAACCCTAGTAGGGAAAATATATAACTATTAAGTAAAGTAATTAGTAAAGGTTTTATATAAAGGTCTATTTAAATCTAAGTTAAGGGATACTTATTTATAAAGAAAGCTACTAAATACTATATATAGCCTAATAGGGGCCGCTTACTCCTATTAGCTAGGAGTAGTATATAAGCTACGTAGTATAGTTAATTAGAGTTAGTAGGGCCCCTACCCTAAAAACTCTAATAGCTACACTATATAGGCGCGCAATATATAGTTAGAGTATAAAAACCCTTTAGGTGGCGTAGGATTAAAACCTACTACCTCTACCTCTTACAAAGTAGGGTTAGGCAGGCTCTTAACCACTAAGCTAACTACTATATAATAGATTTAAAGCGCTCCTATCAATTAATTACTATGACAGTAAAGTAATAATTATATTTAATTACTACTAATTACTATAAATACCCCTAACGCTACTAATATCTCTATACGTCTCTATACTTAACTATTAAAAACCTTCTATTAATTTAAATTATTTATTTTCTTTTCTTAACCTTTAACCGTACTACCACAGCTAGCTTACTTAGTTTAACTATTAAACCCTATACTTATAAATAAATATTCTAATATATCTCTAGACCTTAACTAGCTTTTAATATACTAATCTTTAGGTCTATTAGGTACTAACTACTTATAAACTACTTAGATTACTTAAGTAAAGTATTTATAGTAGTTATTTAACTCTAAAATAGTAATGTAATAGTTATTAAGTTAAATTAAACCCTAGTATAGGGCTTTAACTTTAGTTACTTTAGTATAGTTACTACTATTTTTAATAAAGTTAAGTAGTAATAGGGTAAACTAAATCTTTTTTTTTATAAAGAGAGTATTTTAATTAGGGTTTTTATTATTATAAAAATATAATAAAGTCTATAATTATTAGCGTTTATTCTAAATCTCTGTTAGTTTATTTTTATAAATAATTATAAGTTATAGGGCTTTTTATTTAAAGTTAGTATAGAGTAACTAATAGTAGTAGTTATACTAATACTTTAAACTTATTATAGAGTAAATATATAATTAAAGAATACAAAAGATAGACTAAAGCCTAGCTAGTAAGGGTTTTATTAATGCCTTTAAACTTAAAAAGCTTAAGTAACTTAATAAAAGAAAGTTTTTACCTATAGAACACAATAGCTACGTTAAGTTACACTATTTAGTATAGGTTTTTAAAAAGCTATTTAAGTAAGGGTATCTCTAGTATATTAGCTACCGTTAGTTATAATTAAGGTTTTTAGTTATAGTATTATTATACTTAAAGACTGTTTTATATCTTTAATTATACTATACTCCTCTACTATTATTAATATTAGTTATAGTATTTTTACTATTTATATTCTACTTAAAATAATTTATTATATAAGTTTTAACTATTCATATTAGTAAAAGTAACTATTCTAAAAAAATAAATTACTTTTAAGTATTTATAAATACTTTTAATATATAATGTTACGTAGCTAAGCATAAGTAGTTAAAGTAAAGTAAAGTAACGACTTAATCTTTAAGTTTTATAATATAGTAGAGCGAAAGGAAAGGCCCCCTTATAAGGGCGGGATATAGAGCAAAGTCGCTTAAATAAGCTGCTTAAATAAGTAGTTACTTATATATATAGCTATAAATAGCTTTAGCTATCACAATACACCCCCCTAAACTTAAAAGGAGTTTAGAGATACTACGCTTAAAGCCTCTTAATACGTACCTAAAAATATTTATATTAATAAATAATAAAAGAGAGTTTAAATAAAAGTCTTTCATACTATAAAAAAGACTAATAAATAAAATAAAAATCCCTTTACTTTATTAATACTACTCTTACTTTATTATAATATTTCTATTACTACTACTAAGGAGTAGTTATACTTTTATTTATATAGTAAAAGATAAGTAAAAAAAAGTAATAAAGAGTTTTGCTATTCGGTATTGTTACTTAGCTAGCTGGGTATTGTTCTACTTTTATAACTAATAGGATTAATAGAATCCCTCTAGCTTGTATCTATATAATTTTTACTGTATAGTATGTAGTAAAAAAAATCCTTTTTAGTCACAACTACTACAACGTTACTATAATAGAATTTACTTATAATAAGGGCGCGCCGCCCGCGCCTTAGTATAAGGCTATTTTTAACCCTTTAAAAGGTAGTATTAATAGTATACTAGTAGCGATAGTTTAAGAACTCTCAAATCACTTTAATTAAATCTATACGCGGCTGTATAGCTTTGCGATTACTTACTATTAAAGTGCTAATTAATATATATTGCGATAAAGCCTCTAAGGCTCTAGCCTTGCAAGACGCGCCTTAGGCACTAGGGTAACTAAGTATAGATATAACGCTCTAACAAGCACAGCACCTTACAGCATAGATCCCTTCCTAGAACAACCATAAGTTATCTATGCCCTTAAACGCTTATACACCCTAATACTCACTATAGTTATAAGTCTAGCTTATTTCTAACTAGTATCTATTACCCCTAACTACCTAAGTAAAGTATATAAGCTTTAAGCTTCTTTCTTTTTATTTCTCTTAAGCTCCCTTAAAGCTTTATACTATTTTATAATAAACGTCTTAACCACTTCCTATAATATTCTAATAAGTTTAATAATTATCCTTAAAACCTTATATAACTAACTACAATTCTATAAAAAACTATAATACTAAGTAGAGCTTTAAGGCATTTAAAAATACATTAATCTAAATACTCCTAACGCACTAAGTATAAACTATATCTACCTAGTTGATCCCACGCGCTATGAATTCCTTATATAAATTAATAAAATTATAAGAAAACGATACAAAGTAGACCTTAAAACTTAAATTAAAGAGTAAATTAATTTTAATATAGGAAATATTTTTAAAGAGGCTATAGTACCGCTGCGTTATTCTTATAAATAAATACTAAAAAATATCTCTATAAACTATATAAATAGTATTAAGTACTTTTTATAATATTAAGTATACTATACAGCTATTATAGCCGCTTTAAAAAGTATTTAGTACTAAATATATTTATCTATAGACCCATTATATACTAGTCTAGCTTATTAAAAGCTCACTACTCTAGGATTATATTTAACTTAAGCCTTTATTTATAAACTTAAGGTATAACTTACTTTAAATAACCTTATTACACTTATATTACTTTAAAAAGAATATAATATTATTTTTAAAGACACTATATACACAAACTTTAATTCTAAGAAGTAGTATAACTACTAGTATAACTACTTCTTCTAAGCTATATAGAGGGGTGTCCTAGAAGTTTAAAGAATTTTAGTAATATAAAATTTTTTTAAAGTAGTTAGTACTTAATATAACCCTACTTAAAGACACTAGTAGTTTAATAGAATTTAAAAGGAGCTTTAATTTAGTAAAAACTCTTTAATATTATATTAATATAAAAAGTTCTTTTTAGTAAAGGTTAAGGATAAATTAATATATTAAATAGGGGGCCACAGTAGAGCTACTTACTCTACCCTTATAGGCCGGACTAATTTACTATTTAGTATTTAAAAATGTCCCTATAAAACACTCTACTAATAACCTACCTATACCTATAAACGTTTTAGTAAAGCTTTAATAGAGTACTTTAAGTACATTTTATTTCTTTTAAACACTAAAATTAATAAAATTAAAATAGTTTTTATAGATTTAAAGTAGAAGGACCTTAAAAAGAAGCTTATTAAGTATAATTAATTTAATAAAATAACTTATATATAGTTTAAGAAGTAATATTAAAAACGGGGTAGTAATAATAAAAAACCCTTAGCTACTATAAATAGTAAGCTAGAATTCCTACAAAATATTATTAGTATTATCTTCTTACTTAATGTCTTTCTAAAAGGTAATACAGTTAGACATTTAGTTTTTTTAACTATTATATTAACTTATTTACTCTTTTAAAATACTATATATAATAACTATAGCTTAATTTATTTTATTAACTATATAGTATTTATAAAGTTAAGTACGTTTAAGCCCTTTAGCCTAAATAACTATATTAATACTAGTATAGATAGAATCCCGGTTTTGGGACGTAGTAAGTGTACTATACGGAATATATTAATAAATAAAGAGGGTAACTTAATGTTAAACCTAATACTTATAAATGTTATAGTAATTAAAGAGTTTTATATTAATATTATTTTTAAGGTATTTTTAGCTAAGGCTAGTATTTAGTACTATAGCTATAATTATATACTTAGGGTTAGAAATATAAAAAGTAATATTATAGTAAAGACTCTAGAATACTATAATAATATCTACTTTTTTAAATATAAGCTATTTTCCTTTTATTTATATTCTATATTTATTAGTAATACTACCTTGGTCTATATAACCTATTTTATTAAACACACATAGTACTATTCTAACTACTAACCTTTATATAACTATATTAACTCTATAGTACTTTAGTACCTTAGAGCAAACCACTTTAGTTATAAAGCTTTTAAGTACTTAGTATACTACACTTAGGGAATAAGGATTTATAGTCTAACCTATATAGAGTACTAGGACTATATAGTTATATATATAACGTAGTAAATATTATACTAAGTGTTTAAGAATAAAGCTAGTAAACTATACTACTGTATTTTCTAGAACCTTTTTAACTTCCTATGTACGTATAATAGTAATAGCTAGCTTTTAGTTATTAAAGATAAGTACTCTAGTAAGTTTTTTAGTTTTATTCTAATTAAAAAGAATTACTCTAAAGTATTTAAAGTCCTTTAAACGTTTAAAAAATAAGTTAAATAATATAAAGGAGTTAATATTTATAAAATACGTATAAATAATAAGTATACTATAATTACTATTAAGGGTATTACTATGTTTTAAATATAGGTATAAGAGGAAGGAATTAATCTTAAGATGCTACTAGCCTATACTAAGGAGTCTATAGGAGGTAGAGAGTGTGTTAGATAAAAAAGTATAAACTAGGGGATTTATATAAAGAAAGGGGCAGGACTTTTTAAGTACTTTTAAAGAGAATTAGTACTTATAAGTATTAATATTTATAATATAAGTCTATATTAATTAAACTTTTAGTACTTTTTAAATAAAATTAAAGTAAAATAGTTTAGATATTACTTTAGGTAGTAGGCTTTAGCTTATAACTACTTTATAAACTGCGACTTGCGCCCTTACTAGGGAAAACTACGCGCTTATAAATACTGTACCTATCCCCTTAAGTATAAAAAAGAAATAGAAATTAAAAGGAGATGGTTTAAAGTTATACTAAAAGTATATATTAGATACCTTATAGAATACATCCTTAAAACAATAAACTTATATAAAATTTAAGTACCTATACTTAAGTAAGTTATTATTATATATAATATTACTTTTAATAAAACAAAATTCTACTTAAAAAACAACACTAAATACACTCTTTACTTAAAAATTATAAGGACTATAATTTTAAAGCTTAAGGAGCCTTTTAAGTTTTAAAGTAAGGTCTATAAGACCCTAAGAGACTTTAAGGGCAACCTAAAAAAGGCTAATAATAAGCCTATTAATATATAATTTACTAAACTTACTTAATAAAATATTATTAAACTAAGTAGTACTTCTACGCGTAAAGAGTATAGTATATTACCCTTAAAAGAACTATTAACTCCTAATTCTACTCCTAAACTACTAATACTATAATATCCTAAGAGTAAAAGGTTGTATAAAGTAACTACTAATACTAGAAAACCTAAGATAGATAAAACTAAGTTAGTAAAACCTCTTAAACTAATTAAACTTACAAATAACTAGGCCTACGCGCGCGCAGGAGATTCTATAAAATACTTAGAATCTCTAACTATTAAGTATAGACCTCTAACTACTTAGTAAAAAAGGCCTAACTAGCTAGTAAGGGCAATTTAAATAATATAATCCCTTTAAATATCCTAGGAATACTTTAAAATATACTAGCTTTATTATTACGTAGTAGCTAGCACTTTAAGGGGCTTAATCTAGAGTCTAAAGAAGGAAACTACGTTATCTATATATATATTAATAATACCTATAAGATACTATACAGTAGCTTAGGCAACGCCTTCTTTATAATATTTATACCTAATTAGTAGAAAGTATTTAAGGATAAAGAATATAACTATACCTACCTATACTATATTATCTAAAATATAGTCTATATAATACTCTATAACTATAAATACACTATAAAGAAGGGTGACTTTTATATACATAACCTTATTAGTACTCTAAGGTTATAAAAAGTAATAAAGAAGCTTTTTCTAAAGCTTTAAAAGCTCTTTATAAATACGGCGTATAAGGAAATTTATAAGTTTATATTTATAGAGATATACTAAGAACTAGACTATTAAAAGGCCTTGTTATAACTCCTCGCTTTAAAGTGGGTTTTTACTTATAAGTTTAAGTTTAATAGAGTCCTTAACTACTATAAAGTATATATTTATATTTAAGGAGACCTCTAAAATATAAATCTATTATAATATACTTATACTACTACTCTTATAGTATAATTCTTTTACTTTTTAATATCCCTTAGAGTATAGTTTAACTATGATATTTAGTAGTTTAATATTATAAACGCTTTTTTAAATATAAAGCTTAACCCTAACGCTCTACCTGTCTATTATAAACTCCTAAATAGCTTTTATTAACTAGGGAAGTATATTAAGCTTAAGTAAGTGCTTTATAGACTATATAATACTCTTTTCTTATAGTATAAGGAGTTCTTAAAGACTCTTTATAGCTTTAGTCTTAAATACTATAACAAAAAGCTATACCTCTTTTAGAATCCTTAAAGACGCGTCTTTATTATATTCTATATTAATAATATACTTATAGTATACTACTTGGATAAGGCTAAGTATACTTAAACATTAATTAAGGGTATTAAGGACGTATATAAGCTTAAGGAGTAGGGCCCTATAGAGTATTTCCTTAGTATTAGAGTAATTAGAGACCGTCCTAAATAATATATTTTTCTAGTCTATAATACGTATATTAATAAAATAGCTAAGAAGTATAACCTTACTGACGCGCTGCACCTAGCTACACTACTACTAATAGTCTACTTTATTAAAAACCCGGGTTAGGCATTACGTTAAAAGGTTAAGGATTTTCAAAAGAAGGTTAGTTTAATCCTCTATACCGCTATTATAATCTACCTAAACGTTGCCTTTACTACCTTATAGCTTTTATACTTCTTAATAAATCCCTTTTAAGTATATCTTAAGGCTGCTAACTAAGTTATTTACTACTTATATTTAATACATTACCTTACTATATACTATAGTAACGTAGGGGGTAATATAGAGGCGCTTTTTATAGTAGGAAATATCTTTTTTATAGATAATAAGGAAATAAAAAAATTATTTTATAAATATATTATTAAGCTCTTTAGCAGTTTACTATACTAAAAGGCTAAAAAATAGAATATAGTTACTACGTTAATAATAACAATAGAGCTTTTAATACTTAAGTATACTACTAAAGAATTAATAGTGCTTTAACAACTCCTTAAGGAAATAGATCTTAATTTTAAAGATACTTAAAAAGTTTACTATAATAACTAGTAAATAATTTAATTTATAGTAGGCAAAAGAGAGTACATAGCTATACGCTTAAGATACATAGATATTTAGAATATATAGCTTTATTAAGAATACACTAAGCACTCCTTTAACATTATATATATACCTATAAATAAAATACTAGTTAATAGACTTACTAAAAACCTTATAAAAAGTAAGTTTAAGTACTTTAAAGCACTCTTTAACCTCTATAACGCCTTAATATATATTATAATAGTATAAAAAAAAAAAGGAGTGCTTAATTAAAGAAAAAAGGACGGCCTATAAGTAAGTTATTATATTAAGTATCACACAGTTAAGTACAAGTAGTTAAAGTAAAGTAAAAATAACGGCTTAATCTCTAAGTTCTATAATATAGCGGAGTAAAAGCAAAAGCCCCCTTATAGGGGCAAGAGACAGAGTAAAGTCGCTTAAGTAAGCCACTTAAGTAAGTAGTTACTTACATACACAGCCACAAATAGCTTTAGCTATTATAATATACCCCCCTAGACTTATAAAAAGTCTAAAGACACTGTACTTGTGGCCTCCTAACGTATAGCTAAAAATATTTATATTAATATTTAATAAAAAAGAGTATAAATAAAAGATTTTGTATTATAAAAGAGACTAATAAATAAAATAAAAATCCCTTTACTTTATTAATACTACTTTTATTTTATTATAATACTTTTATTATTGTTACTAGAGTCGTTACGCTTTTGTCTATATAGTAGGAAGTAAGTAAAAAAATTAATAAATATCCTTAGGTGCCTTTAATTAGCTGGATCTAAGTAAATGCCTAGCTTAAAGTAAGTAAATAATAATTCTTTAAGGGCCCTAATTTCTTCTTTTTTTCTTCCTTAATAATAATATTTATATAAAGTATAAATACTTTTAATTTTACTCTTAATACTATAATACTCTACTTTATATAGTTTAAAAGTATTAATAGTATTTAGTTTAAAATATAGTATTTTAATAGTTTATATAGTATAATAGTTAATAATACTTTTAAAAAGAAGTAAACTGAGCTTATCCGCGTAGTACGCGCTATAAAGTGCGTAAAAGATAAGGTTAATAAAGAAGCTATAGTTACTATAGTAGCTGCGGCTATGGCTGTTAAAGTTACTACTAGTATATTTAATTATCTCTTTTTTGTATTATTATTACTTAAACTAATATGCGTTTTAATCTAAACTAACTTAATAATACTAGTAGTAAGGGGGGCTTTATAGAGCCTTTTAAGTAAAAAACTACTTCCGCCCCCCTTAATAGTAAGTTTATTTATTACTGTTTTAGTTAAGTTATATTTAACTTTATATTTATATAGACTTTAAAAAGAAGAAGTACTTTACCCTTATAACTACCTAGCTAGCTAACTATAAAAAGTTTATAGCTTTTTAGAATAAGTTATTTTTATTTTTATTACTATAAGTCTATATTAACTATTTTAAATAGCTTTATACTATACTAAAAAGGCAGCTAATACTACTTCTACTAACTAGCCTACTACAGCTTAGGGGGAGGTTATAAAGGAGGGAAGTTTAAGGCTTTTTACTAATACCCCTCCCCCTACTCTTAAGACGCCTAAGTTACTCCTAAGTAATTATAGTAAGTTTAGTTTTTTTATATTATCTTTTTAGTTTAGTTACTAACTTTACTCTAGTATAGTTAAAAGTATAATAGTTTTTAATAGTAAGGGTATTTAACTTAGGGCTTTTACTTATATTTAGTACGTTTATAGTATATTAATTAGTAGGGACCCTAGTGTATATAACGCCCTAATTAATAGCTTAAAGTATTATTACTATAAAGATAAAAAGAAGCTTTATACTTTTTTCCCTAGTAATAGCCTTACTTAGTACTAATAGAACGGGTTCTTTATTATAAAAACTACAGCCTAGTATAGGGACTTTAAGTGTATTATTTTTATAGCCCTTAATAATACAAAAGCTTAACCTTTACTAGTATTTATACTAAAAAGTAAGAGTAGTAGCTAGGAGTTAACTCTTTTAGAAAAGGAAAAGGAGAAGGCTTTAGCCTTTTTAATACTAGCTTCTAAAGTTAAGATAACTTTTATAAAAATAACTCCTTTAAAGCTATTTAAAGTGGCTATTACTCTATAGACCCCTAAAAAAGTAGTTAAGGTAAGTATTAAGAACTGTTTTTTTGTTTATAATAAAGAGTCTTTATATTTAGCTATTACTTAAGTAAACCTTAATACTCTAGTTATAGTTAACTTTAATTAAAGTATAGCCTCTTTATTCTAGTTTATATTAAATATATTTAAGAATACTCTATAGGTTAAATATAAAGAGGTGTAAGTCTACTTTAGTAGTAGTAATATTACTTAACTCTAACCTAGTATAAGTCTACTTTAGTAGTAGTAATAATAATAAAAGTATAAGTCTGCTTTAGTAGTAGTATTAATAGTAGTAGTAGTATTTAGTGTAGTAGTGGTGCTTAGTGCGGTACAGTAGTGGCTCTTTTATAGAAGCTTTTTACGCTTTTTAGCCCTTAGGCTAAAAGGAATTAAATAGACGTAGGCCTAAGGCTATATTTACCTTATATATTCTCTTTACTCCCTATAATATATAACTTAATATCTTAAAAGTTAAGGAGTACTTTAAACTATTTAAACTTTAAATAGAAAAGTACTTTAGTAAGGCTATTAGTAGGTATCTTATTAGTTAGTATATAAATAATATTAAATAACTTTCTAATATACTTTTAATAAAGCTATATATTCTATATATTAATATAATAAAGTTTTATTAAAATACACTCTCTTTTCCCTACTATAAAATATATAGTTTAATAGTTATTACAGTAGATTTACTATATATTACCTAGTTTAAGTTTAAGGTCTCTAAAAAGCCTCTTAAAAATAATTGTTTTTTTTATAGTATACTTAAAGTTAAAAAGCTTAGTCTTAGTTATTAAAATCGTTATAGTATTTTACTTTATAGCCTTTTATTAAACAGGGCCGCTAAAAAGCAAAATAATATATCCCTAGAACAACCTTTGTATTTCCTTATTGTTTATAAACAAAGTATCTCTAGCAATTAAAAGTACCTATACTCCCCTACCCTTTAAGCTACTATAGTAAAGCAAGAGGTAGTGAGTATAGTACAAGTAATAAATAACTTAATTTATAGTAATTTAGTATTTATAAAAAGGGTTTATTAGGAATTTTAAAAGAATAGCGTAGGTAAAAGCTACATTAAAGCAGATCATAATTGTAGTATATAAAATTAAACTAATCTTTTCCTAGTATAGCTTTATATTAGTACTAACTGGGTCTTTAGTATTTTTCTTAAGGGGGGTAAGTAGTAATAGAGTTAAAGGGTAGTAGGAGTCTATAAAGCCAAACTTCTCTATAACGCATTAAATATACTAATTATAAATAAAATAAATCTTCTTTACTTTATAATTATAAATAACTTAAATCCTAAGGTACTACTTAATAACTCCCTATTCTTTAAGTTTATACTTTACTTTAATACCCTTAACAATTTACTTTATTTTTATAGTATTATCCCTATAGTTTATAATAAAAATATTATTTATATAAAAAAGGATAAGTACGTAGTAGTTACGGCTTTAAAAAAGGCACGGGTCTTTATTAGTTAGTATAAGCCTAAGGCTTTAAAAGGTTAAAAAGAACTCCTTATACTAAAGAAAAAAAGCATCCCTTAGGCTATAAAGGGTATAGTAAAGCTTAAAGAGCTTACTACTCTACTTAAAGCCCTTAAAAAGGTAGTATATAACTAAAGGGTCGTTAGGTCCCTTTTTAGCGTTTAGAAATATATTAACTATATTAAACTAATTAATTTTAAAGTCGAATTATATTATAAAAACTATAGTAACTCTAAAAGTATAAACTATAAGTATAGCTACGTAGGTCTACTTAAAGGGATACTTTTCCTCAAAATCCCTATAGACACAAAGCCTTACTTTATAGTACTAAAAATACCTATTCTTATTAAATTTATATATAAATACCTACTTAAGGGGAATTAACTTTACTTTAACTTTATAAAAATTAATAACCTTCTATACCTCTATTTCTTTAAACTTAAATACCTCTTTATTAGCCACTTTATAAAAGTAGTCTTTTAGCTTTAGTAGTAGTAAATAAATACTCTAGTATATAATTAAAGTTTTACTAAACTAACTTAAATAAACCCTTATATTTAGTATAATTAACTTAACTTACTTTACTTTATTAATTAAAATAAAAATTATATAGTAATACGTATAGTATCCCTAAGTTACTTCTTTTAAAGCATAGTTATAATCCAGTATATATATATTAAAAAAAGTATTTTAGTTATATTTAGTATTAAAGAACGTAAAGTAGTTATAAAAATATAGTAATTTCTATAGCTTTAATTTAAGTTAACCTAGATCTTTATAGTTATATACCTACTCTAATTCCTCTAAGGGGCTACTTATCTCCTTTAAATCTATATATAGCTATATTAAAGAAAAAAGCAAATCACCTTCCTAGAGTAAAAAAGATTTAGCCTCTATATCTAATTCTTATAAAGCCTTAGTATTAATTACTATAATAATTTTATCTTTAATCCTTTTATAAAAAGAGTTAACTTTTAAAGTAAAAAGTAAGTTAGAAAATAATAATAGCTCATAGGCTTAATATACTTTTATATTAAGTATAAAGCTTTTTACTCCCTACGTACAATCCTAAGTCTCCTTAAGTACTAGTATAGGGTCTAGGGTTAATAACTACCCCCTATACTAATTAAACAACTTTAAATTAACTTCTAAAATACCCTTACTTAGGTTTTTAACTACTAAAGTAAGTATTAGTAAAAATAGCTTTTTTTTATTATGTATTAACAAAGTATTAGTTATCTTAAAGACACTTAGGACTTAAAGCTTAGTATTAAAAAAAAAAAATAAGCTCCTAAATAGTCTAAACTATAGCACAAGCCACTTCGCCTTACTCTACCACCTTTATATCGGGCTTTAAATAGAACTTTATCTTATTAAAGGTTATATTATATATAATAATAACTTATTTAAGTAAAAGTACTTAAATTTAATAAAGGTTATAAGTATTTAAAATATATCCTATAAAGTATTTAAAGTATACTCTTACTTCTACTTTAAAGTCACGTCTTCTTTAATTTACTTTATAGTCTTTCTTAAGGGAGTATACTCTATAACTATACGTATATATTTAGTTCTAATAAGGGCAAAGGTCGCGCGTTAAAAGGGCCTAGTAAAAGAGTTACTACTAGTAGAAGTACTAGTAGAACTAGGCCTCTTTAACTTAAATTAAAAAAAGCCACACTTTTTACTTAAAGGGGCTTATATTATAAAAAAAAGCCGTAGTTATAGCTACTTTTACTTATAAAATAAGGGGAAGGCTAAATAAAGTAAGTATCTTAATAACTTATAGTATTATTTTTTATTTAGTATACTCGCCCCCTTTATTTAATTCTTTTATATATAATAAAGTTATTTTAATTTTAATTCCCTTCTTTAGGGCCTATTACTAGTACTTAATATAGCTATATATTGAAATTACTATGCATTTAATATTTTAATAAATCTTATAAATAAATATACTATACTACCTTACTACTTAGTATTTAAATATTTTTAGTATATAAAAGATAGATTTATATTATTTATTAATATAGGGGAAGGTAAAGAGGCGGCTAGTATACTTGTTTTTAATTACTATAAGTTAGTAGTTTTAATTATACCTTTTAGGGTAGTTAAAGAGGTTCTAAAATATCTATTTATATAGCCGTATAGCTTAACTCTTAAAGGTTTATCTTAAAACCACTTAAGTAGTATAGGTTATTATATAATACTCGCACTAAAGGCGTATTAGGCTTTTAAGTCTTACCCCTTAAGTATTATATAAAAAATAGCTAAGTACTTTAGGTTCTAAGTAGTTGTTGTGATAGCTAAAGCTATTCGTGGCTGCGTACGTAAGCGACTGCTTACTTGAGCGGCTTACCTAAGCGACTTCGCTCCGTCTCCCGCCCCTATAAGGGGGCCTTTACTTTTACTCCGCCATATCGTAGGACTTAGAAATTAAGCTATTACTTTTACTTTACTTTAACTACTTATACTTAACTATATAATAGTTATAAGCCTAACTTGTACTATACTTCTAAACTACTATTTCTAAAGTAAACATACTTACTAAGAAAATATTTATATAAATACTTTTTTATTATAACATTTTAATTCTTTAACTACTATTTTAATTTAACTATATTAAACTTAACTTTAACTTCCTTCCTTTTATCCTTCTATAAACTTATAAAGTAGCACAACTACTCTATGTGGTTTAAGAACCTTTAAATCAAAGTAGTTACGCAAGGGGTCTAACCCTAACTCGATTCTAATAACTTAATCTTACTAAATAAGCCCCTAAAAGAGGTATTTTTAATTTTATTTATTTAATAGCTTTATAACTAGAACGCAGAGGCAGAGAGAATCTATTAAATCTACTTTAGTTTATAGGAGAATAGTACTACTAAGTGCTAGCTTAGTACCTTAATTAAACGTAAAGACAGTATTAACTTTATAAAGGCCCCTAGAGTATAAACTTACTCTTAGAGTAAAGGGAAGTAGCCTAAAGGCGCCCTAGGGCCCTCTTTAAATAACAAAACCCTAAGTAATCTAATACCTAATAGTAACAAACCTAAGTTAAAGCGCAACCCGCTTTTTACTAAATAAAGTAAAGGCGCGCTTAATAACTATTTTAATTATATCTTTAATAAAGCTACTAATAATAAAGTTTAAAAGTAAAAAGTAAAAGCCCTTAAGGAAATTAAGTTATATATTAATAAGTTAGTATCCCTAAATATTTTTAAACTAATCTAGTCTAAACTTTTTAACTAAAAAAATACTTTCCTTTATAGCTTACTCTAAAGCTTTTAAACTTAATACTCTCTAAGTAATATTAATTTTTTAATTATAATATAATAAAAGTACTAAGCAATACTAAAAAAAGTAAATAGTAGCACTACACTAAGTATTTAACTAAAGGAATTCCGCGCTATATACCTTTAAGTAATACAATACTACTTCTTAAATATAACAAAACTACTTACAGTTTAAGATTTTCTCTTTACTATAGGGTAAAGAATTACTCTAAAATAAGTACAGAATAAACTTAAATAGGTTTTTATAAGAAAGAGGCTTAATTAAGCTTAAATTTTACTTAGGGACTATGTGTTTATACTTAAAGACCTCCTTTATAAGGACTCACTTTTTAAATTTAAAAGTAAATCGTTTAGTATCTTTTTAACCTTTACAAGTCGCTTTAATACTATAATCTCTAAAGCCCTACAATCCTTTACTACTAAACCTAAGGGGATTTAGTATATTTATAGCTAAAACTATAGTTAGGCTCCTATAAACTATAAACGTATCTACTTTACAGTTTCTAAGCAAAGTAACTATACTATCACTAAAGTTACTTTTAATAAAACTAAAGAGATTTAAAGAAAACTTAATATAAAAAAGTACTAAAGCCTTTTAGTTAAACTTACTTAAGTTAGTTAAATTAAAATTAACCCCCCCCATTACTTAGGTTTAGTATACTTTACTAAATAAAAAAAAAAAAAAAGGGAAATAAGGACATAAATACTTTAAATACTAAAGCTACCTTTAAACTAACCCTTCTAATAGTATACTAAGTTATAGTTATAATTAGTAGTAAACTAGTCTAAGAGGCCCTAGGGACCCCCACCTTACCTATATACACTATAAACATTTTCTCTACTCCCCTAACTACTCCTTATACTTTAAGTATAAGTATAGTATTTAATAACTATAGCGCAACCTATCTCATTAATAACTTCTTCTTTCTTAAAAAGGACTCTATTTACCCCCCTAATAAAAAAGGATATATTAAATTAAAAACTACTTTATACTCTATTCTAGTAGTAAGTATAAGGGTTATAAAGAACGTATTTAATAGCTTAAATAAACTAAATACCCTTAACTTAATACTAATAAACGTTATTTATATAAAAAACTTCTATATAAATATCGTTTTTAAAGCACTCCTATAAAAAAAGGGTATTTAGTATACTAGTTATAATACTTTACTTTATATAAGTAATAATAAAAAGAGTCTTATAGTTAAAAAGTTAAAAAAGAGAATAAATATTATTTTTTTTAAATTTAAAGTCACTTCTTTTTACTCTATATCCCCGCGTATCTCTATTAGCTTTACTATAACTATAAATATAGCTATATTAACTATAGCCTTTTAAAAGTCCTACTACTAACTAAAAAACCACAACAACAATCCCTTTATATAGTATCTTTACTCTAGCTACTTAGGACCTAAGGTACTTAACTATCTTCCGCATAACACTTAGGGGGTAAGACTTAAAAGCCTAACACACCTTTAGTATAAGTATTACGTAACAACCCACACTACTTAAGTGGTCTTAAGATAAACCTCTAAGAGTTAAGCTATACAGCTATATAAATAAATATCTTAGAACCTCTTTAACTACCCTAAGGAGTATAATTAAAACTACTAACTTATAGTAATTAAAAATAAATACACTAGCCGCCTTTTTACCTTCTCCTATATTAATAAATAATATAAATCCATCTTCTATATACTAAAAATATTTAAACACTAGGTAGCAAAGTAGTATAGTATATCCGTTTATAAGATCTACTAAAACGTTAAATACATAGTAATTGTAATATATAACTATACTAAGTACTAATAATAAACTCTAAAAAAGGGAATTAAAATTAAAATAACTCTATTATATATAAAAAAACTAAATAAAAGGAGCAAGTATACTAAATAAAAAATAATACTACAAGTTATTAAAATACTTACTTTATTTAACCTCCCCCTTATTTTATAAGTAAAAGTAGCTATAGTTACGGCCTTTTTCTATAATATAAGCCCCTTTAAATAAAAAGTATAACTTTTTTTAATTTAAGTTAAAAAAGCCTAGTTCTACTAGTACTTCTACTAGTAGTAACCCTTTTACTAGGCCCTTTTAATACATAACCTTTACCCTTACTAGGGCTAAATATACGCATATAATTATAAAGTATACCCCCTTAAAACAAATTATAAAATAAATTAAAAAAAACACGACTTTAAGGTAGAAGTAAGAGTGTACCTTAAATACTTTATAGGATACGTTTTAAATACTTATAACCTCTATTAAATTTAAGTACCCTTACTTAAACAAGTCATTATTACATATAACATAACCTTTAACAAAACAAAGTTCTACTTAAAGCCTAATACAAAAGTAGTAGAGTAAAGCAAAGTAGTCCGCACTACAGTTAAAGCTATTTAAAAGCCTATCTCTTTCTTTAATACTAAACTCTAAGTCCTAAGTATCTTTAAAATAACTAATACTTTATTAATATATAATAAAAAAGAGTTATTTTTACTAATACTTACTCTAGTAGTTAAAAACTTAAGTAAGAGTATTTTAAAGGCTAACCTAAAGCTATTTAACTAGCACAAGGGGTAGCTATTAACCCCAGACCCTATACTAGTACCTAAGGAGACTCGGAATCGCGCACGGAGAGTAAAGAGCCCTGTATTTAACACAAAAGTACATCGGGCCTATAAGCTATTATTATCCCCTAACCTACTTTCTACTCTAAAAATTAACTCTTTTTACAAAAAAATTAAAAACAAAATTATTATAGTAATTAATACTAAAGCCCTATAAAAACTAAATACAAAGACTAAATCTTTCCCACTCTAAAAAAGCAATTCACTTTCTCCCCTAATATAGCTATATACAAATTTAAAAGAAATAAGCAGCCCCCTAAAGGGATTAAAGTAAGTATATAACCACAAAAATCTAAACTAACCTAAATTAAAACTATAAAAATTACTACACTTCTATAACTACTTTACATTCCTTAACACTAAATACAACTAAAACGCCTTTTTTAATATATATATACTAAATCGTAACCGCACCCTAAAAAAAGTAACTTAAAGACACTATATATATTACTATATAGTCTTTACTTTAATTAACAAAATAAAACAAACTAAGTTAGTTATACTAAACATAAGGATCTACTTAAACTAGCTTAATAAGACTCTAACTACATACTAGAGTATTTACTTACTACTACTAAAACTAAAGAACTACTTCTATAAAGTAGCTAATAAAAAGGTATTTAAGTTTAAAGAAATAGGGGTATAGAAGGTTATTAACTTTTACAAAGCTAAAGTAAAGCCAATCCCCCTTAAGTAGGTATTTACGTATAAACTTAATAAAAACAGGTATCTTTAGTACTATAAAGTAAGGTTCTATATCTACAGGGATCTTTAAAAGAAGTATCCCCTTAAGTAGACCTATACAACTACACTCACAGCTTATACTTTTAAAGTTACTATAGTCCTTATAGTACAATTTAACCTTAAAGTCAACCAGTTTAATATAGTTAATATATTCCTAAATACTAAAAAGGAACCTAATAACCCTCTAGTCGTATACTACCTCCCTAAGGGCTTTAAATAAAATAGTAAACTCCTTAAGCTTTACTACACCCTTTATAGCCTAAGGGATACCCCTTTCTTTTAGTATAAAGAGTTCTCTTTAACCCTTTAAAGCCTTAGGCTTATACTAATTAATAAAGACCCGTACCTCTTTTAGAGCTATAACCACTACGTACTTGTCCTTTTCTATATAAATAACATCTTTATTATAAACTATAGAGACAATACTGCAAAAGTAAAGCGAATTATTAAGAGTATTAAAGTAAAGTATAAACTTAAAGAGTAAAAAGCTATTAAGTAGTACTTTGGGATCTAGGTTATTTGCAACTATAAAGTAAAAAAGATCTATTTTACCTACAATTAGTATATTTAATACATTATAAAGAAGTTCGGCCTTACAAACTTCTACTACCCTTTAACTCTATTACTACTTACCCCCCTTAAAAAAAACACTAAAGACTCTATTAGTACTAACATAAAGTTATACTAAAAAAAGATTAGTTTAATTCTATATACCGTAATTATAATCTACTCTAATATAGCTTTTACTTATACTATTTTTTTAAAATTCTTAATAAACTCTTTCTATAAACACTAAATTACTATAAATTAAGTTATTTATTATTTATACTATACTTACTACTTCTTACTCTACTATAGTAGCTTAGAGAGTAGGGGAGTATAGATACTCTTAATTACTAGAAATGCCTTATTTATAAATAATAAGGAAACGCAAAGGTCGTCCTAAGGATATATTATTTTACTTTTTAGTAGCCCTATTTAATAAAAGGCTATAAAGTAAAATACTGTAATAACTTTAATAACTAAAACTAAGCTTTTTAGCCTTAAGTATACTACAAAAAAAACAATTACTCTTAAAAGGCTCTTTAGAAACCTTAAACTTAAACTAAGTAATATATAGTAAATCTACTATAATAACTATTAAACTATATACCTTATAGTAGGGAAAAGGGAGTATATTTTAATAAAACTTTACTATATTAATATATAAAATATATAGCTTTACTAAGAGTATACTAGAAAGTCGTTTAATATTATTTATATACTAACTAATAAAATACCTACTAATAGCCTTATTAAAGTACTTTTCCGTTTAAAGTTTAAACGGTTTAAAGTGCTCTTTAACTTTTAAAATATTAAGTTATATATTATAAAAAGCAAAAAGAATATATAAAGTAAATATAGCTTTAGGCCTACGTTTATTTAATTCCTTTTAACTTAAGGGCTAGGGAGTATAAAAAGCTCTTATAAAAAAGCTGCTACTATACTATACTAGGCACTACTACTATACTAAATACTACTACTACTATTAATACTACTACTAAAGTAGATTTATACTTTTATTATTACTACTACTACTAAAGTAAACTTATACTAAATTAGAGTTAAGTAATACTACTACTACTAAAGTAGACTTATACTTTTTTATATTTAGCTTATAAAGTATTTTTAAATATATTTAATATAAACTAGAATAAAGAGGCTATACTTTAGTTAAGGTTAACTATAACTAGAGTATTAAGGTTTGCTTAAGTAATAGTTAAATATAAAGACTTTTTATTATAAGTAGGAAAATAGTCCTTAATACTTACTTTAACTACCTTTTTAGAAGTCTATAGGGTAATAGCTACTTTAAACGGCTTTAAAGGAGTCGTTTTTATAAAGGTCATCTTAACCTTAGGAGCTAGTATTAAAAAGGCTAAAGCCTTCTCCTTTTCCTTCCTTAAGAGAATCAACCCCTAACTACTACTTTTACCCTTTAGTATAAATACTAGTAAAGGCTAGGCCTTTATATTATTAAGAGCTATAAGGATAATATACTTAAAGTCCCTATACTAGGCTGTAGTTTTTATAATAAGGAATTCGTTTTATTAGTACTAAATAAAACTATTACTAAAGAAGGGAACACAAGGCTTCTTCCTATCCTTATAGTAATAATACTTTAAGCCGTTAGTTAGGGCATTATATATACTAGGGTCCCTACCAACTAGTATACTATAAATACACTAAACATAAATAAGAGCCCTAGGCTAAATGCCCTTACTATTAAAGACTATTATACTTTTAACTATACTAAAGTAAAGTTAATAACTAAACTAAAAGAATAACACAAAAAGACTAAACTTACTATAACTACTTAGGAGCAGCTTAAGCGTCTTAGGAGTAGGGGGAGGGGCATTAGTAAAAGGCCCTAAACCTCCCTTTTTTATAACCTCCCCCTAGGCTATAGCGGGCTAACTAGTAGAGGTAGTATTAGCCGCCTCTTTAATATAGTATAAAGCTATTTAAAATAGTTAGTATAGATTTATAGTAATAGAAATAAAAGTGACTTACCCTAAAAAGCTATAAACTTTTTATAGTTAGCTAGCTAAGCAGCTACAAAGGTAAGGCACTTCTTTTCTTTAGAGTTTATATAAATATAAAGTTAAATACAACCTAACTAAAACAGTAATAAATAAACTTACTATTAGGGGGAGCAGAAGTAGTTTCCTACTTAAAAGGTTCTATAAAACCCCCCTTACTACTAGTATTATTAAGTTAGTCTAAATTAAAACACGTATTAGTTTAAGTAATAATAATATAAAAAGGAGATAATTAAATATACTAGTAGCAGCTTTAGTAGCCATAGCCACAGCCACTACAGCAGCTATAGCTTCCTTATCGGCCTTATCCTTCGCGTACTTTATAGTACATACTACACAGGCAAACTCGGTTTACTTCTTTTTAAAAGTATTATTAACTATTATACTATATAAACTATTAAAATACTATATCTTAAACTAAACACTATTAACACTTTTAAACTATATAAAGTAGAGTATTATAGTGTTAAGGGCAAAATTAAGGGCATTTGTACCTTATATAGATATTATTACTAGGGGAAGAAAAGAAAAGAGATTAGGGCCCTTAAAGGATTATTATTTACTTACCTCAAGCCGGGTATTTACTTAAATCTAGCTAATTAAAGGCACCTAAGGACATTTACTAATTTTTTTACTTACTTCCTACTACATAAATAAAAGTATAACTACCCTAGTAATAGTAATAAAAGTATTATAATAAAGTAAGGGTAGTATTAATAAAGTAAAGGGATTTTTATTTTATTTATTAGTTTCTTTTATAATACAAAATCTTCTATTTATACTCTCTTTTATTAAATATTAATATAAATATTTTTAGCTATACGTTAGGAAACTACGAGCGTAGTGTCTTTAGACTTCTTTTAAGTCTAGGGGGGTGTGTTGTGATAGCTGAAGCTATTTGTGGCTGTGTATATAAGCGACTACTTACTTAAGCGGCTTACCTAAGTAACTTCGCTCCGTCTCCCGCCCCTATAAAAGGGCCTTCGCTTTTACTCCGCCACATTGTAGGACTTAGAGATTAAGCCGTTACTTTTACTTCGCTTTAACCACTCGTACTTAGCTACGTAACAGTAGTTAAAGTAAAAATACTATATAAAGGGATTATTATTATAGTTTTTTAGTTAGTAATAGGATTTTTAAAAGACTATAGCTAATATAGTTATATTTATAGTTATAGTAAAACTAATAGGGATATATAGGGATATAGAATAAGAAAAAGTAACTTTAAATTTAAAAAAAAATAATATTTATCCTTTTTTTTAACTTCTTAACTATAAAACTCTTTTTATTATCACCTATATAAAGTAAAGTATTATAACTAGTATACTAAATACCCTTTTTTTATAAAAGTACTTTAGAAATAATATTTATATAAAAGTTCTTTATATAAGTAATATTTATTAGTGTTAAGTTAAGGGTATTTAGTCTGTTTAAGCTATTAAGTACGTTTTTTATAACCCTTATACCTACTACTAAAATAAAGTATAAAGTAGTTTTTAATTTAATACATTCCTCCTTATTAGGAGAGTAAATAGAGCCCTTTTTAAAAAGGGAAAGGTTGTTAATAAAATAGGTTGCGCTATAGTTATTAAATACTATATTTATATTTAAAGTATAAAGAGTAGTTAGGGGAGTAAAAAAAACGTTTATAGTGTATATAGATAAGGCGGGGGTCCCTAGGGCTTTTTAAACTAATTTATTACTAATTATAACTATAACTTAATATACTATTAAAAGAATTAATTTAGAGGTAGTTTTAGTGTTTAAAGCGTTTATATCCTTACTTTTCTTTTTTCTTTTTCTTTATTTAGTAAAGTGTATTAAACCTAAGTAATAAGGGGGGTTAACTTTAATTTAACTAACTTAAGTAAGTTTAACTAAAAAGCTTTAGTACTCCTTTATATTAAGTTTTCTTTAAATCTCTTTAGCTTTATTAGGAGTAACTTTAGTAATAATATAGTTACTTTACGTAAAAACTGCAAAGTAGATATATTTATAATTTATAAAAGCCTAACTATAGTTTTAGCTATAAATATACTAAATCCCTTTAGGTTTAGTAATAAAGGATTATAGGGCTTTATAAGATTGTAAGTATTCTGAAAGATAACTAAAGGTTAAAAAAATACAAACTGTTTATTCTTAAACTTAAAAAGTAGTTTTTATAAAAAGTTTTCATAATAATATGTAGTTCTATAAGTAAAATTTAGGCTTAATTAAACCTCTTTTTTATAAAAACCTACTTAAGTTCGTTCTATGCTTATTTTAAAGTAATCCTTTACTCTATAGTAGAGAAAAAGTCTTAAACCGTAAATAGTCCTGTTATATCTAAGAAGTAGTATTATATTACTTAAAAGTATATAGTGTGGAATTCTTTTAACTAAATACTTAGTATAGTACTACTATTTACTTTCCTTAGTATTACTTAATACTTTTATTATATTATAACTAAAAAACTAGTATTATTTAAAAAGTATTAAGTTTAAAAACTTTAAAGTAAACTATAAAGGGAAGTATTTTTTTAGTTAAAGAGTTTAAACTAAATTAATTTAAAAATATCTAGGGATACTAACTTATTATTATGTAAAAACATTTCACTTAAGGACTTTTACTTTATTATATTTTAAACTTTATTATTATTAATAGTTTTATTAAAATATAACTAAAATAGTTATTAAGTATACTTTTACTTATTTAGTAAAGTAGGTTGTACTTTAAACTTATGATTTTATTATATAGTATTAGATTACCCGAAGTTTGTTACTTAAGGGCCTAGAGTGCCTTTAAACTACTTCCCTTTACTCTAAAAATGAGTTTATACTCTGGTACTATAAAAGTTAATACTATTTTTATATTTAATTAAAGTACTAAGCTAGTACTTAGTAGTACTATTCTCCTATAAACTAAAGTAAATTTAATAAATTCTCTTTACTTTTGTATTTTAATTATAAAACTACTAAGTAAATAAAATTAAAAATACTTTTTTTAGAAGCTTATTTAGTAAAACTAAGTTATTAGAGTTAAGTTAGGGCTAGACCCCTTATGTAACTACTTTAATTTAAAGGTTCTTAAACTATATAAAGTAGTTATACTATTTTATAAGTTTATAGGAGGATAAAGAAGTTAAATTAGTTTAATATAGATAATTAAAATAGTAGTTAAAGAATTAAAATATTATAATAAAAAGAGTATTTATATAAATATTTTTTAAAACCATTATCTTATTTTAAAAATAGTAGTTTGAAAATATAGTATAAGTTAGGTTTATAACTATTATAGATTAAGTATAAATGATTAAGTAAGTAAAGTAATAGTTTAATTTTTAGTTTTTATAATATAAATGATACATCAGAAACCCTTTATAGGAGTGGGAGATAGAGTGAGAAATTCATAAGTAAACTGCTTGAAAATGATAAAATTACTATATACAACTATAAATATCTTTAGTTATTACTAATGTCATATAAAAGGCCCGTACTACCTTATTAAGTATGTAGAAAAGTAAAGTAATTATAACTTAAAGGCCCTAAATACAAATATTATAATAGTCTAAAATTGCTTTTAACTATATAGGTATTAATTAGCTTTTATAAAGAGCTAATAATACCTTTTAAATTTCTTTTCGACATGATTGTAGGTAGTAAAAAGTTTATTTATAAACTAGTAAATACCCTTTATAATAACTTTAATATAAACTTAGTATATAGTACGTTTTATAAGTACACTAGTAATTTCTTCTTTATCCTCCTCCTTATTAGACTCTTTCTTTTTTTCCTCTTTTTATTTTTTAAACTTAGGCTTTTCCTCTTCTTTTTCTTTTTTAACTTTACTTTTAATAAAAGAGGGTATAGTAGTAGAATTAAGTACTACTTAGAAACTATTACGCGCCTTATAAACCTTTTATAATTTAACTAAGTTAATCCTAAACTACTATAAGTACTTAAAGAGACTTATATAATATAATATACTTATAAAGTACTTTAATGATAGTAATATAATTATAATAATAAAATTCATTTTACATTTAATATATAAGTAACTACTTACTTAATCGCTTATTTTAGTAACTTTTATATTTTTCACGCCCTATAGAGCACTACTAACATATATATTAGACAAAAAGTCGTACTATTACTTTTTAATTTAACTACTATATACCAGGATTTATATAATAGTTATAAGCTTAATTATACTAGCAACAACTATATTTTTAAAGTAAACGTACTTACTAAGAAAATATTTATATAAATACTCTTTATTATAATATTATTCTTTAACTACTATTTTAATTTAACTATATTAAAACTTAACTTTAACTTTCTTCCTTTATCCTTCTATAAACTTATAGAGTAGTATAACTACCCCGCAATAGTTTAGAGCAACAAAATTAAATAATAGTTATCAAAGTCTTTAATAACTCTATCCTTTCGTTATATCCGTAACCCTTAAAATAATTTTTTAATTTTATTACTTATTAGTTTTATATAAAAATATGAAATTGAAATTTATTAAATCCATACATTTATAAAATAGTGCTGCAAATTTTCGAGACATGCTCACTAATCGCTATAAATAATTTTTCTAAAACTAGAAATTTCCTTTACAAAATGAAAGGAAAGTGACAAAAACATACCAGGGTCCTTTTTAAGTAATAAAACCTAGGTAATTTATTGCCCAATAATAAATAAATAGAGATAACTTCCTTTTTGCCTACAAACTAATAAAGTTACTGTAAACGTACATTATATATTTTTAATAGAAAGTTATTAATAATAGGTTAGTAAAATACTTTTTAAAATTGATTATATGTATCAAGTTATTATCTCAAATCCTTTTTAAACTGATACAATCTAAACTTTAAACTACAAAAAAATACTGCCCAACAACTTACTTTAAAAGTTTTTAAAAACCCTAATACTTTTTTAAATAATGCAATTTTTTGTTCTCAATATAAATAAATTACTAGTAAACTAAAAAAAGTAAATAGTAGTACTATACAACAATATTCTTCAGAATTCTACGCTATATACCTTTAAATAATATAAATACATATATCAACAGACCACTTATAGTTTAAAACTGCGCACTGCCGTGAGATATCAAGATAAATTTGGATAAACAAATGCAGTTTTATAGGAAACTGATAAACTGAGTACTACTTAAGAACTACATATTTATACTTAAAACTTCTTTTATAAGGACTTGCTTTAAGTTTAGAAGTAAATATTTATTATTTTTAAATATATAGATTGCTTTAATACTATAATCTTTATGACTTCCTCAATCCTTTATATTAAATAAAGGGATTTAGTATATTCCCCAACTAAAACTATGATTAAGCTTTATGAACTATAAATATATTTGCTATGGATTTCTAGGTAAGTAACTTTATACTATTACTAAGGTTACTCTTAATAAAGCTAGAGAAAATTTAAAAAAAACAATAAAAGATGTAAAGCTTTTTAGTTGAACTACTTGAGCTGATTGAACAAGATTATTCCTCCCGTGCCTGGTTGTATACTTTACTAAATAAAAAAGAAAAGAGAGGAAATATAGGGCAATACTTTACAAATGCAATACATATAAACTAACCCTTTTAATGACATGTAAATTTACTCGTTATAATTAGTAGTAAACAATGATACAAAAACACAAAATTTCATATATATATACTATAAACGTTTTCTTTACTCCTTTTAGCTTCCTCTTTATACCCAAGTATAAGTATAGTATTTAATAACAACAAATGCAACTATTTAACAATAACTATCTTTTTTTAAAAAGGCTCTATTACCCATATGAAAGGCCATTAAATTAAAACGCTACTATTATTAGTAAATGTAAGAATTTAAAAAACATACTTAATAACAAGCTCATTCCCAAATACTATTATTTAATACTAATAAATATTACTTATAACTAAAAACTTTATAAATATTATCTTTAGGCACTCTTATAAGAAGTATTTTATCTCTTAATTATAATAAACACATATATAAATAATATAAAAGAGTTTTATATTAAGAATTGAGAAAGGAGGATAAATGAAACCCACAGAATAAGGGTACTTTTTTTACTCTATATCCCCGTATATTCTATTTAACACTACAGCATAATCATTATGTCAACTATATTTTACTATGCAAGATCTACCACTATATTAAAGAAACTATAATAATGGTGCCTTTGCTATCATTATCACACTTGCTACCTAAGACCTAAAGCCTTATTATTTCCCACTTTTAACGCAAAATTAAGACTTAGCTAATACTTTAGTACAAGTATTACACAACAACTACACCACCTACCTAAATGAATTCTAAATATGCAGAGTTAGCTTTATATTTTAGCTGTATAAATAGATATTTTAAAACTTTTTTAACTACCCTAAAGGGTATAATTAAAACTACTAATTTATAGTAATTAAAAATAAGTATACTAACTACCTCTTTACCTTTCCCTATATTAATAAATAATACGAATTTATTTTTTATATACTAAAAATATTTAAATACTAAGTAGTAAAGTAGTGCAGTGTATTTATTTATAAGATTTATTAAAATATTAAATATATAGTAATTATAATATATAAATATACTAAGTACTAGTAATAGGCTTTAGAAAAGGGAATTAAAATTAAAATAACTTTATTATATATAAAAGAACTAAATAGAGGGGGTAAGTATACTAAATAAAAAATAATACTATAAGTTATTAAAATACTTACTTTATTTAACCTCCCCTTTATTTTATAAATAAAAGTAACTATAACTACAACCTTCCTTTATAATATAAGCCCCCTTAAGTAAAGAGCGTAGTTCTTTTTAATTTAAGTTAAAGAGACCTAGTTCCGCTAGTACTTCCACTAGTAGTAACCCTTTTACTAGGCCCTTTTAACGCATAACCTTTGCCCTTACTAGAGTTAAATGTATGTATATAGTTATAAAGTATACTCTTTTAAAAAAAACTATAAAGTAAATTAAAAAAAACGTAACTTTAAAGTAAAAGTAAGAGTGTACTTTAGATACTTTATAGGATACGTTTTAAATACCTATAACTTCTATTAAATTTAAGTACTTTTACTTAAATAAGTTATTATTACGCGTAATGTAATTTTTAATAAGATAAAGTTTTATTTAAAGTCTAATATAAAGGCGGTAGAGTAAGGTAAAGTAGTCCGTACTATAGTTAAGGCTATTTAAGAGTCTATTTCCTCTTTTAATATTAAGTTTTAAGTTTTAGGTGTTTTTAAAATAACTAATACTCTATTAATATATAATAAAAAAGAGCTATTTCTATTAATATTTACTTTAGTAACTAAGAACTTAAATAAGGGTATTTTAGAAACTAACCTAAAGCTATTTAACTAGTATAGGGGGTAGCTATTAACCCCAGACCCTATACTAGTACCTAAAAAGACTTAGGATCACGCGCGGGGAGTAGAGAGCCCTGTATTTAATATAAAAGTATATTAGGTCCGTAAGCTATTATTATCCCCTAACCTACTCTCTACTCTAAAAGTTAACTCTTTTTATAAAAGGATTAAAAATAAAATTATTATAGTAACTAATACTAAAGCTTTATAAAAACTAAATATAAAAACTAAATTTTTCTTACTCTAAAAAAGTAACTTACCTTTTCCCTTAATATAGTTATATATAAATTTAAAGGAAATAAGTAGTCCCCTAAAGGAATCAGAGTAGGTATACAACTACAAAAATCCAGACTAACCTAAATTAAAGCTATAAAAATTACCACACTTCTATAACTACTTTACATTCCTTAATACTAAATATAACTAAAATACCTTTTTTAATATATATATACTAAATTATAACTATACCCTAAAAAAAGTAACTTAAAAATACTATATATATTACTATATAGTCTTTACTTTAATTAATAAAGTAAAATAAACTAAGTTAACTATACTAAATACAAGGGTCTACTTAAACTAACTTAATAAAGCTTTAACTATATACTAGAGTATTTACTTACTACCACTAAAGCTAAAGGACTACTTCTATAAAGCAGCTAATAAAGAGGTATCTAAACTTAAAGAAATAAAGGCATAAAAGGTTATTAACTCCTATAAAACTAAAGTAAAACTAATCCCCCTTAAATAAGTATTTATATATAAATTTAATAAAAACGGGTATCTCTAGTACTATAAAGTAAGGCTTTACATTTACAAGGATCTTTAAAAAAAGCATCCCCTTAAATAGACCTATATAGCTACACTTATAGTTCGTACTTTTAAAGTCACTATAGCCCTTATAGTACAATTTAACCTTAAAGTTAACTAGTTTAATATAGTTAATACATTCCTAAACACTAAAAGGGGACCTAATAACCCTCTAGTAGTATACCACTTTCCTAAAGGCTTTAAGTAGAGTAATAAGTTCCTTGAGCTTTACTACGCCCTTTATAGCCTAAAGGATACTCCTTTCTTTTAATACAAGGAGTTTTTTTTAACCCTTTAAAGCCTTAAGCTTACACTAACTAATAAAGACCCGTGCCTCTTTTAAAGCCGTAACTACTACGTACTCGTCCTTTTTTATATAAATAATATTCTTATTATAAACCACAGAGATAATACTATAAAAGTAAAGTAAATTATTAAAAGTATTAAAGCAAAGTATAAACTTAAAAAGCAAGGAACCGTTAAATAGTACTTTAGAATCTAAGTTATTTATAACTATAAAGTAAAAAAGATCTATCTTACCTATACTTAGTATATTTAACGTATTATAAAAAAGTTTAGCCTTATAAACTTCTACTACCCTTTAACTCTATTACTACTTACTCCCTTTAAAAAAAATATTAAAAACTTTATTAGTACTAATATAAAGCTATACTAAAAAAAGATTAGTTTAATTCTATACACTATAATTATAATCTATTCTAATATAGCTTTTACTTATACTATTCTTTTAAAATTCTTAATAAACCCTTTCTATAAATACTAAATTACTATAAATTAAGTTATTTATTACTTATACTATACTTATTACTTTTTACTCTACTATAGTAGCTTAGGGGGTAGGGAAGTATAGGCACTTTTAATTACTAAAGATACTTTATTTATAAATAATAAAAAAATATAAAGGTCGTCCTAGAAACATATTATTTTACTCTTTAGCAGCCCTATCTAATAGAAGGCTATAAAGTAAAATACTATAATAACTTTAATAATTAAAGCTAAGCTTTTTAGTTTTAAGTATACTATAAAAAAAATAATCGCTTTTAAAAGGCTCTTTAGAAACCTTAAACTTAAACTAAATAATATATAATAAATCTACTATAATAACTATTAAACTATACACCTTATAGTAGAAAAAAAAAAGCGTATCTCAATAAAACTTCACTATATTAATATATAAAATATATAACTTTACTAAAAGTATACTAAAACGTTATTTAATATTATTTATATACTAACCAACAAAATACCCACTAATAGCCTTACTAAAATACTCTTCCGTTTAAAGTTTAAATAGTTTAGAATACTCCTTAACCTTTAAAATATTAAGTTATATATTATAGAAAGTAAAAAAAATATATAAAGTAAATACAGCCTTAGGCCTACATTTATTTAATTCCTTTTAGCCTAAGGACTAAAAAGTATAAAAAGCTCCTATAAAAGAACTACTACCGCACTATACTAAGTACTACTACCACACTAAATACTACTACTACTATTAACACTACTACTAAAGCGGACTTATACTTTTATTATTACTACTACTACTAAAGTAGACTTATACTAAGTTAGAGTTAAGTAATACTACTACTACTAAAGCAAACTTATACCTTTTTATATTTAACCTATAGAGTATCTTTAAATATATTTAATACAGACTAGAATAAGGAGGCTATACTTTAGTTAAGGTTAACTACAACTAAAGTATTAAGGTTTACTTAAGTAACAACTAAACACAAAGGCTCTTTATTATAAACAAAAAAACAGTTCTTAATACTTACTCTAACTACCTTTTTAGGGGTCTATAAAGTAATAGCCACTTTAAATAACTTTAAAGGAGTCGTTTTTATAAAGGTTATTTTAACCTTAGGAGCTAGTATTAAAAAAACTAAAGCCTTTCCCTTTTCCTTCTCTAAAGGAATTAACTCCTAGCCGCTACTCTTACCCTTTAGTATAAATACTAATAAAAGCTAGGCCTTTATATTATTAAAGACTATAAAAATAACATACTTAAAGTCCCTATACTAGGCCACGGTCTTTATAATAAAGAACCCGTTCTATTAATACTAAATAAGGCTATTACTAGAAAAAGGAGTATAAAACTTCTTTTTATTCTTATAGTAACAATACTTTAAGCTATTAATTAGGGTATTATATATACTAAAGTCCCTACTAACTAATATACTATAAATATACTAAATATAAATAAAAGCCCCGGGCTAAATACTTTTACTATTAAAAACTACTATACTTTTAACTATACTAGAGTAAAATTAATAACTAAATTAAAAAAATAATATAAAAAAACTAAAACTTACTATAACTACTTAGAAGCAGCTTAAGCGTTTTAGAAGCAAAGGGAGGGGCGTTAGTAAAAGGCCCTAAACCTCCCTCTTTTATAACTTCCCCCTAGGCCGTAGTAAGCTAGTTAGTAGAAGTAGTATTAACTACTTCTTTAGTATAGTATAAAGCTATTTAAAATAGTTAGTATAAACTTATAGTAATAAAAACAAAAGTAACTTACCCTAAAAAGTTATAAACTCCTTATAGTTAACTAACTAAGTAACTATAAAGGCAAGGCACTTCTTTTCTTTAGAGTCTATATAAATACAAAGTTAAATACAACTTAACTAAAATAGTAATAAATAAACTTACTATTAGGGGGGGCAGAAGCAGTCTTTTATTTAAAAGGCTTTATAAAGCCCCCTTTACTACTAGTATTATTAAATTAATTTAAATTAAAATACGTATTAATTTAAATAATAATAACACAAAAAGGAGACAATTAAATATACTAGTAGTAGCCTTAGCAGCCATAGCCGTAGCCGCCATAACAGCCGCAGCTTCCTTATTAGCCTTATCCTTTACACACTTCGCAGCACGTACCGTGCAAGTAGGCTTAGTTTACTTTCTTTTAAAAGTATTATTAACTATTATACTATATAAACTATTAAAATACTATATCTTAAACTAAATACTATTAATACTTTTAAACTACGTAAAGTAGAGTATTACAGTATTAGGAGCAAAATCAAAGGCATTCGTACTTTATATAAATATCGTTACTAGGGAAGAAAAAAAAAAGAGATTAAGGCCCTTAAAGGATTATTATTTACCTACCTCAAGCCGGGTATTTACTTAGATCTAACTAATTAAAAGTACCTAAGAATATTTACTAATTTTTTTACTTACCTCTTACTATATAGATAAAAGTATAACTACCCTAGCAATAGTAATAAAAGTATTATAACAAAGCAAGGGCAGTATTAATAAAGCAAAGGGATTTTTATTTCATTTATTAGTCTCTTTTATAATACAAAATCTTTTATTTATACTCTTTTTTATTAAATATTAATATAAATATTTTTAGTTATATATTAAAAAGCCGCGAGTACAGTATCTTTAAACTTCTTTTAAGTCTAAAGGGGTATGTTATAATAACTAAAGCTATTTATAGCTGCGTACGTAAGTAACTACTTACTTAAGCAGCTTACTTAAGTAACTTTACTCTATCTCCCGCCCCTATAAGGGGGCCTTCGCTTTTACTCCACCACATCGTAGGACTTAAAGATTAAGCCGTTACTTTTACTTCACTTTAACCACTTATACCTAACTGTATAATAGAAATAGTATTTTAGTATAAATTAGTATACTATTTATAGTTATTAATATAACGTATATAGTAGTTTTAGGTGTTACTCTTAGTAATAAAGTAGTAGCTAAAAGAGTAGTTTTTAAGGCTAGAGTTAGTATACCCTTTATAAGGGGGGTTGTGCTTAAGGTTGTTTTTATTAAATAGTATAAGGGTATAGTTTTTTTTATATAAAGTGTGGGAGGGGGCTAGAGTAGAAGAGGGGTTGTGGGGGAAAGGGGTTGTAGTAGGCGGGGTAGTTAGCTAGGATACTAGGTACTTATTATTATTATCCTTACTTTTTTTATTATTATAGCTATGGCTGCTAATGGTGTTAAGGGGGTTAGTGGAGTTAGTAGAGCCGATACGCGCTATATACTTATGCTTAAGCTTAGTGCGCTTCTTACCCTTAGTGATCTTTACTTTGTGCTCTTTTGTTATTTTATACTTAGGGGGTATTTTAAATATTTATTTTTTTATATTTTTATTAGTAAAAATGCTTTAAAAGTAGTGCGTAGAGTATAGGGTAGTAAAATAGTAACTTATAATTTATTAAAATAAGTATACTAAAGAGAAAAAAAAGAGGATTTTAAGTAGTAGTTAAAAAAAACATATATATTCTACTACCTATAACTTACTTAGTAAAAAATCTCTATACTTTAAGAGACAGTAGTTATAATTTTGTCCATAGTTATAAACGCTCTCTATAGTTAAAACGACTATAAAAAATATTTCCTTTATATAATTTTATTTATATAACTTTAATAAGTACTTTAAATACTTTATTTACTTATATTTAGAATAAAAAAGGAGGTAAGGGATATGGCCTTAATGCGGCTAATAGTAACGTTACTATTACTAGAGGGTGTATTGTACTAAAGCCTTTAAGGCTTTAGCCTTACGAGCTGCGCCTTAGGCACTAGGGTGACTAAGTATAGATATAATACTTTAATAAGTATAGTACCTTACAGTATAAATCTTTTCTTAGGATAACTATAAGTTATCTATGCTTTTAAACGCTTATACGCCCTAATACTTACTATAATATAATAATAAATATACTAAGTTTAAGTTTAAGTATAACTATAATACGCTTTAAGTAACTAAGGGTATTAGTTTTTATAAGACTACTACTAGTAAGAAAGATTGCCTTTAGTATAGTATTACTACTATTTATATTAGTAATAATTAGTACTAGACTTAGGTACTTAAGTATTATAAGTATGACTATAGTTTTTTTTTTAATTCTTTTATTTTTTTACTTATTATAAGTTTATTAATACTTAGTATTACTTTATTAGATTTGTTTATACTATAAAGCTATTAAGCTATATAAGGTTAGCTTTATTATATATAATTAAACTAATAGTAATATGTTTTTTATATAAAAGAATATTAATAATATAAGATAGAAGGTGCGTATTGATAGCTTTAGTAGTAGGATACCTATATAGGTATTATTTACCTAGATTTAGTTTTAGGGCTTTAAGTATTGTTTTAAGTAGTTTATTATTAATTCCAATGTGCCTAAGGGACTATTATAGACTTCGAATAGTGCGAGAAGATACAAGTATACTTTCTAGAGGTCCTTAGTATTAATAATACGTACTAAACTAACTAGTATAAAATGCTTTTTTTAAGTTACTAGTACTATCAATATTAAGTTACTATTTAACTATACGTTTAGCTTTATTAATACTAAGTATAGTAAGGACTATAAGTAGCTAATTAAGAGCCTTAACTTAATCTATAAAGAGGTTAGTACTGTAGTTCTATATGTAGTTATTACTAACTTTAAAAATACCCTTTACTTTATTTTTATTATTATAATCCCTAGTATTTAACTTTAACTCTATATATTCTATATCAATACTAACGTTAACTCTAATACTAAGTATAAGTAGTAAGGTACTAGTGGCCTGGCTAATAATAAGTTTAAAGTTAACTAGGATAAAAAAGCTACTAAGGCCCCTACTAAGGCTAAAAAAGTAGCCTAGGCCAAGCTCCTTACTAAGCTTTATAATCTAAGCGTTACTAGCTTAAATAAGCTAGCCTAGGTTAATAAAATCTTTTTATTAAGCTACTTTAATAACCTAGAGGTTAAGTATAGCCCTAATAGCTTTATATAGTTCTAGGCTTATATTATTTATACTAATACTATTAATAACTTTAATACTACCCTTAACTAACTTTAAAAAGAGTTTAAGAATAAAAGCGATATTTTAAGCTACTTTAGCTATACCCACTTATTTATGAAAGAGTAGTAGGTATAGTGCTTTATTATAGAGTAATAAAACTATAGTATACGTACTAACTCCTTTATAGAGATATTTTATAAGGACCTTAAGTTTTATATTATTTATAGTACTATAGATATCTTTAGTATAGTTAATATAGTTAAGAAGATACTTGAGAATAAGGAGAGGGACTATATTATTTACTGTACTATAATAGAGATAATGGTTTATTAGGAATACCTTTAGTAGGAGTATTAGTTTAAAGATATACTTAAGTAGGTAGGATATATAGTACTTAACATTATAGTACTATAGTACTATATTACTTTAATTATAATGCTTATAAAAGGTAATAAAAACCCAGAAGGCTTAGGGACTTATAGTAGTTACTTTACTTACTAGTATAAGCTTCTTTACGCTTATAGGATCCTTAAAATTATAAGGATGGAAGGCTTTATAGTTATAAAGTATAAATACTACTTGTGTTAGTAGCTAATTTAGCTACTAAATATAAATAATATAATATTAAAGATTTATAACCTAGAGTTTATTAAGATTCTTTATAATTATTCTTATAAGTTAGGTTTAGTAGTGGCTACTTATAATACAGCTTTATTATTAACTACGCCCTTTAGTAGTACTATAATACTTTTAAGCCGGCCTAAATAGCTAAAGAAGGTAAAGAATCTAGTACTATAGCCTATTAAAGTAAGTATTTATTATAACTAGTTGTATTTTAAGTATAGCTTTAATAATAAACTATTGTAGTAGCCTTAGTTAACCTAGGAATGTATTATAGTAGGTAGTAGTAGTAAGGTAGTACTAGTACTAAAGAGGGCCTAGTGTAGTGTACGGAAGGTTAAGGGTAGATTAGAGTTATTGGCTTTTTTAGTGCTAGCTGTACTACACTAGGGTTAATTAATTTAGGAGTAAAAGGGGCTGTAATTAGTTAGGGACTACAAGTCTATTATACTAAAATATATTAATTATAGTAATAAAAACGTAATTAAATTAAATGTTAGGTAATTACGTAATATGCCGTTTTCCGGTGTTTTTGATTTTATTAATCCTATTGGTTAGAAAAGTGGGACAATGCCCGGCTAGCTAGGTAATAATACCTAGATAGTAAAACTCTTAATAAATATCCTTAAGCGCCTTTAATTAGCTGGGTTTAAGTAAATACTTAGCTTGAAGTAGGTAAATAATAATTCTTTAAAGGCCCTAATTTCTTTTCTTTTTCTCTTCTAGTAATAATATCTATATAAAGTATAAATACTCTTAATTTCGCCCCTAATACTATAATACTATACTCTATATAGTTTAAAAGTATTTATAGTATTTAGTTTAAAATATAGTATTTTAATAGGTTATATAGTATAATAGTTAATAATATTTTGAAAAAGAAGTAAATTAAGTCTACTTATACGGTATGCACTATAAAGTATATAAAGGATAAGGCTAATAAAGAGGCTATAGCTACTGCGGTAGCCGCGGGTATAGCTACTAAGGCTACTGCTAATATTTAATTATCTCCTCTCTATATTATTATCATTTAAACTAATACGTATTTTAATTTAAACTAACTTAATAATACTAGTAATAAGAGAGGCTTTATAAAGCCTTTCAAGTAAAAGAAAATACTTCTACTCCTCTTAACTATAAGTTTATTTATTATTATTTTAGTCAAGTTATATCTAACTTTACGTTTATATAAATTCTAAAGAAAAGAAGTACTTTAAATTCATAGCCGCCTAGTTAGTTAACTATAAAGAGTTTATAGCCTTTTAAAGTAAATTAATATCATCCCTATTACTATAAATCTATATTAATTAATTTAAATAGCTCTATACTATACTAAAGAAGTAGTTAATACTACTTTTATTAGCTAGTCTATTAAAACTAAAAAAGAGGCTATAAAAAAGGAGGTTTAAGGCCTTTTACTAACACCCCTCCCCCTACTCCTAGAACATATATACTACTTTTAAGTAGTTATAGTAAGTTTAGTTTTTTTATATTTTTTTTTTAGCTTAGTTACTAACTTTACTCTAGTATAGTTAGTAGTATAGTAGTCTTTTATAATAAGGGCATTTAGTCTAGGGCTCTTACTTACCTTTAGTATATTTATAGTATACTAACTAGTAAGGACCCTAGTATATATAACGCCCTAACTAATAACTTAAAGTATTATAACTATAAAAATAAAAAAAAGCTTTATACTCTTTTCCCTAGTAATAGCTTTATTTAGTACTAGTAAAATAGGTTCTTTGTTATAAAAACTATAGCTTAGTACAGAGATATTAAGTATATTATCCTTATAGTCCTTAATAATATAAAAGCCGAGTTTTTACTAGTATTTATACTAAAGGTTAAGAGTAGTAATTAGGGATTAACTCCCTTAAAAAAGAAAAAAAAGGCTTTAGCCTTTTTAATACTAGCTTTTAAGGTTAAGATAACTTTTATAAAAATAACTTTTTTAAAGCTGTTGAAAGTAGCTATTACCCTATAAACCCCTAAAAAGATAGTTAAAGTAAGTATTAAAAACTATTTTTTCTTTCTAATAAAGAACCTTTATATTTAGCTATTTCTTAAATAAACCTTAATACCCTAGTTATAGTTAACCTTAACTAAAGTACAGCTGCTTTATTCTAGTTTATATTAAATATATTTAAAGATACTCTATAGGCTAAGTATCAAGAAGTATAAGTCTACTTTAATAGTAGTAGTATTACCTAACTCTAACCTAGTATAAGTCCACTTTAGTAGTAATAATAATAATAATAGTATAAGTCTACTTTAGTAGTAGTATTAATAGTAGTAGTAGTATTTAGTATAGTAGTAGCACCTAGTGTAGCGTAGTAGCAGCTCTTTTATGGGAGCTTTTTATACTCTTTAGCCCTTAGACTAAAAAGAATTAAATAAATATAGACCTAAAACTATGTTTACCTTATATATTCTCTTTACTTTCTATAATATATAGCTTAATACTTTAAAAGTTAAGGAATACTTTAAACCGTTTAAACTTTAAATAGAAAAGTACTTTAGTAAGGCTATTAGTAGGTATCTCGTTAGTTAGTATGTAGATAACGTTAAATAACTTTTTAGTATACATTTAGTAAAGCTATATATTTTATACATTAACGTAGTAAAGTTTTAGTAAAAAATACTCCCTTTTTCTTACTATAAAGTATATAGTTTAATAGTTATTATAGTAGATTTACTATATGTTACTTAGTTTAAGTTTAAAGTCTCTAAAGAGTCTCTTAAAAGTAATTATTTCTTTTATAGCTTACTTAAAGCTAAAAAGCTTAGTTTTAGCTATTAAAGTCGTTATAGTGTTTTACTTTATAGTCTTTTATTAGATAGGGCCACTAAAAAGTAAAATAAGATATCCCTAGCAATTAAGAGTACTTATATTCCCCTACTTCCTAAGCTACTATAGTAAAGTAAAAAGAAGTAAGTATATTATAGGTAATAAATAACTTAATCTATAGTAATTGAGTATTTATAAAAAGGGTTTATTAGGAATTGTAAAAGAATAGTATAGGTTAAAGCTATATTAAAGTGAATTATAATTATAGTATATAAAATTAGTTTAATCTTTTTTTAGTATAGCTTTATATTAGTAGTAATAGGGTTTTTAGTGTTCCTTTTAAAGGGGGTAAGTAGTAATAGAGCTAAAGAGTACTAGGAGTCTATAAGGCTAAACCTTTCTATAACGCGTTAAATATACTGATTATAAGTAAAATAGATCTTCTTTACTTTATAGTTATAAATAACCTAGACTCTAAAGTACTACTTAATAGCTTTTTATTTTTTAAGTTTATACTTTACTTTAATACCCTTAATAATTTACTTTACTTTTATAGTGTTATCTCTATAGTATATAATAAAAATATTATTAATATAAAAAAGAATAAGTATATAGTAGTTATAGCTTTAAAAGAAGTATAAGTTTTTATTAGTTAGTATAAGTCTAAGGCTTTAAAGAGTTAAAAAGAACTCCTTATACTAAAGAAAAGGAGTATCCCTAAGACTATAAAGGGTATAGTAAAGCTCAAGGAACTTACTACTTTACTTAAAGCCTTTTAAAAAGTAGTATATAATTTATGTTTTTTTAAGTAGTGTCTTATATAGACATTTCTATAAGCTAATCTAAAAAGAATGTATTATAGCTATATATTATTAAGTAGTATAATTAAATAGAAGTATCTAATAGGGTATATCTAGTAGCTTTACCCCCTCTAGCTTTACCTTAACACTTCCACTCACCTACTCTTCCAGCAATAACAACAACACCATCACTAATAGGCGGTGGGCGCGACTAATATATTAAAACAAACCTTCGCTTGGGCGAACCTTCGGCTGGATCATAGGCGCTGTAATGTACCGTAGGGCCTAACAAGCCCTAGTAGCATTTACAATTAAAGAAAAAGGCACTACTACAAGCGAGGCCTTTATTAATTCCTCCCGTCTTTTATATTCCTAAGAATCTAACAAAATAGCAAAAACCACTATATATACAAAAGTCCCCTAGCTACAGAATACCAAATACTACAACCTAGTCTCTATAATTAAAAACAATATTAAATAGCTTAGTAATATAGCTATATAGCTTAGTATTAATACTATTAATATATAGTATAGTTAACTAGTTTAACTCTTAAGTATAAAAATCTAAATTACTATTTTTAGCCTTTACTTTTTTTATACTAATAGTAATAAGAACTAAATAAAAAATATTAAACTAAACTTATTAGTTAATTTAATACTAAGTTAGATTTTAAATTTACTTTTTTTAAGAAATAACTAATACTACTTTAAGTAAGTAATAGAGGTAGTAATAATAACTATAGATCCCCTAGAGTTAAAAAACTAGTACATTTAATAAGGCCTGGATATTAAGATATTTACTAATAAGTATAGGGAAAAGCGGTTTAATTAGGTTAACTAGCTATAGTATAGTTAATAATAGCGCGTTAGTTATAGAGGGATTTAATAAGTAAGGGAAGGGACGGTTTAGTTTAGATTAGATTTAATAGGTTTAAAGGGATAGTCTAGGGAGGTATATAGAAGGTATTAGTAGTTTTAGTAGCGTTAATAGTGTAATTAGTAGTTTATAAAATTAATTAAAAATACCTATTACTTTAAATCTATAGAAGCTGCGTTATAGTAGGTGAATTTAAGTGCTATAATAAAAAAGATTAATAAGGTGGGTGGCTGGACGGCTATTTCCTAAAGCACGTGGCCCGTGGGCTATTAGTTACTCTAGAGGGGGTAAAAAGTAGTATATAATAAGTGGGTCGTTAGGACTCCTTTTAGTGGTTAAAATTTATTAATAATGTTAAACTAGTTAACTTTAAAGTTAAATTATATTATAAAGGCTATACTAACTCTAAAAGTATAAACTATAAGTATAGCTATATAGGTCTACTTAAAGAGATACTTTTTTTAAAAAATCCCTATAAATATAGAGCCTTACTTTATAGTACTAAAAGTACCTATTCTTATTAAGCTTATATATAAATACTTATTCAAGGGGGATTAGCTTTATTTTAGTTTTATAGGAGTTAATAACCTTTTATACTTCTATTTCTTTAACCTTAAATACCTTTTTATTTACTACTTTATAAAAGCGGCCCTTTAGCTTTAGTAGTGATAAATAAATACTTTAGTATATGGTTAAAGCCTTATTAAGTTAGTTTAAGTAAACTCTTATTTTTAGTATGGTTAACTTAGTTTACTTTACTTATGAATTAAAGTAAAAACTATAACCCCCTCTAGAGTAACTAACGGCCCACAGGCTATATACTTTAGGAAATAGCTGTTTAACTACCTACTTTGTTAATTTTATTTATTATTAGTCATAATAAATAGTACTTAAATTTACTTACTATAACACAGCTTCTACGGATTTAAAGTTATAAGTGTTTTTAATTAATTTCATAAACTACTAATTATACTATTAACGCCACTGAAACCACTAACGCCTTCTACCGTCCCTCTAAACCTATTAAATCTAATCTAAGCTAAACCGTCCCTTGCTTTAACTATCGAATCCCTCTGCGACTAACGCGCCGTTGTTATAGACCGCGCCACGGCTAGTTAACTCAACTAGACCGCGTTTCCCTACGCTTATTAGTAGACGTCTTAATAGGCCTTATTAAATATACTAGTTTTTTAACTCTAGGGGATCTATAGTTATTATTACTACCTTTATTACTTACTTAAAGTAGTGTTAGTTGTTTTTTAAAGGAGCCCGCCTATTTTGACTGGGTGGCCAGGCTAGATTGACTGGGTACCTAACTAAAACTAAAACTATTAAATATAATACTATAAAAAGTAGTATAAAATGTTTTTAAAACTATAGAAGATATATATATATATATATATATTAAGTACTTCACTTTAAAGTATAAACTTAAATATATTAAGTTTTAATTTAATAAAAGTATATATAGACTTATATAATTAATTAAAATATCTTTTTAAATAAAGTATATATAAAGTAAAAGAAGTATTCTAGTAAGTATTTAAGTTTTTACTTTAGTAAGTAGTTAAATAAGTATTAAAGTATTTTTTAAAATAAATACTTTAATAAATAAATATAATCGAAATAAGCTTAAAATATTAGAATTTAAATATAAGTTTAAATAGACTTAGTAATAGTATTTATACTTAGAGTAAAAGTATATAGTTAAAGTATATTAAAACTTTATTTAAAAATATATTTCTTTAAATTATAATACTTATGATTAAGAATTCTTTTATTAATTATACAAAATAATTTTATATATAATTACTAGTATTATATATTTATACTTTACTACTAAAAGTAATTGACTTCTATCTTTTAAAGATTTAAAATATATTTATTTAGTTAGTAAAAAGTCAAAACCTTAGGACACCTAGTTAATCTAGCCCAGACACCCAGCCAAAATAAGCGGGCTCTTTTAAAGATAGTAAGTTTAAAATCTAACTTAGTATTGAATTAGTTAATAGGTCTAGTTTAATATTTTTTATCTAGTCCCTATTACTATTAGTATAGAGAAGGTAAAGGCTAAAAATAGCGATCTAGATTTTTATACTCAAGAGTTAGGCTAGCTGGTTATACTATATATTAATAGTATTAATACTAAGCTGTATAGTTATATTACTAAGCTTCTTAATATTATTCTTAACTATAGTAACTAGGTTATAGTATTTAGTATTTTATGGCTAGGGGACTTTTATATTTACAGTAGTTTTTACTATTTTATTACTTTAAAGGATTTTTAGGTATAAATATAGAAGATAGAAGGAATTAATAAAGACTTTACTTATAGTAGTAGGACCTTTTTCTTTAATTATAAACGCTCCTAGGGCTTATTAGGCTCTATGTATAGTGTAATCTAGCTAAAGGTTTGTATAAGTAAAGGTTTGTTTTAATATTACTGCTTATTAGTAATAGTATTGTTATTATTACTATAGAAAGAATAGGTAAATAGAAGCATTAAGGTACGTACGCCCTACTAAGCTCTACTTAAGACTACTTAGTAGAGTTAAAGGGGGCTAAACCTACTAGATAAACCTTATTAAATACTTTTATTTATTATACTACTTAATAATACATAGCTATAATATATTCTTTTTAGAATAATATATAGAAATATCTATATAAGATACTACTTAAAAAAACACAAAAGTAAAAACTATATAGTAGTATATATAGTATTTTTAAGTTACTTTCTTTTTAAAGTATAGTTATAATTTAATATATAAGTATTAGAGAAGGCGTCCTAATTGTATTCAGTATTAAAAAACGTAAAGTAGTTATAAAAGTATAGTAATTTCTATAGCTTTAATTTAGGTTAGCCTAGATTTTTATAGTTATATACTTATCCTTAGTATCCCTAAGTAGCTACTTAACTATAAATACGTTACTAGTAGAGACCCTACTACTAAGGACCCCCCCCCCCTCCCCTCTTAGGTAACTAACGGCCTACGGGTCACGTATAGGTAATCTAAAGGTCGAATTACTTTATTATAATTAACTACCTTTTTCGACTTTCGTCTAATAGTTAGCACGTAAATTTACCTACTGCAACGCAGCTACTATAGATTTAAAGTAATAGTAGTATTCGATTAATTTTGTAAACTACTAATTACACTACTAACGCCACTAAAACCACTAACGCCCAGCAGACCATCGCTCTAACCCTATTGGATTTAATCTAAACCGTCCCTCTACTTCCCTTAGTCGTTAACCTTTTCCGCGACTAATACACTATCGTTAGCCGCATTGCTATAGTTAGTTAACTTTGTTTAAAGGATCCGCCCTACTTTTATTAGTATACGTCTTAATATATTATTAAGCCTTAGGCTACGTATTAATTTCTAGCTTCCTTTAGACTATTAAGGGCCTTAATAGCTATAGTAGTAGTACCTATTATACTACTATACTAGGCTAAGGCTCTTAGGTAATATACCTATACCCTAACTATTTTAATAGATATATTAATAAAAAGGCTATATAAAAGATTATATATAATTCTAATCTATAGGTCTAGACTATCTTTAAGTAGTAGGTAGTATTTAAACTTAGTAATAACTACTTACGTCTTAGGTAAAAGGTCTATAAAGTTAGTACTACTATTAAGGTTAGTAAGGCTTATATCTTTAGTAGTTTAGCTGGATCTAAAAAAGTCTTTATAGGCTGTAGTTAAGAAACTAAAGTACTTAGGCTTTATATATCTATTAAACTATATTAAACTTATTATTAGTAAACTTAGTATTTTAGTTTTAAAAGATTATTAAATACGTAGAAATATAGAAAATAGGAAGAATTAATAAAGGCCTCGGTTATAGTAGTACCTTTTTCTTTAATTATAAATACCACTAGGGCTTATTAGGCCCTATAGTATATTATAGTACCATAATACAGTATAATCTAGCTAAAGGTTTGTATAAGTAAAGGTTTATTTTGATATTGCCGCTTATTAGTAATAGTATTGTCGTTATTACTACTACTACTACGCCGTACTTTGTAGCGTAAGAGTAGGTAGGTAGAAGTTATTATAATAACTTTAGGCGTTATAGTTACTAGAGGGGGGTTAATATTAGTAATGTATTTACTCTTTTTTTCAAACAGCCTTTACCTATTAACTTACTAGATATATATATTAGCTTAAATATATTTTTTACTAGATTTTTTACTTAGAATATTCTCTACTCAGTAGATTTCTTTTTTTACTTTAATATAAGTAGTATTATAACTATAAAAACATATACATAGTTATATACTTACTCTAATTATTAGATCTTGCGTATATTTGTATGTATATAAAGCTATGCCTTAAGGGCCATTAACGCGTTTTTCGCCTTAACAGCACTATAAGCCTTTGAACCCCCTAAACACAACTACGGCCTTTAAAGCCGGCAAAACGTTACTCTAGAGCGGCTATTGGCCGCCTTAAACGCTAAAATCCACCTATATATTATAGTATACTAGTAGCTTTAAGTTATATAATCTAACACACCTCTCTAGTAAGGACCTTATAATAGCCTTATTAAATTTAAGTATAAATAAAATTATATACTAACTGCGCTTTAATCGCTCTATAATTACCATTATATAGCTTACTTTTTTAAAGCTATAATACCCTTAAAGTCCTTATTTTAAGTAGTTCCGTCATCCTTATTAAACCTTTATCTCTATAGTAAAAAAAGTAATACCGTTTTTAAAGTACTTAAAAGCTATAATTCCTTTTACTTATTTTTCATTAATAACGTCAAGGCCCTTATAATATTTACTTTAAAGTTTAGTATTATAAAGTACTTAAAATTATACTATTTAATTTACTATATTAAGTTACTTAAAAAAAAGTTTAAAGTAGACACTAGTAAGTAGCTTTATAAGGCTGTCCACTATTAACTATACTATTAACTAATATTTAACTTTAATATAACTTCTTTAAGCTTTTTAATATAGCCAGTAGTTATAAATATTAATATAATAAAGCTTTATACATAGTTAAACCATCTCTTTATTAACAAAACGGATTATTTATTAATTATTATATTAAATACATACACTTAGCGCAGCAGTATTAAGAGTAGAAGCAGCACTAAAGGTCCTCTTACTAAGGTCTACGTAAAGCGCAGTTATTAAACAACTTATAAAAATAGCCTCTTTAACTACTACAAAAAAAGTAAAAAGCTTAGCTTTAATTGTTTATATAGTTATAGTATTCTATTTATTAACTTACCACCTAATAAAGCTACTAAAAAGTTTAACTATAAACGCTTAAAAACTCTTATAGTCTAGTATATTATTAACAAAACTAATATCCAAAGCAATTACTAAACCGTTATTAGGGCCGCCTTCTTTACAACTAAATTTAAAGTAAAAAGCACGTTTTATAGTAAAGTATTTAATCGTTTATTTAGCCTCTTTATAGTACTTAAGGCCGGGGTTATAGTTAAAGCACACAAGGCGGCTTACTACAAAAGCTATATTTAACTAAGTTATTGTTATACTATATATAATTAAACTAATATTACTTTAATAATAATTAGCGTCTATATATAAAATAGAGCCCTTATAAAGAAGTAGTTTAAGTAATTAAATTAAAGAAGTATATAGTTACTTTACTTATAGGCCTTACCTTTCTAAGTACTTAATAACTTTATTAATATAAATAAACTATAAAAGCTAAAGGCGCTTTATAGTGCGGTTATAAATAACTTTAATTCCTAAAAACTATTATAAATCTTTACCGCCCTTAAGAAAGTATTACTTCTAAAGCGCTCCTATAAATAAAAGAGCCTCTTTATAGTATTTAAAAGGGAAGTATAAAACGTAGTTATTAACATAAAATAAAAGATAATATAGCTACATATCTAATAACAATTCTCACTTACCACACACTCTAGTCTAAACCCTTTTAAATTAACTTTTAAATAGTATTACTAAAGAAGCAAAGAGTAGTATAGGCTATAAAGTACTTTATTAAACTTAAAGATATACTTAAACTTCTAATACCTAGGGGGCATTTATATATATACATCTTTATTAAACAGAACCTATACAAATACATTTACTATATTATATTATAAAAACTTAAAATTAAAGTAGTTCACAACAACTATAAGTATCTAAAATAACATACTAGTAAGCGTTAAAGTATAAGTATTTTACTTATCTCTTAACTACTAGTTACTATATATAATAAGGCGCGCTTTAATTTTAAGGAGTCTCCTGTACTTATTTAGTTTATACTTATATACTTAATAGTATCTAAGGATTTAAAAGCTATTAGTAGTACTCTTAAAAACCTCTCTTTAAGAGTTAGTTTTATAATAGCTTTATAAATAGTTTGCCTTAACTACCTATATTAAAATTGTATAAAAGTAAACTAATACTTTTAAATAAAATATAAGTAAAAACTAAAGCTTTTACTAGGGGGTACTAAAAGTAGGATCTTTAGTCTATAGTTAGTACAGTACTTTACGTCCACTTAATAAAGTTTAAGCACCCATAACCTTTCTCTATAGCTAAATCTTACTATTAAAGTATTTAATATCCGCGTTTTAGAACACCCCTATAGTATATTAAATACTAGGGGTCCCCTCTAACGGGTTATAAGTAACTAAATAGCTAGTCTAAAAGTAACTTTACTATAAAGTATTTTAAAATAATATTAAAGTACTAGCTAAAAAGGTAGCTTTATAAAACATTTATTTATACTAAAGTATATAGGCCTTTAGGGCGACTTAGTTTATAAGCTTAGCCGCGAATACGGACTAGTAAGGGTTTATAAAAAAAGGTTTTTATTTACTAACTCAGCTATAATCCACCTCCCTAGGCATTAGTCTTCTTTAATTAGCACTTAAAAAAACAAAATAAGTAAGTTAAGAGAAGTAAGTAGGAGTTTGAAGTAAGTAAAGGAGTATCTATAGTTGCGGAGTTTATTATTATTAAAAGTAGTATTACCTAAATTAAGCTTATTAAAAACGTTATTCAAAGAATCTATAAAAAGAAACACTTTATCGTCTTTATTACTAAATAAAAAGGGGCAGAGCTATAGTTAAGAATTAGTCTTACTAGCCACAATAAAGTTCTTTTAAACCTACTTAATAATAGTTTAAAAGTTAAAGTTATTATAGTTACTAGTAAGTAAATCCGGGTTACTATTATAGTACTCTTTTTTACTAAACATAATATTATATATAGTAATAATCTTTATAGTTATAAAGTTCTATAATTAATACTAATTTATAAGTATATAGTTAATAAAAAAGTCTATAAAAGCACAGCTATAAAGGCGGTTAAAGTACTTTTTCATAAACTATGTAGTAACTATAAGAGCATACACCTTATAACTATATAATCTTAGGTATACAAAACTTGGTTTTATAGTCTCATCACTACAGAACTACTAGTAAAGTACTTTATATAAGATCTTTTAACTAAAGGCTACTTAAGGTATACAGTTATAAAAGTAGGTTACTACTCTATAAATATCAAGCTATACTTTATAAAGTAACTTACTACCTTCTCACATCGTTCAAGCCTTTATCTTAATTACAGCACTAACATACTCAGCACCTCTATTTTAATCTTAAGTATATAAAGCTAATAGCTTAACGCGTTTACTACACCTTTAGAGGTTATTTATAAGATAGTAGTATCTTTTAATCTCTTTATTATACTTAAATATAAGTATCTTAACGTTATACTAGACCTTTAAAAGTAAAATAAACTTTTTAAAAACCTTAATAAGTATCTCTATACTATAGTTATATAAATAGTAGTTCTATAAGTACTAAGAGACGTAGTTAGTAAATACTAATATAAATATAAACTTACTATAGCTTTTAGTATATAGGTAGAAGTTAAATATAATATACTTACTAGAGTAAGTATATGCGTTGCTTTTACGCGTTTTGTAGTTAATAATCTACTTTACTTTACTAATACTATAGGCATTGCAGCTTAAAAGTACTTTCTCTAGTGCCGCCTAGGGGGTAATAAAGATCTAGATACTATAAACTAATAAAAAGAGGTGCTAGAGTGGTTCAGGGCTAGGGTAACTAAACTACTAGTACTATATCTCTTTAAAGCCTTTTAAAACCCTTTATTTTTATTAGAAGTACTTTATTTAATAGTATAGGGTATATATATACTAAACGGCCTATATAAACGCCTTACGTATAGATACTTTATTAAAAAGCTCGTTATACTCTAATACTCTTTAACTATATATATTCTTAATAAGGCTAAAAGGGGAGTAATTAAATCTATAAAGTATAAAGCACTACTTAGGGCACTTATTCTACTAATACCTATACTTATAGAGTTAGTTATAAAAGACAAGGTTAGTTACTATAAACGTATATAACGTAACGTTATATAAGTATAAACTAAATTATTTACTATTAAGTAATATAATATATATACTTATATCTTTATATCCTTTAATTATAAGGGGCTTAAAGTTAACCTATAAGTAGTTACTTACGCTAGTAGCTTAAAGGTTACTAAACCGTTATTTATCTCTAAATACATAGATAAACGCGCTAGAGTTAAGGAAGTAGGAGTCCCTAAGAGGGTACAGCAACGGGCCCTTACATTAAGCAGCCTAAAACGTCACTAGTAACTACTTAAGACTCCTAACACAGCAACCATATAGTTACTAACTTTAAATCTCTCTAACGCGTTAAATTAACTATTTTTTATTTATAAGGTTTCTTTTAGCTCTCTTATAGTAGTAGTTAAGCGGCTTCTAACTATTATATATATACTTTAAAAAAGTATAAAAGTAATTTTTAAAGTAGCAGTATATAGAATAAGCTAAATAGAAAGGGGCTAAGAGGGCAAAAGGCACTAGAAATACTAATAAGACTTTACTCTATAATTTCTTTAAGTTAGTATTATTATACTTATTACTACTAAGGTACTTAAAAGGGCTATAGGAAGGTACCCTATTAACAATAAAAGTACCTTATACACTTCTCCCGTATTCTATAGATTCTAGTATTTATTTAATTATAACTATTATTTTAGTAATAGCTTTATTAAAACTATAATTATCCTAACTATTACCTATTATTATACAACAATTCTTAGCCTAAAATTAAAGTAATAAGTAGTTAAAAAAGTAAAGTAGCTTATAGATCTATAGATCTCCTTTATAAGCCACTTTAAGCCTAATAGTACAGCTCTTATATATATTATCAACCCACATTATAAACTATTCCACTATAGTAGCTCTTATTATAAGCTACTTATTATAGAGTATAGTAAGATAGTTAATATATAACTAGTTAGTATACTAATAGTATATACTTTTTATAAGTTTAAAGCATTTATAGAGGTTTTAAATCTAAACTACTAGCCCTAAAGTACTTAAGTAGTACTAAATCCTAAGCTTTTTAATAATAGTACTCTATATTTAAAAAATAATAGTATTCTTAGCCTTCTTTTACTTTTAGTATATTACTTTTATAGTATAGTATAAAAATAAAAAGTTAATATAGTACTTAAGGGCCTTTTTAAAAAGGTTAACTATTATCTTAATATAGTAGTAGTCTACTACTCTAAACAAAAGTAAGAGGTTCTCTCTTAGAGGCACTTAAGGAAAAGGGTTCGTAGTAAGCTTGTCTACTCTAAATCCTATAGTCTAAGAGTAAAGGGCTTTTCACTTAGAGCTATAATAAATAATAGACTTTAGGTAGTTACTAAGGCGCGGCTCCCGGGGCGGAGCATTACTAATAAAGGGCTCTAGATCTATAAAAGTTAGGTTAAAAGCTTCCTATATATTAAAAGTATTTATAAATACTTAAAGGTTATAAAGCTATAAGTACTAAGTAACTAGGCTATTAAAAATAGTCTTTTAAAGGGTTAAAAAGACGTTTATAGTAATTTTTATATTTAATAAAGTAGTTTCAAAACAATTAGTTATATACAGTAAAAGGAGTAGTAAAATAAAACTTTTAATTATTAAATTTCGCGTATATTTATATATATATAAAGCTATACCTTAAGGGCCATTAACGCGTTTTTCGCCTTAATAGCACTGTGGGCCTTTAAACCCCTTAAACACAGCCACGGTCTTCGGAGTCAGCAAAACGTTACTCTAAAGCGGCTATTAACCACCTTAAACGCCAAAATCCACCCATATATTATAGCACACCAGCGGCTCTAAGCCACATAATTTAACACTAATCCCTCTAGGTATGTACTTAACTCTTTTATATCTATATATAACTATATTATAAAAAAAATAAACTACTACTTTAGAGTAAAAAAGATATAGTTTTTATATTTAGTTTTAAGAAAGCCTTAGTATTAATTACTATAATAATTCTATTTTTAATCCTTTTATAAAAAGAGTTAACTTTTAAAGTGAAAAGTAAGTTAAGGGGTAATAATAACTCTTAAGCTTAATATACTTTTATATTAAATATAGGGCTCTTTACTTTCTATATATAATTCTAAGTCTCTTTAAGTACTAGTATTGAGTCTAAAGTTAATAGCCACTCTCTATACTAGTTAAATAACTTTAAATTAGCCTTTAAAATACCCTTACTAGGGTTTTTAATCATTAAAGTAAGTATTAATACACCCCCTCTAGAGTAACTAATAGCCTATAGGCCACGTGCTCTAGGGAGCTATTTAGCTACCTACCTTATTAATCTTTTTTGTTATAGTACTTAAATTTACTTACTATAACGCAGCTTTTATAGATTTAAAGTAATAGGTGTTTTTAATTAATTTTGTAGACTACTAATTACGCTATTAACGCTACTAAAACCACTAACACCTTCCTAGTAGACCGTTCCTCTAAACCTATTAAATCTAATCCAAACTATCCCGTTGCTTTCCTTAGCTGTTGTATCCCTCTATAACTAACGCGCCGTTGCCGCGCAGCTACAGCTAGTTTAGCCGCTTAGCCCTACTATCGTTAGTATCTATCTCAACATTACCTTACTAAATATACTAATGTTAACAGCTACTTAGGGCACTATAGATCTAGTAGCTGCGTCCTTTAGCTAGTTAAAGTATTTATAGTTAGTTTTAGCCTATAAAATATATATAGTTTTATTAAGCTTAGCGTTTAACTCTAGTATTATTTACTAAGTATTAAGTTGATTACTTATAGTTTAATAATAGTAAATTCTAGTAATAGTAAGTTTTACCTTTTTTTATTAAAGAATTTATACTAGTTTTAAGTTAAAATAATTATATTAACTCTTTTAGCTATAAGGTATTTATTACTAGTTTTATAGTTAGTTAACAACTATAAAGTTATATAATAGTGTTTATTCTAGGGGTAGAGGCTACTAGTAAGTAGCCTTTTATTAAATATTATAGTAGGTAGTTTACTTAATAGGGTGCTTTTAAGTTATTATTATGTGTATATAGAAGATAGGAGGAATTAATTAAGGCCTTACTTATAGTGCCTTTTTCTTTAATTATAAACGCTACTAGGGCTCGTTAGGCCCCATAGTACGTTACAGCGCTGTGATATAGTATAATCTAGTTAAAGGTTTGTATAAGTAAAGGTTTGTTTAGATATATTAGTTGCGCCCGCTACCTATTAGTAATAGTATTGTTATTATCGCTAGTATATTTATATCTATACCTACGTCTACTACTATAGTAGAAAGAGTAGGTAAGTAGAATTATTAAGAGTTAAAGGGGGTTAAAGCTACTAATAATACCCTATTAAATACTTCTATTTAATACACTACTTAATAATATATAACTATAATATATTTTTTTTAGATTAATTTATAAAAATATTTATATAAAATACTACTAAAAAAATATAAGTATTAGTAGAAATAGCTTTTTTTTATAAGTTTTACTATTTAGGAGGTAGTTTCTAGCTATCTAGGAAGTACCCTACTTTTTTAACTAATAGGAGCTATAGGATCTAAAGATATTAAAAAACAGTATATTACGTAATTACTTAATATTTAATTTAATTATATTTTTATTATAGTAATAGCTGTATTTTAGTGTAATAAGTTTGTAACTATCTCTAGCTAATTATAGCCCCTTTTACTCCTAAATTAATTAATCCTAGTATAGTATAGCTAGCACTATAGATACTAGTAGCTTTAATCCTTCTACTATCTTCTAGCTACTATACTAGGGCTTTTTTACCACTAGGGTACTACTAAAAGTACTATTACTACTTCTACCTACCATAATATATTCTTAAGTTAACTAACTACTACTATATACTACTTAAAGCTAGGAAAGTTTATTATTAAAGCTATACTTAAAGTACAATTAGTTATAGTAAATACTATTCTAGACCGGCCTTAATACTAGGTTCTTTACTTTTTTTAGGGCCTTTAACTTTACTACTTTTGCTACTAAAGCTAGAAAGGCCACTAGCATACTACTTAAGGGTATTACTATAAGGGTTACTAGTAACTTAGTATTTTAAGGCCTTCTTTAAATACTAGTTACTATATATAGGTTTTTAATTTTAAGGATTGTATTATAAAGATTTAAGGACTATAACAGCTACTACTAGGGGTTAATGTACTATTTTATTAACTCTTTTTTTTCTTTTATAAAACTAAAGAGTATATAACTATAAAAAAGTTTATACTAATACTTAAAGTAGTCTGTATAGAGTAAAAGGTCCGGGGGAGGTACTCTTTTACCTAACTTTAGTATTGCTATTAAAGTAATTTAATACTAATAAACTATAAAATTAAGGGCCTTATAACTAACTATTTTAATAATACTTATTAGTTAAAGCTACTAGAGATACTTATAGTGAGTATACTACTCTATAATAATACTATTAAAGGTATATATAAACTCTTTATTTAGTAGTATTTTATTAATTACTTTAGCGATACTAAAAAGGTCGGAGTTGCCTATAACTACGTATAACTTTAAATCCTTATAGACAGTCTTAGTAAAAGAGTTAGTCTATATACTAAAGTTCTTATACTTACTAATATAGTACTAAGCCTACTAGTAATAATAAGGGTAGTATGTATTATTAAAGTACTTAAGGGTATCGTCCTAGTTAGTAAACTCTTGCTATAGCCAGTACTATACTGCATTAAAGTCCTACTTAGTATTAGTATAAATAATATAGGCCTAGAGTTAGTAAAAGCTAGTAAGAGTGTGTTTAACTTTAGTAGTAGAGAACTAACGCTTATTTAGAACCTTATTAGTATAGCTAAGCTTATTAAGTGTATAGGTTTAAGGATTATAAAGTAAAGTAGCTAAAACTAGGTCTAAAGCTAGGGCTAGAGCTAGAGTTAGAGCTAGGGCTATATTATTATAAACGTTACTATTAAGAAGAACCTTAAACTCTACGTTACTAAAACTACTAAAACCCTTTTATTTATACTTAATATTAGTATTAACGTTTGTATTAATATAAAAGATATAAAGTTAAAGCTATATAAAGGGAAAGGTCTTTATAAGGGTAGTCTAAAGAGTATTCTTAAAGTCCATTATAGCTACCTAAGGCAGCTAAGTACTAGCCTTAACGTATAGTTTATTAAGTAACTTAATAAAAAAAGTATACCCCTCTTTATACTTATTAAAAACTAAGTTAAAAATAGCGTTATATAGAGAACTAATATTAGTAGTTCTAGTAACTTAAAATAGTAGTATTTTATACTAGTTAATTGTATATATATTATTAAAGCCCAAGACCTTTAAAAAATAATACTATATATACTTATAAAAGGGATAGGTCTAAAGGATAACCTTAAGTATATTAAAATTATCCTTACTCTAAAGTATATAATACTTTAGGCCCTATTACTATAACTAATAAAGGAATACCTAAGTTATAGTATACCCACTAAGCTTAAAAAAACAAAGACACTAGCGTTTATTATTAATATCCTTTTAAGTAAAGACTGCACTAAAATAAGCATTGTAAATAATGGATCTAACCTCTTAAGGTTTAATAGTATTATACTTAAAAAAACTAATAATAAAAGTAGTTTACTACAACATAAAGTAACAATACATTAAATAAGCTACTATATAAAAAAAGAAGCTATAGTTATAATAAGGATACTTAAAAAACCACGTCCACTTCTAATCCTTCTTCTTTATTACTAAGACTACGCCCTTTTAAGGGCAGCTTATCTTTAACGTACTTAACTAACATAAACTAACGGCCTTAGTTTAACGTACCTTATCACAGTCGTAGTAAAAATAAAAAAAGGTATTCTTACTGTTATATAGGTTGCCACCGCCTTTACGGATAATCGCAAAGCCATTAACTTAGGTAAAGTCGTTAAAATAGTCCTAGAGCTACTAGACCGAATCTACAGGTACTCTATTAATACCACCCTCGGGAGGGTTCAAAATAGCCTTATAATTAGGCTTAGCAGTATTACTACAGTCTTCCAGCGCATTAAAAGACATTGTCGTAGTGGCAGCGCGATATTAAAAAGCGATATAACGTTGTTATAGGTAGTGAAAATATTCGCGCCGAGCCGAGGCAGGAGGAGGATTTCTAATGGTTTAGATCCCACGGCTCCTATTAGTTAGAAAAGTGGGGTACTTCTTGGATAGCTAGAAACTACCTTCTGGATAGCAAAACTCTTTTTTATTATATATTAATAGAGTATTAGTTATTTTAAAAACGCCTAGTTTAAAGTTTAGTATTAAAAAAGAAAATAGACTTTTAAATAGTCTTAACTATAGTATAAACTACTTTACTTTACTTTAATACTTTTATATTAAGCTGTAAGTAAAACTTTATTCTATTAAAGGTTATGTTATATATAATAATAACTTATTTAAATAAAGGTCCTTAGATTTAATAAAGGTTTTAAGTATTTAAAACGTATTTTATAAAGTATTTAAAGTATACTTTTACTTCTACTTTAAAGTGATATTATTTTTAGTTTACTTTATAGTCTTTTTAAGGGGGTATACTCTATAACTATACGCGCACGTTTAACTCTAGTAAAAATAAAGGTTATATATTAAAAGGGCTTGGTAAAAGGGTTACTCTTAGTAAAAATACTAGTAGAACTAGGCCTCTTTAACTTAAATTAAAAAAAGCTATTCTTTTTATTTAAAGGGGCTTATATTATAAAAAAAGCTATACCTATAGTTACTTCTACTTATAAAATAAAAAAAGGTCTAAATAAAGTAAGTATTTTGATAACTTATAGTATTATTTTTTATTTAGTATACTTACTCTCTCTATCTAGTTCTTTTATATATAATAAAGTTGTTTTGATTTTAACTCCCTTCTCTAAAGCCTATTACTAGTACTTAGTATAGCTATATATTATAACTACTATGCGTTTAACGTTTTAATAAATCTTATAAATAGATATACTACACTACTTTACTACTTAGTGTTTAAATATCTTTAGTATATAAAAGATAGATTTTTACTATTTATTAATATAGAGAAAGATAAAGAGGCAGTTAGTATATTTAATTTTAATTACTATAAACTGATAGCTTTAATTATACCCTTTAAAGTAGTTAAAGAGGTCCTAAAATATTTATTTATATAGCTATACAGCTTAACTTTTAAAGGTTTATTTTAAAATTACTTAAGTAGTATAGGTTGTTGTGTAATACTTATACTAAAGGTGTATTAGGCCTTTAAGTTTTACCCCCTAAGTATTATATAGGAAATAGCTAAGTACCTTAGGTTCTAGGTAGCTAGAATAAAAATACTATATAAGGGGATTATTATTAGAGTTTTTTAGTTAGTAGTAGGACTTTTAAAAGGCTATAACTGATATAGCTATATTTATAATTATAGTAAGGCTAATAGAGACATACGGGGATATAAAGTAAAAAGAAATAGCTTTATATTTAAAAAAGATAATTTTTTTTAATATCTTAACTATAAGACTCTTTTTATTATTACTTATATAGAGTAAAGTATTATAACTAGTGTACTAAATACCCGCTTTTATTAAAAGTTCTTTAGAGATAATATTTATATAAAGGTTTTTACGTATGTAATATTTATTAGTATAAGGTTAAGGGTATTTAGTTTATTTAGGCTATAAAGTATGTTCTTTATAACACTTATATCTATTAGTAAAACAGAGTATAAAGTAGTTTTTAATTTAATATTTATTTCCTTATTAAGGGGCTATATAAAGCCCTTTTTTAAATAAAAAAAGGTTATTAATAAAATAGGTCGTACTCTAGTTATTAAATACTATACTTATACTTAGAGTATAAGGAGTAGTTAAGGGAGGAAACAAGACGCAGCTGGTATATAGGAGCAACGTAGGGGTCCCTAAGGCCTCTTAGACTAGCTTACTACAAATTATAACTATAACTATATATATCTTTAAAAGGCTTAGTTTAAAAGTAGACTTAGTAGTTAAACTATTTATATTCTTATTTCTCTTTTATTTCTTTTTTTATTTAGTAAAGTATACTATACCTAAGTAACGGGGGGGTTAACTTTCATTTAACTAACTTAAGTAAGTTTAACTAAGAAGCCCTAGTACTTTTTTATATTAAGTTTCTTTTAAATCTCTTTAACTTTATTAAAAGTAACTTTAGTAATAGTATAACTATTTTACTTAAAAACTATAAAGTAAATATATTTATAATTAATAAGTATTTAGCTATAGTTTTAACTATAGATATACTAAATCCCTTTAAGTTTAGTAGTAAAGGATAAATTATAGTATTAAAGTAACTTATAAGAGTTAAAAAGATACTAAATAATTTACTCTTAAACTTAAAAAGTAAGTTCTTGTAAAAGAGGTTTTTAAGTATAAATATATAGTCCCTAAGTAAAATTTAAACCTAATTAAGTCTGTTTTTTATAAAAACCTATTTAAGTTCGTCCCGTACCTACTCTAGAGTAATCCTTCGCTCTATAGTAGTAAAAAAGTCTTAAACTATAAGTAGTTCCATTACGTTTAAAAGGCGGTATTCTATTACTTATAGGTATATAGTATAGAACTCCCTTAGTTAAATACTTAGCGTAGTACTACTATTTACTTTTTTTAGTGTTACTTAGTACTTCTATTATATTATAGCTAAGAAACTAGTGTTATTTAAAGGATATCAGTTTTAAAAGCTTTGAAGTAGACTATAAAAAGAGGTATTTTTTTAGTTTAAGAGTTTAGCTTAAATTAGTTTAAGGATATCTAAGGATACTAACTTATTAATATAAACTTTAATCTCTTTAAAAGCTCTAACCTTTTACTTTTAGACTTTATTATTAATAGCTTTATTTAAAATATAACTAAAATAGTTATTAAGCGTACCTTTACTTTATTTAGTAAAAAGTGGGTCGTACTCCGGCTTAGGTTTATTACTATTAAGTATTAAATTACTTAGGGTTTTATTACTTAAAAAGAGCCCTAAAGCGTTTTTAAACTACTTCCTTTTATTTTAAGAGTAACTCTATACTCTAGAGGCCTATATAAGGTTAATACTATTTTTACTTTTAATTAGAGTACTAAACTAGTACTTAGTAGTATTATTCCTTTATAAACTAAAATAAATTTAATTAATTCTTTTTACTTTTATATTTTAGTTATAACGCTACTAAATAAATAAAATTAAAAATACCTCTTTTAAGAACTTGTTTAATAAAACTAAGTTATTAGGGTTAAGTTAAGGCTAGACCCTTTGTATATTTACTTTAATTTAAAGGTTCTTAAACTATATAAAGTAGTTATACTACTTTATAAGTTTAAAAAAAGATAAAAAAAAGGAGGTTAAAGTTAAGTTTAATATAGTTAAGTTAAAGTAGTAGTTAAAGAATTAAACTATTGTAATAAAATAGTATTTATATAAATATATTTTTAGTAAGTATATTTACTTTAACGATAGTAGTGTAAAAGTATAGTATAAATTAAACTTATAACTATGATATAACTAAGTATAAGTAGTTAAAGTAAAATAAAATACTAGTTTAATTTTTAAGTTTTATAATATAGTAGAGTAAACGTAAAGGCCCCTTTATAGAGGTGGGAGATGGAGCGAAGTCGCTTAAGTAAGCTACTTAAGTAAGTAGTAACTTATATATATATAGCTATAAAAACTTTAGTTATTATAATAGTACTAGTAGAATAAGTACTTTAAATAGTACTTTATACTTTATAAATCTGGTTACATCCTTTTTAGCTTTATTAATAATATATATAGTAAGAGAGTATTAAAGTATAATAAGCTTTTTAATAAAGTACCTGTATATAAAGGGGCTATATAGACTGTTTATTATATATATACTCTATACTATTAAATAAAGTACTTTTAATAAAAATAAAGATCTTTAAAAGGCTTTAAAGAAATATAGTACTAGTCACTTAGCTACCCTAGCATTAAACTACTTTAGTGCCTTTTTTTATTAGTTTATAGTATTTAAATCTTTATTACCCCCTAGGTAGTACTAAAAAAGGTACTTTTAAGTTATAATACTTATAGTATTAGTAAAGTAAAGTAGATTATTAACTATAAGCTATATAAACATAACGTATATACCTACTCTAGTAAGTATATTATATTTAACTTTTACTTATATACTAAAGACTATAGTAAGTTTATATTTATATTAGTATTTACTAAATATACTTCTTAGTACTTATAGGACTACTATTTATATAACTATAGTATAAAGATACTTACTAAAGTCTTTAAAAAGTTTATTTTACTTTTAAAGGTTTAGTATAATAATAAAATACTTATATTTAAGTAAAATAGTAAGATTAAAACATACTACTATTTTATAAATAACCTTTAAAGTATAGTAAATGCGTTAAACTATTAGCTTTATATACTTAAAATTAAAATATTAGTACTAAGTGTATTAGTACTATACTTAAAATAAAGACTTAAGTAATATATAAAAGTAGTAAGCTACTTTATAAAGTATAGTTTAATATTTATAAAGTAGTAACTTATTTTTATAACTATATACCTTAAGTAGCCCTTAGTTAAAAGACTTTATATATAGTACTTTATTAACAACTCTATAGTAATAAAACTATAAAACTAAGCCTTATATATTTAAGTTTTATAGTGATAAAGTTTATACCCTTATAGCTACTATATAGCTTAAGAAGAAGTGTTTTAACTACCTTTATAGTTATACTTTTATAGGCTTTTTTATTAGTTATATAATCATAAATTAGTATTAAATATAGAACCCTATAACTAGAAAGATTATTACTATATATAATCTTATATTTAATAAAAAAAGTACTATAATAGTAACCTAGATTTACTTACTAGTAACTATAATAACTTTAACCTTTAAACTATTACTTAGTAAGTGTAAAAGGTTTTTATTATAATTAATAAAACTAACTTTTAAGTATAGCTTTACTCCTTTTTACTTAATAAAAAAGATAATAAAGTATCTACTTTTATAGACTCTTTTAATAACGTTTTTAATAAGTTTAATTTAAGTAATACTATCCTTAATAGTAATACCCCCTCTAGGGTAACTAACAACCTATTGGCCACGTACTCTAGGGAATTGTCTAGCTACCTACCTTATTAATCTTTTTTATTATTAATAGTACTTAAGTTTACTTACTATAACGTAGTTTTTATAGATTTAAAGTAATAGGTGTTTTTAATTAATTTCATAGACTACTAATTATACTATTAATACCACTAAAACCACTAATACCTTTTATACGCCTTTTATATACCCGACTATTACCGTTTCTCTAAACCTATTAAATCTAAACCAAACTATCCTCCTATTAATTCCCTTAGCCGTTATATCCCTCTATAACTAACGCGCTATTACTATATAGCTATAGTTAATTTAACTACTCCCTACTATTATTAGTATTTATTTTAAGGTTATTATATATAAGCCTTACTAAATATACTAGTATTAACTACTTAAACTAATAAAACTCTAGTAGTTATATTCTTTAGTTAATTAAAGTATTTATAGTTATTTTTAGTATTAAGGATTTTTATAGTATTTAAATCTATTAAGTATAAGTTAAGTATTATTCTATTTATATTATAGTTATTACTAGAAGTTCTATAGTATAGGACTTCTAAAATTATAAGTTTTACTTTATTATTTTAACTTTAGTAGTACTAGTTAGGGGTTATATTAATTATATAAATTCTTATAGTATAAAAGTACTTTTTACTAGTATTAATACTAGTTAATATTTATAGAATTATATCCTTTTATTTATCCTAGAGTTAAGTAGAGTAAGTAGGAATCTTCTTTTTAGATATTATAGTAGGTAGTTTACTTAATAAAGTAGTTTTAAATTATTTTATATATAGGAATATAAAAAATAAGAGGAATTAATAAAGGGCTTACTTATAGTGGTGCCTTTTCCATTAATTATAAACGCTACTAGGGCTTATTAGGCCCTACGCGTGGTCCAGCTAAAGGTTTATATAAGTAAAGGTTTATCTTAATATTACTACCTATTAGTAATAGTATTATTATTATTACTAAAAGAGTAGGTAAGTAGAAGCGTTAAGGTATGTACGCCCTACTAAGCTTTACTTAAGACTACTTAGTAGAACTAAAAGAGGTTAAAGCTACTAAATACACCCTATTAAATACTTCTATTTAATTATAATACTTAATAATATATAGCTATAATATATTCTTTTTAAAACCCTATATTAAAAGATCTATATAAGATACTATAAAAACTTAAAAATTAAAGTATACTTTATTATATATAGTAACTAATAGTTAAGAAAAAATCAAAATACTTATACTTTAATATTTATTAGTATATTATTTTAAATACTTGTAACATAATATAGGAAATACGTTTATATAAGTTCTATTTAATAAAAACATTTATATATAAATACTCTTTAAGTATTAAAAGCCTAAGTATATCTTTAAACTTAATAAAGTGCTTTATAGCTTATACTACTCTTTACTCTTTTAGTAATACTATTTAAATGTCAGTTTAAAAGAGCTTAAACTAAAGTATATAGTAAATAAAAACTCCTATTAAATATATAGCTATAATATCTTGTATATTAATAACTATATTTTATACTTTCTTTTAAATACCATATATATAGGTTATATTATTCTATAAACTAACTTATATTATAAAGTAGAAATCTATTAAGTAGTAGGCTTTTCAACGTTTTATAAGTAAATAAATATTTAATAAAAATATATAAAAAAACTTAATAGGAAAATATATAGTTCTATAGTATAGTAATAGTAAAGGTTTTATATAAAGGTCTATTTAATTCTAGGTTAGGGAATATCTATCTATTTAGGAGGGTATATATATACTATATATAGTCTAGTAGGGGCCGCTTACTCCTATTAATTAAGTGTAGTATATGGGCTATGTAGTATAGTTAATTAGAGTTAATAGGGCCCTTACCCTAAAAACTCCAATAGCTACGTTATATAGGCGTATAACGTATAGTTAGGGTATAAAAGTCTTTAGGCGGCGTATAATTTAAACCTACTCCCTCTACCTCTTACGAAGTAGGGTTAAGTAGACTCTTAACTATTAAGTTAACCACTACCTTTTTAACTACTATAAAGAGGCCCTTTTACTTATAAAAGTACTTTAAAAGTAATACTTTTCTAAGAGTAGTAAAGACTTATAATAGTTCCTAGGGATTAAAGTTATTTATAACTATACTATAAAGTACCTTTAGTTTTTATAGTTTGTTTATATTAATAAAGTAATTAAATATTAAGAAAAGTAAGACTTATAAGTTAAATAACTATATATTTCTTAAATTTAACTACTTAAGTTACTTCTTTATAAATACTCTACTTTATATATAAATATTAACTATTACTAAAGTAATAATAGTTTATTATATCTAGTATAATAATAACTTAACTAAACGTGGCTTTTATAGTAAACTATTTTATACGCTTTAACTTTAACTCCAGCCCTAAGTACTTTAAAAAAGTTAAATAAATAATTAAATACTTTACTAGAGGACGCGCCTTTTACCTTAAATTTAGTTAGAAAAAAGGCAGCCCTAATAGTAGTTTAGTAATTACTTAGAATACTAGTTTTACTAAGAAGATACTAAATTATAAACGGTTTTAAGTACTTGTAATGAAGCTCTTTAGTAGCTTTATTAACTAGTAAATTAATAAATAAAATACTATAAGTATATTAATAACTAAAACTAAGCTTTTTACTATTTTTTAAGTAACTAAAAAGGCTATATTTATAAGTTATTTAATAACTATACTTTATATAGACTTCGATAAAAAGATCTTTAGCATCACTTCTACTTTTAATACTACTATACTAAGTATATATATTTAATATAATAATTAATTAATAATCTACTTTATTAATAAAAAGATAGTTTAATTATATATCTATGTTTTTTATAGTATTTTATATAGATATTTTAATAAGGGGTTCTAAGAAGAATATATTATAGCTATATATTATTAAGTAGTATAATTAAAGAGAAGTGTTTAGTAGAGTCTATTTAGTAGCTTTAACCCCCTCTAGGTCTACTAAGTAGTTTTAAGTAGAGCTTAGTAGGGCGTAGGTACTTTAACGCTTCTGCTTACTTACTCTCTTTAATATTGAAATAAACCTTCACTTATATAAACCTTTAACTAAATCATGGGCGCTGCGATATACTATAGGGCCTAACGAGCCCTAGTGGCGTCTATAATTAAAGAAAAAGACACTACTACTACAAGTAAGCCCTTTATTGATTACTCCTATCTTCTATATTCCTATATATATAATAACCCTTAAAGCCACAATATCTAAAAGAAAGATTCCTACTTACCCTACTTAGCCCTAGGATAAATGATAGAATAGAATTCTTCAAATATTAATTAGTATTAATACTAATAAAAAGTACCTTTATACTATAAAGGTTTATATAATTAATATAACTCTTAACTAGTACTACTAAAGTAAAAAGATACCTTTACTAGCTTAGTATCTTTTCTATTAAAGAAGGAGGTAGTTAATAGTCCTAAAGTATTATCTATTTATATTTTGATTATTATAAAGTCATTACTATCTTTTAATATAACTATAAAGAGGAGATTAAATATAAATAACGTTATATTTAAGTATTCTTTATAGTATTTACTATATATTACCTATTAATAACTTCTAGCTTTAGTAATACTATATAGTAGCTATTTAATAACTATAATTAATTTATTAAAGGATTAATTCTTAATTTAATTAAAAAGCTTAGTAATAATAGAATAGCTAAGAGTGGATTTTAACTATATATATACTTAAGTAATATTTTATAAGTATAGTAATATTTCTATCTTTATTAGGGATAGTACTATTATAAGGATTAACTACTAGTTTGATTATTAAATAGGAAGGGCTTAAGTTAAAATTATACTTTTCTTATAGTTTTTATAACCCTAAATTATAAGATAGGACTTTTTATATAGTTTATTACTATTTTTTATCTTTACCGTATTTATAATATATAACTTAAAGTATTATACCCTACTATAATATTATAGATTAAATAGTATAATATTAAAAACATTATGTACTTATAAAGTAGTATTCTTGAAGACTATTAACTCTTTAAACAGACTTCTAGGTATATCAATTAAAGTTTTACTATTTAGAAGGTACTTTTTAGCTATCCAGGAGGTACTCTATTATGCTACTTTCTAGCCCTTTAATTAGCTAAGTAAGCTTATATTATAACTATTTATTATAGTATAATTTAGCCGTTATAACTAGTATAATTAAGCTACTATAACTAGTATAATTAAGTTATTATAACTAGTGTAATTAAGTTATTATAACTAGTATAATTAAGTTATTATAGCTAGTGTAATTAAGTTATTATAACTAGTGTAATTAAGTTATTATAACTAGTGTAATTAAGTTATTATAACTAGTGTAATTAAGTTATTATAACTAGTGTAATTAAAGTATTATAACTATTATAATTAGGGTACTATAACTACTACATAATTTTTACTATAATTAAAGTACTAGATTTAAGTTATTATAACTATTATAATTAAGCCGTTATAACTAGTATAATTGCTTATTATAAAAGTATGTTTTTATAGTTATATATACTTAGGAGTAAAGGTAAAAAAGAAATCTACTTGAAAGAGATAATATTTCTAAGTAAAAAATCTAGTAAAGAATGTATTTAAGTTAATATATATATTTAGTAAGTTAATAGGTAAAGGTTGTTTAAAAAGAAAAATAGATGCGTTACTAATTTTAACCCCCCTTTAGCTATGCTAGGTGCTTGCAAGTAGAGCTTAGTAGGGCAGCCCGACGTACGTACTAACCATGACGCCCAAAGTCATCGCGATAACTTCCGCCTGCCTGCTCTTACGCCACGAAGCGCGGCGCAGTAGCAGCTGCAGTAATAACAACGATACTATTACCAATAGGCGGCGGGCGCGACTGACATATCGAAACAAACCTTCGCTTGTGCGAACCTTCGGCCGGATCACGCTGTGGGCGCCGTGACGTACTATAGGGCCTAACGAGCCCTAGTAGTGTTCACGATTAAAGAAAAAGGCACTGCTGCGAGCGAGGCCTTCGTCGATTCCTCCCGTCTTCCACATTCCTACGCATTCGACAATCCTTCAAAACCAAAACACCAAGCTTGCCGACAATGAGTTCGATACCTATTCCTAGTATAAAATACTATAAAAGTAGTTCTTTAAAGTTTTTAATATAAATAATATATACTAAATAAACTACTTTAAAATACCCTTTTTAAGTTACTAAAATACTAAATATTAGTTCCTTTTTTAACTCTATTTTATAATACTATTATTACTAAAATCCCTAATATACAGCTTTTATTATACACTTATTATATTAATACTAGTATTAAAAGTAACACTAAATATGAAGAAATTTAGTATAGTAGCCCTACTAAAATAAATATAAAGTTAATAAAGAAAAAAAAGATATTAAACTACCCTTTATAATTTAAGTCTCTTTAGCCTTAATAAACTTATCTACATTAATAAAACCCTTTTATTTAGTTAACTTAATAACCTTATTATTAAGCATAGCTATAAGGGCGTTTATAAGCTATAAACTTATATTATCTATAGTAATACTATTAAAAACTTTAAACCTACTTTAAAGTAGCTTAAGTATAAGTTTTAAAACTAATAAACTATTCTTAACTATATTAATAAAACCTACTTATATATTAAAAAATAGTAAATATAGTACTATATTAATTAAAATATTAAGTTTATTTATGTTTTTTTAAGTAGTATCTTATACAGACATTTCTATAAGTTAATCCAAAAAGAATGCATTATAGCTATGTATTATCAAGTAGTATAATAAATAAAAGTATCTAATAGAGTATATTTAGTAGGTTTAACCCCCTCTAGCTTAAGTAGTCTCCAGTAGAGCTTAGTAGGGCGTATGTACCTTAACACTTCCACTTACCTACTCTTCTAGTAATAACAACAATACCATTACTAATAGGCGGCGCTAAACGGCGCGACTAACATATCAAAACAAACCTTTACTTATACGAACCTTCAGCTAGATTACACTATAGGCGCCGTGACGTACCATAGGGCCTAACAAGCCCTAGTGGCGTTCACAATTAAAGAAAAAGGCACTATAAATAAGGCCTTTATTAATTCCTCCCGTTTTCCACATTCACACCTAAGAATCTAATAAAATAGTAAAAACTACTATAGATATAAAAGTCCCTTAGCTATAAAATACTAAATACTATAACCTAGTCTTTACAATCAAAAACAATATTAAGTAGCTTAGTAATATAGTTATACAACTTAGTATTAATACTATTAATACACAGTATAGTTAACTAGCCTAACCCTTAAGTATAAAAATCTAAATTACTATTTTTAGCCTTTACCTTTTTTAAACTAGTAGTAATAGGGGCTAAATAAAAAATATTAAAATAAACCTATTAGCTAATTTAACGCTAGATTGGATTTTAGACTTACTATTTTTAGAAAATAACTAACACTACTTTAAATAAGTAATAAAGGTAGTAATAATAACTATAGATCCCTTAGAGTTTACAAAAGACTGGTACGTTTAATAAGGTATAGCGAGACGTTTACTAATAAGTGTAGGGAAAAGTGGTTTAATTGGGTTAACTAGCTGTGGTGCGGTTGAGGGAAGGGATGGTTTAGTTTAGATTGGATTTAATAAGTTTAGAGGGATGGTCTAGGAAGGTGTTAGTAGTTTTAGTAGTGTTAATGGCGTAATTGGTAGTTTGCGAAATTAATCGAAAATACCTATTACTTTGAATCTGTAGAAGTTGCGTTGCAGTAGGTAAATTTAAGTGCCGTCTGTTGCTGGGAGTGTGGTTAGTAGGGCACGAACGTCCGTAAGTAGCGTGTCGGACTTACTGACTTAAATATTAAGTTTAAAGTTTAAACTAACTTACCTATAAGATTTTTTATAAAAACCTTAAGTTATATATTATTTATAATACTATTAATCTCCTAAGTATTATTAACTTAATTAAAGAAATCCTTTAAAATAAGTAAAGAAACTACTTAATATATATAGTAATAAGAGAGGTATATACTTAAACAAACTACTTACTATGAAAGAATTACCTTAGAGATATACTAAAATATATAGGATACTTTATTCTTAACTTTATAGTATAGTAGTCTTAAATTATAATAATAGTAATACCCTTAAAAGTAGTCTTTAAGTCTAAAGACCTAGAACCTTACTATAGCTACTTTATTAACCTACCCTATACTTACTATATCTTTAAATTTATAAAGGCTACTAAGAAAATTACTAAGTATAAGTACTACTTATATTAGTATCTATTTTAGCTATTTAACTTTAATAATACCCTTTTCTATATTTATGTTTTTATAATATCTTATATAAACATTTTAATAAAGGGTTTTAAAAAGAAGATATTATAGCTATATATTTTTAAGTAGTATAATTAAATAGAAGTATTTCATAGGGTGTATTTAGTAGCTTTAACCCTCTCTAGTTCTAGTAAGTAGTTTTGAGTAAAGCTTAACAGGGTATATATACCTTAATACTTCTACTTCCCTACTTTTTTAGTAGTAATAATAATACTATTACTAATAAGTAGTACTAAAAATATTAAAATAAACCTTTATTTATATAAATCTTTAGTTAGATTATAGGCGCTGTAATATACTATAAAGCCTAACGAGTCCTAGTAGCGTTTATAATTAAAGAAAAAGGTACTACTACTATAAGTAAGGCCTTTATTAATTCTTTTTATTTTTTATATACCTATATATATAATAACTTATACTATTTAACAAGAAGATTCCTATTCTATTTGCTTAGTACTAGAATATATACTAAAAAGTAACTTCATAAATATTAACTAGCTATATAAGCTATGATAAGTACTTTATAATTAAAGAAATTAATATAATTAACTTAATTTATAACTAATAGGAATTCTTAAATAATAATAAAGTAAAACTTACTATTACTAAAATCTACTACTATAAAACTACTAATAATAATTATAATACTTAAATAACTATAAATAACGTATATTAAAAGAATTAAAATAACCCCCTTTAGAGTAACTAATTGCCTATAGGCTACGTACTCTAGGAAACTTTCTAGCTATGTACTTTATTAATTTCTTTTATTATTAGTTATAATAAATAGCACTTAAATTTACTTACTATAACGCAGCTTCTATAGATTTAAAGTAATACGTATTTTTAATTAATTTTATAAACTACTTACTATACTATCCATACTACTAAAACTACTAATGCCTTTTATATACTTCCTACTGTCCCTCTAAACGAATTAAATCTAATCTAAACTAAACTATTACTTCCCTTAGCTATATAGCTATAGCTAATTTAACTACTCCTTACTATTGTTAGTATTTATTTTAATATTACTTTACTAAATATACTAATATTAGTAGTTACCTAAGGCACTATAGATTTAGTAACTACGTCATTTAGTTAATTAAAGTATTTATAATTAGCCTTAGTTTATAAAGTTTATATGGTTTTTTTAAGTTTAGTATTTAGTTTAAGTATTATTTACAAAGTATTAAACTAATTACTTATATTTAATAGTAGTAAATTCTAGTCATAATAAACTTTACTTTTTTTATTAAAGAATTCATAATAGTTTTAGATTAAGTTAATTATATTAATTCTTTGAACTATAAAGTACTTATTACTAGTTTTATAGTTAGTTAATAACTATAAAGTTATATGATAGTTATTATTTCAGGGATAGGGGCTAGTAGTAAGTAACCTTTTATTAAATATTATAGCTTTAAGAGTTATTATATATATATAAAAAATAAAAGGAATTAATAAAGGCCTTACTTATAGTAGTAGTACCTTTTTCTTTAATTATAAACACTACTAGGGCTTATTAGGCCCTATATCTAGTATAATTTAATTAAAGGTTTATATAAGTAAAAGTTTAGTTCTTAGACTATTACTATTTACTCTTTATAATTTTTACTATAATACAGTACTAGCTATAGCTACTGCGTTAATAACCTTTTAGTTACGTGATACTAAGTAAAATTCGGATCCACGTTACTTAACTTCTTTTTAACTAATAATATCTCCTTTTAACCTTTTTTTATTAATAAACCACCTCCTTATATATTAAAGTTTATAATTTTACTTATAACAATATAATTATAACAAATTTAAAGTACTCCTATTAATTAATTACTATTAAAAACTAATAATTATATCTACTTACTACTAATTACTATTAATACTCCTAACGCCCCTAATGCCTCTAAAAACCTTTTATTAATTTAAATTACCCGTTTCCTTCTAGTAGACTTTAACTATTAATATTATTAACGTTATTAACGTTATTATTAATACGCCACTATAATTAGTTTACTTAATTTAACTAATAAACCCTATATTTATTAATAAATATCTTAATATATCCCTAAACTTTAATTAACTTTTAATATACTAATCTCTAGGCCTATTAAGTACTAAGTACTTATAAGCTACTTAAATTACTTAAGTAAAGTATTTATAGTAGCTATTTAACTTTAAAATAATAAAGTAGTAGTTATTAAATTAAATTAAGTTTTAGTATAAAGCTTTAATCTTAATTACTTTAGTATAGTTACTATTACTATTAATAAAGTTAAGTAAAAATAAAGTAAACTAGATCTTTTTATTTATAAAAAGGGTATCTTAACTAGGGTTTTTATTATTATTAAAGATATAGTAAAGTCTATAATTATAAACTTTTATCTTAAATCTCTTTTAGTTTATTTTTATAAATAATTATAAGTTATAAAGCTCTTTATTTAAAGTTAGTATAGAGTAAGTAATAGTAGTGATTATACTAACGTTATTATAGAGTAAATATATAGTTAAGGAATATAAAAAAAAGACTAAAGCCCAACTAGGGTTTTATTAATACTTTTAAACTTAAAAGGTCCGTTTAAGTAACTTAATAAAGAGACCGACTAAATTTCCTGTGCTGCCCGCATATCCTGCCTGTGTGGGGCAGTCCCCACCACCTATCCCTAGGCTCCTGTTAGTTAGATTAGGTTGTAGTTAGAAATTAGTCTTAGCCACGGTTGTAAACAACGAAAATAGTAAAAACGGTAAAAACCATAGTTTATACAACCGGCTTTAAATTACTTAAAACTAAAGTCTTTTTAATTTTAAATTAAATATTATATCTTTTTTACCATTATAACTCTACTTAATTAGACTTAACTACTTAAGTAATTATATATAAAAAGTTAGGAATTAATCCCTCTAGCTCTAGAATTAATAGCTTAACTACTCCCTAGTATTCTAAGGCCTAGTAAACGTTTTAAGGGTATAAACTTAACTTATTCCTATTTATCCTACCTTACTAAGGCTAAGTTTAATTCTTTTTTATAATCCTAACTATAATCCTGTCCCTAATATCCTTTATAACTAGCTCTATAACTAGCTCCTACTTTATAGCTAGCTCCTTAGTTAACTACTACTCTATAGCCTTTTTTATAGGCCTAGCTTTTATAGGGACAGCTATAGAGACAGCTGTATAGTGGGGTAGCTACTAGTAGTAGTACGATAAGTAGCTACTAAAGTTTTATAATAATATTATTCTATAACTACTTAACTTTACTATTCCTTTTTTAATAAAATAGATCCTAGGCCTATATTACTTATAAACTTTATTAATAGTTAGTTCTATAGAGTAGCTATTAAATAGTATTAGGATTTTAGGATAAGAGTATAGTAATAGGAATATTTTAAGGTTTATTATAAAACTACCTACAGTCTATAACTATAATAAAATTAAGGATCTAGTAAAGAGGATTTTTAGTAAGTAAGTTATAGTAAAGATACTATTATAGGTAGTAGTTAAGGTAGAAAGGTAGGGTATTACTTTAAAGATATTACTTAATAGTATAGGAGTAGGGGGGGCTATACTGTAATATAAACTACTATATATAAGCCTTATTAATAATTTAACTCTTTAGCTTTATATAAATGAGTTAATACTATTTATTAATACGTTTTAAAGTCTTTTTAGTATAGTAGCTTTAAATATTACTAATTTATACTTTAGTATAGTTACTTATACTAAACTTATAGAGTTAATAGGTTTTTTTTTATAAAACCCAATATATATATATATATTTTTAATTTTTAATTAACTATTCTATATATTTAATGAAGAAGTGTAGATTGGTTATGAAATTAAAGAGGTAGTTTTTAATTTTTTTATATAAGTTCTTTATATATAATATAATATATATACTAAAGTTATAGTACTAATTAATAAAGTAACTAATAAACTCTTTATAAAAGGGAAGGTATGTTTTAAGAATATAAGAAATGTAGACTTCTTAGTAACTAAACTTTTTAAAGATTATAGCCTAGGTCTTTTTAAAGGTATCTTTATTATTAGTATAAATTATAGCCTTTTATAGTATAAAGAAGCTATTTAAACTATTAGGGATATCCTTAGTTTAAGGCTAGTTAGTAGTAACTAGCTTTTTTATGTTAAGGCCGGCTATGAACTACTAAAAGATAGGGTTAATATAAACCTTTTTTTAATTACTAGGGGAGCTTTAGTATTATTAATTTATTTATACTTAACTTCTTATATAATATTTTATTAATATACTAAATATATAGTTATTATTAAATATTAGACTCTATATTATTAAGTACGTTCTTAAGGACTTTTTTAAAGTTAGTAATAACTATATAGGGATATTTAATATTAAGCTATAAGTAAAGTTTCAAAGCGCTCAATAGCTTACTTAAATGCCTCTCTATTTTTGTTATTAAGTAAGTAAAAGTTAATATTAAAAGTAGAGTTAATATTAGTAATACTAGTGATGTTTATAAGTAGTATACTAAAGTAGTTTGTTTTATAGGTATTATTAATTAAAAGGACGGTTAAGAATAACTTTTGAAGCTCTTTATAGTATAAAAAGGTCTAGATAAGGGCCGTTATATAGCTGCTAAGTTACTAGAGGTAATGCTTAATACTGTGGGTTTGTAGATTATAGATAAGGGCTTAGGTTAGGGTATTACTACTAAGTAGCTTAAGCCTTACTCTCTACTACTTATTTTTAATGCCTTACTGCTTCTAAGGCTAGTTAGGAAAATACATAGCTAGTAATACAGTTATAAAGTAACTACTTAACGTTGTTTTTTTAAAGATATTTTAGATCTCTTAGTACTAGTTATTTAAGTACTTATAATAGGATAGATATATAATAATATTACTAAAAGGATTATAATTATATTAATTAATATATATAGTAAAATACTAGTAGTTACTTTAGAGTTTATATTAAACGCCTTTACTACCTACTTATAATTAGTTTTTTATAATATTATTTTATAGAGATTTACTATACCAAGTAGATTTTAGCTACTTATATTATAGTAGAGATTCTATTACTATAAAAGCTTATTTTTATAGTTTAATAGTTAGTAAGGAATAATTATATAACCCTTAGTCTTTACTTAATTAATAATATTAGTAAAAAGCTCTTTGAAGGTTTTGTAGCCCTTAGGCGCGCTAATTAGTATAGTGAAAAGTATCGTAATAGTGTTGTGTTAAAGTTACTAATTAAAGAGGCTAATTGTGAAAAAAAACGGCTTAGTTAAAAAACGGGCCTTGGGTGTGGGAAAAAAAACAGTAGTGGCGGTGCTGACCCGATCCGACCAATAGGAGCCTAGGGATGGGTGGTGGGGACTGCCCCACACAGGCAGGATATGCGGGGAGCACAGGAAATTTAGTCGGTCTCTTAATAAAAGAAAGTCTTTAACTTATAGGACACAATAGCTACATTGAGTTACACTATTTAGTATAGGGTTTTAAGAAGCTATTTAGGTAAGGGTATTTTTAGTATATTAGCCGCCCTTATATAGATTATAATTAAGGTTCTTAGTTATAGTAGTATTATAATTAAAAGCTATTCCCTATTTATAATTATACTATACTTCTTTACTATTATTAATGTTAGTTATAGTATTTTTACTATTTATATTCTACTTAAAACAATCTACTATATAAGTTTTAACTATTTTTATAACTAAAAGTAACTATTATAAAAAAATAAATAAGTAAAGGTTTATTTTAATATTACTACCTATTAGTAATAGTATTATTATTATTACTAAAAGAGTAAGTAAGTCGAATCGTTAAGGTATATAAGCTCTACTAAACTCTACTTAAAACTACTTAAACTAAAGTAAGTTAAAGCTACTAAATACACTCTATTAAATACTTCTATTTAATTATACTACTTAAAAATACATAGTTGTAATATATTCTTTTGAACACGCTTTATTGAAATATTTATATAAAATACTATAAAAAATAAAAAAAGAATTAAAATACTATATAACCCCTAAATACTAAAAATAACTATAAGTACTTTAAGTAACTAAAAAACATAGTTATTAAAGTTTTATTAGCCTAAAGAGCTACTAATATTAGTATATTTAATAATACCTATATAAATATTAAAGTAAATACTGATAATAGTAAAGAGTAGCTAAACTAACTATAGCTATATAGTAATAGTGCGTTAGTTATTTAGGTTTTTTTAAGTAGTGTCTTGTGCGGACATTTCTGTAAGTTGATTTAAAAAGAATGCATTATAGCTAAAGGGATATAATAGTTAAAGAAGGTAATAAAATAGTTTAGTTTAAATTTAATAAGTTTAAAGAAACGGTCTAGGGAAGTATATAAAAGGCTTTAGTAGTTTTAGTAGTATTAATAGTGTAATTAGTAGTTTATTTTAAAATTAAGTAAAAATACTTATTACTTTAAATCTATAAAAGCTATATTATAGTAGGTAAATTTAAGTAGTATAATAAAAAGATTAATAAAGTAAGTAGCTAAATAGCTATTCTTTAAAGTATGTGGCCCGTGGGCCGTTAGTTACCCTAAAGGGGGTATACCCTTTTTTATATTAAAAACCTATTATTAGTTATAATACTCTATAGTTAGCTTTAAAAGAATATAGCGCTATAAAGTAGTACTAAAAAGCTAAAAAAATTAAACAAGCTAAAGAAAGTAAAGAATCTAGTACTATATTTAGTTAGACTAAGTATTTACTATAATTGTTTAACCTTTAAGTACTTTAATAATAAGCTTTTATACCTAATATCTATATATAATAATAGTAATAGTTAAGTAGTATAAAAATATATTATAGTAAAAGAACTACTAGTTATAAAGTAGTTTTAGTATAGTATATAAAAGGTAGTAGATAGATAAAAGCTACTAGTATTTACTATACTAGTATTACTTAGCTAGGATTAATTACTTTAAGAGTAAAAGGGGGTACTCCCTCTAGAGTAACTAATAGCTTGTGGGCTATATACTCTAGGAAATAGCTATTTAGCTACTTACTTTATTCATTCTTTATATTATTAGTTAGTAATAATAAATAGTACTCGAATTTACTTACTATAACACAGCTTTTATAGATTTAAAGTAATAAGTAATTTTCATTCATTTTATAAACTACTAATTATACTATTAACACTACTAAAACTACTAATACCTTTTATATACCTTCTATATACTTAACTATTTAGTAGACTATTTCTTTAAACTTATTTATGTTTTTTTTATGTAGTGTCTTATATAGATATTTCTGTATATTGTTTAAAAAAGAATGTATTATGGCTATGTATTATTAAGTAGTATAATAAATAAAAGTATTTAATAGAGTGTGTTTAGTAGGTTTGACCCCCTTTAGCTTAAGCGGTCTAAAGTAGAGCTTAGTAGGGCGTACGTACCTTAACGCTTCTACTTACCTACTCTTTTAGTAATAATAATAATACTATTATTGATAGGTAGTAGGTGTAACTAATATATTAAAATAAACCTTTACTTATAGGTTTTACTATCTAGGAGGTACTTTTTAGCTATTTAGGACGTACTCTACCTATTCTACTTTCTAGCCCTTTAATTAGTTAAATAACTAGTATAATTAAAGAGTTTTGTTATTTAGGAGGTAGTTTCTAACTATCTAAGAGGTACCCTACTTTTTTAACTAATAGGAGCTATGGGATCCAAACCGTTAGAAATTCTCCTTCTGCCTTATCTCAGCGTAAATATTTTCACTACCCATAATAACGTCTCATCGCCTTTCAACGTCGCACTACTACTATAATAATATCTTTTAATAAACTAAAAGACCGTAGTAACACTACTAAGCCTAATTATAAAGCTATTCTAAACCCTCCTAAAAGTAGTATTAACGGAGTACCCATAGATTTAGTCTAATAACTCTAAAACTATCTTAATAACTTTATTTAAACTAAAAGCTTTATAATTATCTATAAAAGCAGTAGCAACCTATATAATAATAAAAATACTTTCTTTTACTTTTACTATAACTATAATAAAGTATATTAAACTAAGGCCGTTAGTTTACGTTAGTTAAGTACATTAAAAATAAACTATCTTTAAAAGGATATAGCCTTAGTAATAAAAAAGAAGGATTAGAAGTAAATATAGTCTTTTAAGTATCCTTACTATAACTATAGTCCCTTTCCCTATACAGCAGCTTATTTAACGTATTATTACTTTATATTATAGGAAACCACTCTTATCACTAGTCTCTCTAAGCGGAATACTATTAAACCTTAAAAAGTTAAATCTATTATCTATAATACTTATCCTAGTATATAGTCTTTACCTAAAAGGATATTAATAACAAACACTAGTACCTCTATCTTCTTAAGCTTAGTAGATATACTATAACTTAAATATTCCTTTATTAACTATAGTAACGGGGCCTAAAGTATTGTATACTCTAGACTAAGGATAATCCTAATATACCTAAAGCTATCCTTTAGACCTATTCCTTTTATAAGTATATATAGCGTCGTTTCCTAGAAGTCTTAGGCTTTAATAATATATATATAATTCACTAGTATAAAATACCACTATTCTAAGTCACTAGAACTACTAATATTAGCTCCCTATATAACGCCACCTTTAGCTTAGTCTCTAATAAGTATAAAGAGGGGTATACTTTTCTTATTAAGTTACTTAATAACCTACGCGTTAAGGCTAGTACTTAGCCGCCTTAAGTAGCTATAACGGACTTTAAGAATACTCTTTAAACTACCCTTATAAAGACCTTCCCCTTTATATAGCTTTAACTCTATATCTTTTATATTAATACAAATATTAATACTAACGTTAGATATAAGTAAAAGGGTCCTAGTGGCCCTAGTGATATAGAGTTTAAGGTTCTTTTTAATAGTAACATTTATAGTAATACAGCCCTAGCTCTAGCTCTAACTCTAGCCCTAGTTTTAGACCTAGCTTTAACTACTTTACTCTATAATCCTTAAACCTATATACTTAATAAACTTAGTTATACTAATAAAGTTTTAAATAAGTATTAGCTCTCTACTACTAAAGTTAAATACACCCCTACTAACTTTTACTAACTCTAGATCTATATTATTTATACTAATACTAAATAAGAATTTAATATAGTATAGCGCTAACTATAGTAAGAGTTTATTAACTAAAATAATAAATACCCTTAAGTACCTTAATAATATATACTACCTTTATTATTACTAGTAGACTTAGTACTATATTAGTAGGTATAAGAACTTTAGTATATAGACTAACTCTTTTACTAAAACTACTTATAAAGATCTAAAGTTATATATAGTTATAAGTAACTTTAACCTTTTTAGTATTACTAAAGTAATTAATAAAATGTATCATTTAAATAAGAGTCTATAATATATTTTTAATAGTACTATTATAGAGTAATATACTTACTATAAGCATCTTTATAATGAAGTAACAAGTATTACTAAATAGTTAATATAAGGCCCCTTAATTTTATAGCTTTCATTAGTATTGCTACCTTAATAGGATACTGTTAAGTAAAAAAAAAGGCATTCTCCCCCCTAAACCTCTCGCCTATATGGCCACCTAAGTACAAGTATGTGTCTCTGATAGTTATATACCCTTAGTTTTATAAAGTAGCTAAAGAGTTAATGTAGTTAGTATATTGATCCCTGAATAGTTACTATAGCCCTAGATTTTAGTAATATACCCTTAAAATTAAGAACCTATGTATAGTAACCAGTACTTAAAGAAGGCCCTAAAAATACTGTTACTAGTAGTTTTTATAATAATACCCTTAAGTAGTAATAATTAAAGGTATTCCTTTTAGCTCGCAGGAATGAAATGAAGAAGCAAAGGCTCTAAAGAAGGTAAAGAACTTAGGTGTTAAGGCCGTGGTCTAGAATAGTATTACTATAACCACTCACTTTAAGTATAGCTTTAATAATAAACTTTCCTACCAAGTAGTGTATAGTAGTAGTTAAATAACCTATAAATATATTATTATACAGTATGAAGTAGTAATAGTTTAGCAGTACCCCAGTGCAACAGAAGCCCTAGTGTGTAGTAGTTAAAATGATGTACATGGAGGATTGGAGCCGCTAGTATCTATAGTACTAACTATGCTACACTAGGATTAATTAATTTAAGGGTAAAAGGGGCTATAATTATCTAGAAACAGCTGTGAGTTTATTATACTAAGATATAACTATTACTATAATAAAAACGTAATTAAATTAAATGTTAAGTACTATGTACAGTAAATTACTTTTTAGTATCTTTAGATCCCATAGCTCTCATTAGAAAAGTAGAGCAAATTCTCCAGATAGCTGTATCCACCTCCCAATGAATAAACTCTTAATTAAACCGCTATAACTAGTGTAATTAAACTATTATAACTAGCGTAATTAAACCGTTATGACTATTATATTTAGGGTACTGTAATTACTATGTAATTTATATTATAATTAAAGTACTAGATTTAAACTTTTATAACTAATATAATTAAGCTATTACAACTATTATAATTAAGTAGTTATAACTAGCGCTATAAGCGGCGCTGTGACTAATGTGGTTAATGTGGTTAATCCTATTAACTAAATAAGTAGGGTACTTCCTAGATAGCCAGAAAGTACCTCCTAGATAGTAAAACTCTTATTTATATAAACCTTTAGCTGGATTATACTATATATAGGGCTTAATAAGTCCTAGTGGTGTTTATAGTTAAAGAAAAAGGTACTATAAGTAAGCTCTTTATTAATTCCTCCTATTTTCTATATTTATACTTAAGAATCTAATAAAATAATAAAAACTACTATAGATATAAAAGTCCCTTAGTTACTAAATACTAAATACTATAACCTAGTTACTATAGTTAAAAGAAATATTTAGTAGTATAGTAAAGTAGCTATATAGCTTAGTATTAATACTATTAATATATAGTATAGCTAGCGAGTCTAGCCTTTAAGTATAAAAATCTAAATTACTATCTTTAGCCTTTACCTTTTTTAAACTAGTAGTAATAGGAACTAAATAAGAAATATTAAACTAAACCTATTAGTTAATTTAATACTAAATTAGATTTTAGATTTACTATCTTTAAAAGATAACTAATACTACTTTAAGTAAGTAATAAAAGTAGTAATAATAACTATAGATCCCCTAGAGTTAAGAGACTAGTACGTTTAATAAGGTATGTTAAGACGTTTGCTAATGAGCACAGGGAAAAGCGGTCTAATCGGGTTAACTAGCCGTGGCGCGGTCTGTGAGGGAAGGGACGGTTTGGTTTAGATTAGATTTAATAGGTTTAAAGGGACGGTCTAGGAAGGCGTTAGTGGTTTTAGTGGCGTTAACGGGATAATTAGTAGTTAAAATTAATTGAAAACACCTATTACTTCAAATCCGTAGAAGCTACGTTATAGTAAGTAAATTTGAGTACTGTAACGAAAAAGATTGACGAGGTGGGTAGCTAGACGGTTTTTAGAGCACGTGGCCCGTAGGCCGTTAGTTACCCTAGAGGGGGTGCTTTAAACTTATTAAATCTAAACTAAACCGTTCTATTACTTCCCTTATAAGCTATATAGCTATAGCTAGTTTAACTACTCCCTACTATTATTAGTATTTATTTTAATATTACTTTACTAAATACACTAATATTAACTACTTAAGTTTATAAAACTCTTATTACCATACCCTTTAGTTAGTTAAAGTATTTATATCTATCCTTAGTATTAAGGATTTTTATAGTATTTAAATCCCTTAAGTATAAGTTAAGTATTATTCTATTTATATTATAGCTATTATTTATAGCTCTAAAGTATAGAACTCTTAAAATTATAAACTTTATTTTATTTTATTTACTTTAGTAGTACTAGTTAGGGGTTGTATTAATTATATAAGCTTTTATAGTATAAAAGTACTTTTTACTAGTATTAATGCTAAATATTTATAAAATTATATCTTTTTATTTATTCTGAAGTTAAGTAGAGTAAGTAGAAATCTTTTTTTGAAGTATTATAGGTTATTATATATATAGAAATAAAAAAAATAAAAAGAATTAGTGAAGAACTTATTTATAGTAGTAGTACCTTTTTCTTAAATTATAAATACTAGTAGGGCTTATTAGGCTCTATAGTACGTTACAGCGCTGTAATAAAGTATAATCCGGCTAAAGGTTTGTATAAGTAAAGGTTTATTTTAATATATTAGTTGTACTATAAGTTTAGCGCTGCTTATTAGTAATAGTATTATTGTTATTACTATAGAAAGAGTAAGTAAGTAGAAGTATTAAGGTAGAGCTAGAGGGGGTTAAAACTACTAAATATACTCTATTAAATACTTCTATTTAATTATACTACTTAATAATATATAGTTATAATATATTATTTTTAGAACCTCTTATTAAAATATCTATATAAAATACTATAAAAAAACATAAAGAGTAAAAGAGGCTATAATTAACTAAAAATAGTAAGCTTTTTTTACTAAAATATAACTATTACTATAATAAAAACGTAATTAAATTAAATGTTAAGTAATGATATAATATACTATTTATAGTATATTTAGATTCTATTAATTCTATTAGTTTAAAAAGTAAAGTACTACTTAAATAACTAAAACGTACTATTTAAATTATAAACCTCTACTTTTATTCCCGTATATTATAAAACTTAAAAATTAAACTATTACTTTACTTTACTTTAACTACTTATACTTAACTATATAATAGTTATAAGCCTAGTTTATACTATACTTTTAAACTACTATTTCTAAAGTAAATATACTTACTAGAAAAATATTTATATAAATACTCTTTTATTATAATATTTTAATTCTTTAAGTACTATTTTAATTTAATAATATTAAACTTAATTTAAACTTTATCCCCCTTATCCTTTTATAAACTTATTAAGTAATATAACTACTCTATAGATTCTTGAACTATTACTATTTACTCTCTATAATTTTTACTATAATATAGTACCAACTATAGCCGCCGCGTTAACGACCTTTTAGTTACGTAATACTAAGTAAAATTTAAATCCACGTTACCTAACTTCTCTTTAACTAATAATATCTCTTTTTAACTTTTTTTCTTTAATTAATAAACTACCTCTTTATGTATTTAATAAAATGTTTATAATTTTACTTATAATAATACAATTATAATAAATTTAAAGTACTCCTACTAATTAATTACTATTAAAGTAAACTAATAATTATATCTAATTACTACTAATTACTATTAACGCCCCTAATACCCCTAACGCCTTTAATACTCCTAACACCTCCCAAAAAGACCTTTTGTTAATTTAAATTATCTATTTCCTTCTATTAAACTTTAGCTATTCATATTATTAACGTTATTAATATTATTATTAGCGTACTACTATAACTAACTTACTTAATTTAACTAATATACCCTATCTTTATTAATAAGTATCTTAATATCTAAACCTTAATTAACTTTTAATATACTAATTTCTAAACTTATTAAGTACTTAGTACTAATAAACTACTTAAATTACTTAAGTAAAGTTTTTATAGTAGTTATTTACCTTTAAAATGATAAAGTAGTAGTTATTAAGTTAAATTAAACCCTAGTTTAAAACTCTAATTTTAGTTACTTTAGTATAGTTACTACTACTTTTAATAAGGTTAAGTAAAAATAGAGTAAACTAAATCTTTTTATTTATAAAAAAAGTATTTTAGTTAAGGGTTTTATTATTATTAAAGATATAGTAAAGTCTATAATTATAAGCTTTTATTTCAAATCTCTTTAAGTTTGTTTTTATAAATAATTATAAGTTATAGGACTCTTTATTTAGAGTTAGTATAGGGCAAATAATAGTAGTAGTTATATTAATACTCTAAAGTTATTATAGGGTAAATATTTATATAGTTAAAGAATATAAGAAGTAGACTAAAGCCTAACTAGTAATAGTAGGGGTTTTATTAATACCTTTAAGCTTAAAAAGCTTAAGTAACTTAATGGAAGAAAGCTTTTAACTTATAGAATATAATAGCTACGTTAAGTTATACTGTTTTAAGAAGCTATTTAAATAAGGGTATCTCTAGTTGTAATTAAGGTTTTTAGTTATAGTAGTATTATAATTAAAGACTATTCTATATCTATAATTATACTATACTCCTCTACTATTATTAATATTAGTTATAGTATCTTTACTACTTATATTTTACTTATAACAATTTACTATATAAGTTTTAACTATTTTTATTAGTAAAAGTAGGTATTATAAGAAAACAAATAACTACCCTATATAGTTTAAACCCCTTTAAATTAAAGTAGTTATATAAGGAGTTTAGTTCTAGCTTCACTATAATAATTTAGTTCTACTAAATAGGCTTCCCCTAAAGGAGGCCTTTTTAATTTTATTTACTTAGTAGCTATATAACTAAAATACTAAAGTAAAGAGTATCTATTAAATTTACTTTAGTCTATAGAAGAATAATACTATTAAGTACTAATTTAGTACTTTAATTAAAGGTAAAAATAGTATTAACTTTATAAAGACTTTTAAAATATAAACTTACTTTATAAGTAAAAAGAAGTAGTTTAAAAATACTTTAAAGTTCTTTTTAAGTAATAAAACTTTAAGTAATTTAATACTTAATAGTAATAAAGTTAAGTTAAAGTATAATTTACTTTTTATTAAATAAAGTAAAAGTATACTTAATAATTATCTTAGTTGTATTTTTAATAAAGTTATTAATAATAAAGTTAAAAAGTAAATAGTTAAAGCTTTTAAAAGAATTAAGTTATATATTAGTAAGTTAGTATCCCTTACCTCCTCTAGGGTAACTAACAGCCTATAAGCCACATACTCTAAGGAATAGCTATCTAGCTACCTACCTTATTAATCTTTTTTATCGAACAAACAGCACTTAAATTTACCTACTATAATACAGCTTGTATAGATTCAAAGTAATAGGTGTTTTAATTAATTTTATAAACTACTAATTATACTATTAATACTACTAAAACTACTAATACTCTTTTAAACTATTTTTCTAAACCTATTAAACCTAAACTAAACTATCCTATTACTTCTTTTAGCTGTATAGTTATAGCTAGTTTAACTACTTAGCCCTACTATTATTAGTATCTATTTTAGTATTACTTTATTAAATATACTAATATTGACTACTTAGGCTAATTAAACTCTAATAACTATATCCTTTAGTTAATTAAAGTATTTATAGTCCCTTTTATTATTTAGAAGTTTTATAGAGTTTTTACCCCTTTTATATAAATTATATATTATTATATTTATATAGTAGCTATTACTACTAGTTTTATAGTATAAGACTTTTAAAATTATAGAAACTACTATGTTATTTTTACTTTAGTAGTACTAATTAGAGCTTATATTAATTATATAAACTTCTATAGTATAAAGGTGCTTTTTAGTAGTATTAATACTAGTTAATATTTATTAGATTATATTCTTTTATTTATCTTAAAACTAAGTAGAACTAGGAGGAATCCTTTTTTTCAATATTATACTTTTGAGGGCTATTATAATATATAGGTGTATAAAAAATAAAAGGAATTAATAAAGGCCTTACTTATAGTAGTACCTTTTTCTTTAATAGTAAACACTACTAGGGCTTATTAGGCCCTATATATAATTTAGTTAAAAGTTTATATAAGTAAAGGTTTATCCTTAGTATCTAAGTAAACATATTTATAGTGCGTTACTAGTAAAGACTCACCGCTAAGGACCCCCCCCCCCCCCCTCTTAGGTGACTAACGGCCCACGAGTCACATATAGCAATTAACCACCTTCTTTGACTTTCGTTATTAGTCAGCGATTAGTACGCAAATTCACCTACTACAACGCAACTACTACGGATTTAAAGTAATAGTAGTATTCAATTAATTTTGTAGACTACTAATTACGCCGCTAACGCCGCTAAAACCACTAACACAGAGCTCTCACACTTTATGTTAGTGATAATTTTTCGACATTGGATCTAGTCAAACCAACAATAGTCTAGTTAAATCTTAGAACATTATTTTTTAAAAAACCAAAGTTATTACAGAATGATATATGATTTATTAAAACTACAAATAAACTTATTATATAATTAATGGTTGGAAGTATTTTGGTTGGCGATTCATCTGAATGGAAATAAGAATAGGAGATTTAATAAAGATTTTCTTATTTATAGCAGTAGTGCTTTTTTCTTTAATTATAAATACCACTAGGGCTTGTTAGGCCCTACGCACAGTGTGATCCGGCTAAAGGTTCGTATAAGCAAAAGTTTATTTTAACATCGCCACCTATTAGTAATAGTATTGGTGTTATTACTATAGCTGCTACTGCGCCGCGCTTTGTGGCGCAAGAGCAGGTAGGCGGAAGTTATCTCTAGGCAAAGACTTTGGGCGTTATAGTTAGCACAGCTAGAGGGGGGTTAATATTAACAACGTATCTACTCTTCTTTCTAAATAACCTCTACTTATTAAATTACTAAATATATATATTAGCCTAAATACATTCTTTACTAGATTTTTTACTTACAATATTCTCTACTTAGTAGATTTCTTTTTTTACTTTACTAGAAGTAGTATTATAATTATAAAAATACATACATATAAGTAAAAGCTTATTTTAATATATTTAGTACTGCCTATTAGTAATAGTATTATTATTCTTACTAGTACGTTTATATTTATACCTATATCTACTACTTTAATAAAAAGAGTAAATAAGTAGAATTATTAAAAGCTAAAAGTAGTTAAAGTTACTAAATATACTCTATTAAATACTTTTATTTAATTATACTACTTAATAATATATAGTTCTAGTATATTCTTTTTAAATTAACTTATAGAAATATATATATAAAATACTACCTAAAAAAACATAAACTACTAATCACTACTTTAATATAAATAATATAAAGCTTTTTAAAAAAGAATTACTTAATTTTAATATAAATTATATTTACTTTATACTATATATTATTAAAAGTTAGTATTTAAAAAAAGTCTTTTAATATTTTAAATAGTAATATATAAATTTATTTATTATAATTCTTATTAAACTTTACTTCTGTTTATCTTTTTTTAAAATATCTTATATAGATATTTTAACAAAGGGTTCCAAAAAGAATACATTATAACTATACATTTTTAAGTAGTATAATTAAATAAAAGTATTTAATAGGGTATATTTAGTAGCTTTAACCCCCTCTAGCTTTTATGTTTTTTTTTAAGTAGTGTTTTATACAGACATTTCTATAAGTTAATTAAAAAGAATACATTATAGCCATATATTATTAAGTAGTATAATAAATAAAAGTATTTAATAGGGTGTATCTAGTAGGTTTAACCCCCTCCAGCTTTTAACGCTTCCACTTACCTGCTCTTCCTACAGCAATAACAACAATACCATCACCAATAGGCAGCACTAAACGGCGCAACTAATATATTAAAACAAACCTTCACTTGTGCGAACCTTTAGCTGGATCACGGGCACTATAACGTACCGTAGGGCCTAACGAGCCCTAGTGGCGTTTATAATTAAAGAAAAAGGCACTACTACAAGCAAGGCCTTTATCGATTCCTCCTATTTTTTATATTTACACCTAAAAATCTAATAAAATAGCAAAAACTACTATAAATATAAAAGTCCCCTAGCTATAGAATACTAAATACTACAACCTAGTCTCTCTAGTTAAAAACAATATTAAATAACTTAGTAATATAGCTATATATATTAGTATTAATACTATTAATATATAGTATAACTAGCTAACCTAACCCTTAAGTATAAAAATCTAGATTACTATCTTTAGCCTTTACTTTTTTTAAATTAGTAGTAATAGGGACTAAATAAAAAATTTTAAACTAAACGTATTAACTAATTTAATACTAAATTAAATTTTAAACTTACTATCTTTAAAAAATAACTAATACTACTTTAAGTAAGTAATAAAGGCAGCAACAACAACTATAGATCCCCCAGAGTCAAGAAACTAGTACGTTCAACCAGGCCGAGCTAACCTAACATATTAAAACGTCTGCTAACAAGCACAGGGAAAAGAGGTCCAATTGGGTCAACTAGCCGTGGCGCGGTTGAGGGAAGGGACGGTTCGGTTTGGATCGGATTTAATAGGTTTAGAGGGACGGTCTAGACGGTCGGGCGTACGGGAGGCGTACGGAAGGCGTTAGTGGTTTCGGCGGCGTTAACGGCGTAATCAGTAGTCGAAATTAATTCAAAACACCTATTACTTTAAATCCATAAAAGCTGCATTGCAGTAGGTGAATTCGAGTGCCGTGACGAAAAAGATTAACGAGGTAGGTAGCCGGACGGCTATTTCCTAGAGCACATGGCCCGTAGGCCGTTAGTCACCCTAGAGGGGGTAAACCCCCTCTAGCTTAAGTGGTCTTAAGTAGAGCTTAGTAGAGCGTACGTACCTTAACGCTTCTACTTACCTACTCTTCCCGTAGTAGTAGACGTAGACGTGAATGTAAACGTACTAGTAATAATAATAATACTATTACTAATAAGCGGCCGGCGCAACTAATATATTAAAACAAACCTTTACTTATATAAACCTTTAGCTAGATCACACTATATATAGGGCCTAATAAGCCCTAGTAGTGTTTATAATTAAAGAAAAAGGTACTACTACGAGTGAGCCCTTTATTGATTCCTCTTGTCTTCTATATTTATACATAATAACCTAAAAGCACTCTATTAAATAAACTACCTACTATAATATCGCGAAAGAAGATTCCCACTCGCCCTACTTAGCTCTAGGATAAATAAAAGGATATAATTCTATAAGTATTAACTAGTATTAATATTAATAAAAAGTACCTCTATACTATAAAAGCTTATATAATTAATATAACTCCTAACTAGTACTACTAAAGTAAAAATAATAAAGTAAAGCTTATAATTTTAAGAGTCCTATACTATAGAACTACTAGTAATAACTTTAATATAAATAAAACAATACTTAACTTATACTTAAGGGATTTAAATACTATAAAAATCCTTAATACTAAGGATAACTATAAATACTTTAACTAGCTAAAGGACGCGGCTACTAGAGTCTTATTAGTTTAAGTAGCTACTTTAGTAATATCTAATATTAGTATATTCGGTAAGGCCTGCGTATAATAATATCGAGATAGATACTAACGATAGTAGGCAGTGGCTGAACGACTATAGCTACGCGGCCTATAATAACGGCGCGTTAGTCGCGGAGGGATGTGACAGCTGAGGAAGGTAATAGAACGGTTTAGATTAGATTTAATAGGTTTAGAGGGACGGTCTAGGAAGGCGTTAGTGGTTTTAGTAGTGTTAATGGTATAATTAGTAGTTTGTAAAATTAATTAAAAACACCTATTACTTTGAATCTATAGGAGCTGTGTTATAGTAGGTAAATTTAAGTACTATAATAAAAAGGATTAACAAGGTAGGTAGCTGGACGGCTATTCCCTAGAGTATATAGCCCGTAGACCGTTAGTTACCCTATAGGGGGTAAAACTTTACTTCTATAAAGTCCCTCTGATATACTATAAGCTTTTTTTAATAAATATCTTCTAAAAGTACTTTTTAAAAAACTAATTTAAATATTAAAGTATATATATTAATAAAGTCTTACTTATATACTTATAAAAAGTCTTTTACTATAATTTCTACTTTCTTTTTAATTATAAGTTTTTAAACCTTTTTATACTTAAATGCTTACTTTGCGATTAACTATATACCTTTTAGTACTTTATTCTATAAAATAAAAAACAACTCTTTACTTAAAAAAGTTTAAAATTTTGAAATATATAACTTTTTTTTATAACTCTTAATCTCTTTTAAGTTTATTATATATATCTTTAAGAGTTTTTAAGTTTAAATATAGCTATAACTAGCCTTTAAGTACTACTAAAACTAACTTACTTAAAAGCTTTTTTTAAATAGTAAAAGTAATTTCTTAAGCTACTTAGTAACTTATACTAATTCTATATATAAACTTTAATACTATAAAGATAGGTGGTTAGCTTAGTAGTTAAGAGCCTACCCAACCCTACCTTATAAGAGGTAGAGGCAGTAGGTTCGAATCTTATACTGCCTAAAGGGTTTTTATACTCTAACTATATATCGCGCGCCCGTGCAGCGCAGCTATTAGAGATTTTAGGGGTAGGGGCCCTACTAACTTAAATTAACTATACTGCGTGGCTTATATACTGTTCTTAGTTAATAGGAGTAGGCGGCCCCTACTAGGCCGTATATAGTATACAGCACCTTCCTTTATATAAGTAGGTATCCCCTAACTTAGATTTAACTTATTTTTATATATAACCTTTATTAATTACTTTTTAAATACTTATATATTTTCCCTATAAGTGTTCTTTCTATATATTTCTCTATTAAATATTATATACTTAAAAGAGGTAAAAAGTCTACTACTTAGTGAATTTCTTAATTATAAATAAGCTAGCTTATAAATAATACAACCTATATATATATAATACTATAAAGACTTTATAAGTAATTTAATAGTATTACTTTAAACTTACTTTTTACTCTAGAAATAAAACTTAATAAAGATCTTTTTTTAATAGTTTATTAGTTTATAAAAAATAATAATTAAAGTTATTATAACCTTTTAGTACTTAAAATTCTATACTTAATAAGCTTTTCTTTTAATATAACCTTTAAAAATACCCTTTTTTAACTTTAAAAACTATTTTTTTACTTTTAATTTAAGTTTTAAAGTTAATATTAGTAAAATACTTATTATTAATTATTTATAAATTATAGTATTTAAAATACCCTCTTTAGAATAACTAATAGTTTATAAGTTATATACTTTAAAGAACTATTTAACTACTTACTTTATTAATCTTTTTTATTATTAGTCATAGTAAATAGTACTTAAATTTACTTACTATAATATAGCTTTTATAAATTTAAAGTAATAAGTATTTTGAATTTATTTTATAAACTACTAATTATACTATTAATACTACTAAAACTACTAATACTTTTTATATATTCTTTATATACTTAACTATCTAAACCATCCCTTTAAACCTATTAAATTTAATTTAAACTAAACTATTCCTTCTTTTAACTATTAAATCCCTTTATAATTAACGTACTATTACTATACTATAGTTAATTAACTTAATTAAATTACTTTTCTTTAGGCTTATTAGTAAATATTTTAATATATTAGCCTTATTAAATATACTAGTTTTTTATAAACCTTAAGAAATTTATAGTTATTATTACTACTTTTATTATTTATTTAAAGTAGTATTAGTCATTTCTTTAAAAATAGTAAGTTTAGAATTCAATTCAGTATTAAATTAGTTAATAAGTTTAGTTTAATATTTTTATACAGTTTTTATTACTATTAGTATAGAAAAAATAAAGACTAAAAATAGTAATATAAATTTTTATATTTAAGGGTTAATAGTAGTTAGTTTAGTAGTTAAGAGTCTATCCGACCCTACTTTATAAAAGATAAAGGTAATAGGTTTAAATTCTATACTACCTAAAGGGTTTTTTATACCCTAACTATATATTATACACCTATATAGTATAGCTATTAGAGGTTTTAGAGTAGGGGCCCTACTAACTCTAATTAACTATACTCTATAGCCTATATGCTACTTCTAACTAATAGGAGTAGGCGGCCCTTACTAGGCTATATATAGTATATATATACTTTCCCTTATATAAGTAGGCATTTCTTAACTTAAATTTAACCTATCCTTATATATAATCTTTACTAATTACCTTATTAAATACTTATATATTTTCCCTATTAGGGGTTTTCTTTATATTTGTTTATTAAATATTATTATATACTTAAAAAAGGTAAAAAGCCTACTACTTAGTAAAGTTTTTAATTATAAATAAGCTAGCTTATAAATAATGTAACCTATATATATAGAATAATATTGTAAATTATTAAAGAATATTTTTTTATAAACTTAATTATTTTAATTAGTTTATAATACTTTAAGTAACTAAATCTTTTATACTAAAACTATTTATCCTTGGTATCTTTAAGTAGCTATTTAACTATAAATATATTACTAATAAAGACCCTATTACTAAAGACCCCTCCCTTTTTTAAGTAACTAATAGTTTATAAGTTATATATAAATGAAAGTTAAATTACTCTATTATAATTAACTACCTTTTTTAACTTTTATTTAATAGTTAATACATAAATTTACCTACTATAATATAACTTTTATAAATTTAAAGTAATAGTAGTATTTAATTACTTTTAACTATTAATTATACTACTAATACTACTAAAACTACTAATACTATCCGTACATCTTTTAGTAAACTATCCCCTAAACTTATTAAATTAATCCAAACTATTTCTTTACTTCCCTTAACTATTAATCTTTTTTATAACTAATATACTATTATCATAAACTATATTACTATAACTAATTAACTTTATTTAAAGGATTTATTTTACTTTCATTAATATACGTCTTGATATATTATTAAGCTTTAGGCTATGTACTAATTTTTAGTAGCTTCTTTTATACTATTAAGGGCTTTAATAGTTATAGTAATAGTACTTATTATACTACTATACTAAACTAGGACTTCTAAGTAACGCACCTATACTTTAACTATTTTAATAAATATATTAATAAAGAGACTATATAAAAGATTATATATAATTTTAATCTATAGGTCTAGGTTATTTTTAAGTAATAAGTAGTATTTAAACCTAGTAATAGCCCTTTATATTTTAAGTAAAAGGTCTATAAAGTTAGTACTACTATTAAAGCTATTAAAACATATATCTTTAGTAGCCTAGTTAGCTCTAAAAAGTCTTTAAAGACTATAGTTTAAAAGCTAAAGCTTTTAGGTATTATATAGTTCTTAAACTATTTTAAACTTATTATTAATAAGTTTAGTATTTTAGCTTTAAAGAATTATTAAATATATAAAAGTATAGAAAATAAAAGAAATTAATAAAGACTTTATTTATAGTAGTAGTACTTTTTTTTTAATTATAAATTCTACTAGGGCTTATTAGGTTTTATAGTACGTTATAGTACTTATAGTATAATTTAACTAAAGGTTTATATATAAAAAGGTTTATTTTAATATATTAGTTAGAGTTTTGCTATCTGGGTACTGTCACTTAGCTAGCTGGGTACTACCTACTTTTCTCAGCTAATTAAGTTAATAGAATCTCTCTATGCCGCGCCTACGTAATTTCTTTTATTATACGCTGCGTAGCGAAAAAAACCTTCCTATTATAACTACTACAACGCTATTACTATAATAGATTTTGCCCATAATAAAGGCGCACCGCCCGCGCCTTAATATAAAGCTATTCCTAACCCTTTAGCAGGTAGTATTAATAGTATACTAGTAGTAATAGTTTAGGAACTCTAAAATTACTTTAATGAGATATATACTTATCCCTATAGTTTTATAATTATCTATAGATAGGGTAGTAATCTCTCCTTTAGTAAGTATACTAAGTATTGCTTTAAATATAATACTAATACTATATATTAGACTAAGGGAGTTAGTCTTTATAGAACTATAATAAGTAAGTAAGGCTGCTCCTAGTATAAACTAACTACTACTTACGCTAGTAATAATTAGTACTAGACCTAGGTTATTAAGTATAAAGAGTATAACTATAGCCTATCTCTTAACTTATTAGTCTATCCTACCTACTATAAGCTTATAGAAACCTAGTATAGCTTTGTTAGATTTCTTTTTTGCTATAAGGCTATTAAGCCTTATAAGGTTAACTCTATAGTCTGTAGCTATATAACTACTAGTAATGTGTTTTTTACCTAGAAGGATATTAATAACGTAAGGTAGAAGGTATATATTAATAGCTTTAGTAGTAGGATACTTATATAAATATTATTTACCTATCTATAGTCCTAAGGCCTTAAGTATTGCGTTAAGTAGTTTACTAATGATCTTAATGTACTTAAGGAACTACTCTAAACGTACCTATAGTATAAGAAGATATAGAAGTGATTTTTAAAAGTTATTAGTATAGATAATACGTACTAAATTAATAAGTTTAAAATACCCTTTTTCTAGGTTACTAGTATAATAGATATTAACTTACTATTTAATTACGCCTTTAGCTTTATTAACACTAAGACCTAGTTTAGCTATAATTAATTAATTAAGAACCTTAACTCTATATATAAAGAAATTAGTAGTATAACTATGCCTTATATAGCTATTATAGACTTTAAAGCAGTTCTATAGAATACTTTTATTATAACAATCCTTAATATATAGCTAAAGTTCTATATTTTTTATATTAATACTAATGTTAAAAGTAATACTAAATATAAGTAGTAAGGCCTTAGTGGCCTGGCTTTTAATAAGTTTAAGGTTAGTTAGAATAAGGCTATTATAGAGGCTGATATAGAGGTAAAGTAGGTAGTCTAGACCTAGACGCTTATTGAGCTCTATAATCCTACTATTACCCGTTTAAATAAACTTACTTAGACTAATAAAACCTTTTTATTAAGCCGCCTTAATAATATAAAAGTTAAGTATAGTTCTAATAACTTTATATAGCTATAGGCTTATATTATTTATATAAATACTATTAATAACTTTAACGTCACCCTTAAGCGCCTATAAAAGGAGTTTAAGGCTAAAGAAAAGGTCTTAGTATATATTAACTATACCTACCTCCCTATTAAAGAGTAGTAAACACAGTGCTTTATCGCTAAGTATTAAAACTACGGCGTTTATACAAACTCCCCTATAAAGATATTTTATAAGAACCTTAAGTTATATATTGTTTATAGTACTACTAATATATTTAGTATAGTTAATATAGTTAAAGAGATAATTAAGAATAAAAAAAGGGACCATATTATTTACTATACTATAATAGAAGTAAGGGTCTGTTAGGATTACTTTTAGTAGGAGGATTAGTTTAGAGATACCCCTAAGTAAGTAGGATATTTAGTACTAGATTTTATAGTTTATTAGTACTATATTATATTTACTATAATACCCTTAAAGGCTCATAAGAGACTAAAAGAACTTAGTCCCTATAGTAGCTACTTTATATACTAGTTTAAGCTCCCCTATACTTACTGTATCATTAAGATTATACATATAAAAGGCCTTATAGTCACACAGTATAAATACTACCTACACTAGTAGCTAATCTAGCTGCTAGATATAGACGACGCGCTACTAAAGATCTATAACCCTTAGCTTATTAAGTTTCTTTATAGCTACTCCTATAAGTTTGTTATAGTACTCTTAAGTAGTACTACAATACCCTTAAGTAACTTAAAGTTAAAGTAACTAAAAAAGGCTAAGAATCTAGTACTATAGCCTATTAAGGCAAGTATTTATTATAACCAGAGTATTAAGGAAAAATACAAAAAAGAAATACATTGTTAAGGCTCTCTAGCTATACTTTCATCTATAAAAACTCTAATTAGAGAATAAGAATTACGTAATAAATTTTATTAAATCCGCGCTAAATAGCAGATCTTAATAGTATATTTACCTTCCTAAATAGGCAAGTGGGTCTAGCTATATATAGTGATTAGTAAGAAAATACACTACGTGTGTACTATCTGTATTTTTACCTAAAGCAAATACAAATACAAATATAAATATAAATTAAATACATATATAGAGCTATATATAGCGAATAAAAGTGGGGCTAATTTCTAAATATAGTAGCTATATATAATAGTAAGTTAAAAGTTTAAAAAGTAATTAATAATATTAATTATTTACTTTTTAAGAATTATAAATACAAATGAATACAAAAAATACATGTATTTGCGATTTAATTCTCTGATTATAACTACTTATACTTTAAGTATAGCTTTAATAATGAGTTTTTATAATAGCTTTAGTTAACTTAGGAGTATATTATAGTAGGTAGAAGTAGTAGTAAGAGAGCGCTAGTACTAAAAAGGGCCTATTATAGTGTATAGAAGGTTAGGGGCGTATTAGAGCTACTAGCTTCTATAGCGCTAGCTGTACTACGCTAGGGTTAATAGATTTAGGGGTAAAAGGGGCTATAATTAGCTAGAGATAGCTATAAGCTTGTTATACTAAGATATAGTAAAAGCCGTAATAAAAACGTAATTAAATTAAATATTAAGTAATTACGTAATATACCGTTTTCTAGTGTCTTTAATCCTATTGACCTAATTAGCTAAGAAAAGTAGGTAGTGCCCGGCTAGCTAAGTAATAGTGCCTGGATAGTAAAACTTATTAGTTATACTACTTAGTACTACTTATTAGTAATAGTATTATTATTATTATGAGTATGTTTATATTTATATTTACGTTTACTATAAGTAGCTACTACTATACTATACTTTATAGTATAGAAGTAGGTAAGTAGAAGTTATTATAAAGACTTTTAGTATTATGGTTAGTACGTATGTTAGGCTGCTCTACTAAGCTCTACTTATAAGTACCTACTATAGGGGGGTTAATATTAGTAATGTATTTACTCTTTTTTTTTAAATAACTTTTACCTATTAACTTATTAAATATATATATTAGCTTAAATATATTCTTTATTAGATTTTTTACTTAGAATATTCTTTACTTAGTAGATTTCTTTTTGAGTTTTGCTTTCCGGGAGGTACTTTCTAGCTATCCAGGAGGTACCCCACTTATCCAGCCAATAGGATCAACCACATCAACTACATTAGTCACAGCACCGCTCACAGCGCCACTCACAGCACCGCTCACAGCGCCGGTCGCAGCCACTTAATTACAACGGTCGTAACAGCTTAATTATAACGGTTATAACGGCTTAATTACAATAGTTGTAATAGCTTAATTATATTAGTTATAAGAACTTAAATCTAGTACTTTAATTATAACACAAATTATATAGTAATTATAGTACCTTAATTATAATAGTTGTAATGGTTTAATTACACCGGTTATAATAGCTTAATTGCACTAGTTATAGTGGCTTAATTGTACTAGTTATAGTAGTTTAATTATACTAGTTATTTAGTTAATAAAAGGGCTGGAAAGTAGAATAGGTAGAGTACCTCCTGGATAGCTAGAAAGTACCTCCCGGATAGCAAAACTCTTCTTTTTTTACTTTACAATAAGTAGTATTATAACTATAAAAATATATATATACTAAAAGTATTTATCTTTTTTTTACTTTTTAGTTTATATAAAATAAAGTATAGTTAATAGGTTAGTATTTACTAAAGATAAATAAAAACCCCTTTCTTTAATATTAATTTTATTAAAGAGCTTTTTATTTAATATAATTAATACTTTATTAAGTAAATAGCTTTTTATTTTAAAGAGGTACTCTTTACTAAATATATTTATTAAAAGTATAAATAAAAATAAAGCGTTTTATAGTTTTATAATATAGTTATAATAAAGTTATGAAATAATAATTCTTATAACTTTTAAATAAATTAACTTATTATTAATTAAAATATACTACTAACTTATAATAACTATATAGCTTTTAAACTAAGTTATATTATTAACTTTATAAATACTTATTTAGTTCTTAAACTATTACTATTTACTCTCTATAATTTTCACTATAACGTAGTACTAACTATAGCTACTATATTGATAACCTTTTAGTTACGTAATACTAGAATTTAGATCTATATTACTTACATTCTTTTTTAATAATATCTCTTTTCCATCTTTTCTTATTAATAAACTACTTCTTTCTATATTAAAGTTTATAATTTTACTTAAAATAATAAAATTATAATAAATTTAAAGTACTTTTATTAATCAATTACTATTATAAACTAATAATTATATTTAATTACTATTAATTACTATTAATACTTCTAATACTCTTAATACCTTTAAAAACCTTTTATTAATTTAAATTACCCGTTTCCTTTTATTAAACTTTAAGTATACTACTATAACTAACTTACTTAATTTAACTAATAAACCCTGTATTTACTAGTAAATATCCCAATATTTAGACTTTAATTAGTTTTCAATATACTAATCTCTAGGCCTATTAGGTACTAGGTACTTATAAGTTACTTAAATTACTTAAGTAAAGTATTTATAGTAGTTATTTTACTTTAAAATAATAAAGTAGTAATTATTAAGTTAAATTAAGCCCTAGTATAGGGCTTTAATTCTAGCTACTTTAGTATAGTTACTACTACTTTTAATAAAGTTAAAAAAAATAGAGTAAACTAGATCTTTTTATTTATAAAAAGGGTATTTTAATTAGGATTTTTATTATTGTTAAAAATATAGTAAAGTCTATAATTATAAGCTTTTATCCTAAATCTTTTTTAGTTTATTTTTATAAATAATTATAGGTTATAGAGCTTTTTATTTAGAGTTAGTATAGAGTAAATAATAGTAGTAGTTATACTAATACTTTAAAGTTATTATAGGGTAAATATATACAGGGTTAAGGAATATAAAAAAAAACTAACGTCTAGTTAGGGTTTTATTAATACTTTTAAGTTTAAAAAGTTTAAGTGACTTCATAAAAGAAACTTTTTAAGCTATAGAACACAGTCGCTACGTTAAGTCACACTATGAGTTTTTAAAAGGCTATTTAGGTAAGGGTATTTTTAGTACATTAGCCACTCTTATATAGGTTATAATTAAGGTTCTTAGCTATAGTAGTATTATAATTAAAGACTATTCCCTATCTATAATTATACTATACTCCTCTACTATTATTAATATTAGTTATAGTATCTCTACTATTTATATTTTTCTTAAACTAATTTACTATATAAGTTTTCACTATTTTTATTAGTAAAAGTAGTTATTATAAGAAAATAAATAAGTATTATAGCTTAGTTTAGTATATATATATTTTTATAGTTATAATACTACTTATAGTAAAGTAAAAAAAAGAAATCTACTAAATAAAGAATATTCTAAGTAAACAATCTAGTAAAGAATATATTTAAGTTAATATATATATTTAATAAGTTAATAGGTAAAGATTATTTAAAAACAAAAGTAAATATATTACTTATTAAGAGCTAGTTATAAGTAGTATCTTAGTAGTGCCTAAAAGACGTTATACTAAACTTAAGGAGTAAAAGGGAAGAGGTTTATATAGTACATATAAACTTTACCCTTTTGTATAAGGGCCCTAGTATAGGGCCGGTCTATAACTAAACCTTTACCTAAGTATAAGCTACTAGAGCTTAAGACCTCTAGCACCCCATAACACTCCCCCCCATCCCCCTCTAGTAATAGTAGTAAATATTTAAATACCAACTAAGTAACCTTTTTATATCACTACTAATAAACAAGATCAATACTAAAGTAATTAAACTAATAAAACAATTTAGTCTCTAGCTAGTATATAATTAATAGTATACTAATTATATACTAACTATACTCTATTCTTTTATATAAAGCTCTTAGTACTTTAGTTATACCCTCCCCCTCCCCCAAATACCCTACACTAGTATCGTTATACTCTCCCCTCTCATATTAAACCACCATCACTTTACTACTACACTTTCCTACCTCCCCCCCTAACTCGTATAATAGCCTCTACTATTATATATTTTTTTAGTACCCTTAGTAGTGAACCCTCCTATCCTTTTTTAATAATAAGCCCTAGTTATATATATATAGTAGCTTTATTATAAATAATAACTCTAATGAAAAGTTTAACTAACCTTTTTAAATAGTTAAAGAAATATACTTTTTATATTATAATAAAATAATATAAAATATTAAGTTAGTTATATACTAGTATAACTATAATAAGTTCTACTATTAATACTTAGTAGTAAAGTAAAAGTATAAGTAGGAATTATAGTTATTTACTTTATCTACTAAACTATATACAGCTAGCTATTATATTATTAACTTTATTAATAAAAACAACTACATTATTACTCCTACTATTCCTAATAGTAGCCCTAATAGTACTAGTAAGGGCTATTATAGTACTATTTTTTTTACATCCTTTAACACAGTCTATTACTACTATAATAACTACTTTAAATAAGCGTACTTTACCCCTCCTATCTACTCTACTACTATACCCTTTTCTCTACCACCTACTACCCCTATAGCTACTAATCTTAATACTAAAAAGCTTACTACTAACCTTATTAGCCTAATAGTATACCCCTTTCCCTCCCTTATTACCCTTTTTTAGCTAATATTTTAAATAGCAAAACTATATTTTATAGAGTAGTAGCTATTCCTTACTTTATATACCTTACTACTATACTCTAGGCCCTACTCTATTTAGCTTACTTATTTACTACACCTACCCTACTCCTATTACGCATACCTACTTTACTCCCTACTAGCGCCCTAAGTTTAAAAAAGAAAAAGAGGATAAGTTTAAGGGTTTTTATTTAAGGATAACTCGTTTATAAATTAATTATTTATTTAGTATTATATTTCTATTACGCCCTCTAGGACTAAGTTTACTATAGTAGTACTTTATAGGGGTTTTATAGTTTAGTTTACGTTCTAAGTAGCTTTTTACTATTAATAAATTAATATTAGCCTATTCTTTTTCTATATATTCCTAAACTTTAGTTTAAATTATAATAATACTTTATTATTTTTTAAACTTTTTCATAGTTCCTATATAAGTATATTATAGCCCTTTTACTTTATTAGAATATTATAGTTATATTTACGTTTTAGTATATTCTTAGTAGCTAGGATTTCCTTTACTATATACTCTTTTTATAGTCTATTTTTAAATAATAGTATAAGAATAGGATCTAATTAAGTATTACATTATACTTATAATAGTAGAGACTTATCTAAGGCCCTTTTTACTAAGTTAATATAGAAGGTTAAGTAAATACCTTTAGGGATATTTAGTATAATATTTAATAAACTTAGTATATTAACTATAGTATACTTTATAGCTATTTAATTTAACTTTTTACTTAGTTAGTTTATTTTAATATAGTATAGTAATAACTAAGAGTTTTACTATTGGGGCGACCCCCTTTGGCTATTGGGGCGACCCCCTACTTTTCTTAACTAATTAGGTTAGTAGGATCTATCTTGCAGTATAATTATTAACTTCTCTCCAGCGCGCCCGTTTTTTTTCCTCCTCTATAATAACCACCAGTTATAAGCTTATTACTGCGAATATAGCCGCTGTAACTACACTATTAATCAATATTGATGTTAACGACGTTGATTATAAAGCTATTCTTAACCCTCTTAAAGGCAGTATTAATAGTAGCAATAGTACCAATATAATTAAAGAGCTATAAAACTATCTTAAAGTCTTTACTTACTAGTAAAGCTTTACTATTATTAAAAAGAACGGTACTAAAAAGTATAATAGTATAAATATATAGTAGTTTTTCCGATACGACCGTGACACTATTTAACCTACTCAGGGAGTTAGTTTTTATAAAACTACGATGTAGAAGGTCGGCTGTACTTAGTAAGGCGTTGCTATTATAATAAAGTTAAGTAACTAGAAGTTCGTTTAGAGACTTAAAAAGGGCTGCAATAAGTATACCTATGGCCCGTCTCTTGACCCCTCTACCTACGTGATTTATTACTAACTTATTAGTGTTTAGTAGAGCCTTATTACTAACCTATTAAAGTATAATGCTATTAAGCTTTGGGAGATTGGTGCTGTAATTTGAGATATAGTAAAGGATAAAGGTACTTGGGTATACTTTACGTAAAAGGATATTAATAACGCTTAGTAGAAGGCTTACTGTAATAACTTTAGAGGTAGGACCCCTACCTAAGCTCTTTTCTATTGTCTCTAGTAGAGTAGCCTTAAGTACCGCGTTAAGTGGTTCTTTAATAACCCTAACGTCCCTAAGGCCCTTGTGTAGACCTACCCTTGGTGCGAAGTTATGTAGAAGTGGTTCCCTAAGGTTCTAGGTATTAATAATACGTATAAAACTAACTAGTTTAAGATACCTCTTTACTAAATTACTAGAACAATAGATATTAACTTACTCTATAACGTGGCCTTTAGCTTTAGCTTATTAGAGTACTTCTAGGGGTATAACTTTTTTATTAAGTCCTTTAACTTTATCTGTAAAGAGATTAGTGTGGCTTTTCCTTGTGTTATGATTATAGATTACGAGGATGCGCTGTGTAGTGTTATTACTAATACTATACTAAATATACGCTTATAGTTGTGTATCTTTTATATTGATACTAATATTAAAGCTAATATTAAATATAAGTAGAAGGGTCCTAGTGGCGTTTTAGATAATAAATATAATATTAATAAGGATAAGATTATAGCTAAGGCTACTACTAAGGCTAGGAAGGCTAATAAGGCTAAGACTATAGCTCTGCTTTATAATCCCACGGTTACTAGCCTTAATAAGCTCGCTAGAGCTAATAAAACCCTCTCTTTATGTTACTTTAATAATTTTATTATTAAGTATAGCCCTACTAGCTTTTATAAAATCTAGGTATATGTAATATATACTAATACTATCTCTAACTTTAATGTAGTACTTAAGCGTCTCTATAAGGAATTTACTAACTAGGAGGGTATTTATACTTATTTTAATAAGACTTACTTCCTCTATAAGGAGTAGTAAGTTTAATATTAAATTAGTAAGAATAAAAACTATAGTATATATACTAATAGTCCTATAGAAACGACTTATAAGGATTTAAAGTTATACGTAATTTATAGTTAATTTAACTTCCTTAAGGTTACTAATATAATTAAAGAGATAATCTAAAAAAAAGAAAGAGACTATATTTAGTAAATAGCTGTAATAGAGTTATATACCCACTATAAGTATCTATAGTAGAAACACTAACTTAGTAACCTTTTAAAGTATATAAGATATAAGGTTTTTAATTATATACCTTAATAGTATAGGATTATACTTATAGTAATGCCCTTATATAATAACCCGGATTTAAATAACCTTCTACTATACTAAGGTCGCTTTACTAACTAGTTTAAGCTACTATATACTTATACTATCCTTAGAGTTATAAGGACTAAGGGCCTTAAGTTTTTAAAGTATAATTATAACTTATAATAGTGGCTTTAGTAGCTTCTTAATATTACTAATACTTTACTTAAGATCTAGGATCCCTAGGTTATTACCTCGCTACGTAGCTAGCCCCAGGGCTCCTATCAGATTTCGTATATATTTATATATATATAAAGCTATGCCTTAAGGGCCCTTAACGCGTTTTTTGCTTTAACAGCACTATAGGCATTTAAACCCCCTAAACGCAGCCACAGCCTTCAGAGCCAGCAAAACATTGCTCCAAAGCAGCCATCAGCCACCTTAAACACCAAAATCTACCCATACATCGTAGTATACTAGCAGCTCTAAGCTATATAATTTAATACACTTCCCCAGCAAGGGCCTTTTAAGGGCCTTATTAAATCTAATTATAAACAAAATTACATACTAACCACACTCCAACCACTCTACAATTACTTTTACATAACTCACCTCCCTAAAACTATAATCCCTTTAAAGTCCTTATTTTAAGTAGTCCTATTATCCTTATTAAACCTCTATCCCTATAACAAAAAAAGTAATACTATTTTTAAAGTACTTAAAAGCCACAATCCCTTCTATCTATTCCTTATTAATAAAGTTAAGGCCCTTATAGCATTTACTTTAAAGCTTAGTATTGTAAAGCACTTAAAGCCAAGCCGTTTAATCCACTATATTAAGTTACTTAAAAAAAAGTTCAAAGCAGGCACCAGCAAGCAACTTCATAAGGCCATCTACCATCAACTATACTATAGACTAATATTTAACTTTAATACAGCCTTTCTAAGTCTCTTAACACAACTAGTAGTTATAAATATTAATATAGTAAAACTTTATATACAGTTAAACCGTCTTTTTATTAATAAAATAGATCGTTTATTAATTATCGTATTAAATATATATACTTAGTACAGTAGTATTAAAAGTAGAAATAGCACTAAAGGTCTACTTACTAAGGTTTATACAAAGTATAGTTATTAAACAGCTTACAAAAATAGCCTCTTTAGCCACTTAAAAAAAAGCAAAAAACTTAACCTTAGTTATTAACATAATTACAGTATTCTATTTATTAACTTACTACCTAATAAAGCCACTAAAAAGCTTAATTATAAACACTTAAAAGCTTTTATAGTTTAGTATATTATTAGTAAAGTTAGTATTTAAAGCAATTACCAAACCATTATCAGGGCCACCTTCTTCACAGCTAAATTTAAAGCAAAGAGCGCGCTTCATAAAGAAGTATTTAATCGCTCATTCCACCTCTTTAAAGTACTCAGAGCCGGAGTTATAATTAAAGCACACAAAACAGCTTACTACAAGAGCCACGTTCAGCCTCGTCATCGTTACACTATACATAATCAAACTAACATTACTTTAATAATAATTAACATTTATATATAAAGTAAAGCCCTTATAAAAGAGTAGCTTAAATAATTAAATTAAAAAAGTATATAGTTGCTTTACTTACAGGCCTTACTTTTTTAAATACTTAATAACTTTATTTATATAAATAAACTATAAAAACTAAAAACACTTTATAGTATAGTTATAGATAACTTTAATCCTTAAGAACTATTATAAGTCTTTACTACCCTTAAAAAAGTATTACTTCTAAAGCGCTCCTATAAGTAAAAGGGCCTTTTTGCAGCATTTAAAAAGGAAGCATAAAACACAGTCATTAACGTAAAAGAAAAAGGTAATACAGCCGCGCATCCAACAGCAATTCTTACCCACCACATACTCTAGCCTAAGCTCTTTTAAACCAACTTCTAAATAGTATTACCACAAAAACAAAAAGCACTATAGGCTATAAAGCGCTTTATTAAGCTTAAAGATATACCTAAACTTTTAATACCTAAAGGGTATTCGTATATAAATATCTTTATTAAGCAGAACCCGTACAAACGCGTTTACTACGTTGTATTATAAAAGCTTAAAATTAAAGTAGTTCGTAACAACCATAAGTATTTAAAATAATATACTAGTAAGTATTAAAGCATAAGTATTTTACTTATCTTTTAGCTACTAGTCGCCACGTATAATAAGGCGCACTTTAATCTTAAAGAGCCTCCTATACTTATTTAACTTATACATATATACCTAATAGTATCTTAGAATTTAAAAGTCGTTAATAGTACTCTTAAAAACCTCTCTCTAAAAGTCAGTCTCGCAATAACTTTATAAATAATTCACCTTAACTACCTATATTAAAATCGCATAAAAATAAACTAATACTTCTAAATAAAACGTAAATAGAGACTAGAGCTTTTACTAGGGAGTACTAAGAGTAAAAACTTTAGTCTATAGTTAATACGGTACTTCACACTCACTCAACAAAATCTAAGCACCTACAACCCCTCCCTATAGCTAAATCTCACTATTAAAGTATTTAATATCCGTATTTTAAAGTACCCCTATAGTATATTAAATACCAGGGGTCCCCTCTAACAAGTTATAAGTAACTAAGTAGCTAGCCCAGAAGCGGCTTTACTATAAAGTATTTTAAAATAATAATAAAGTACTAACTAAAAAAACAGCTTTATAAAATATTTATTTATACTAAAGTATATAAACTACTAAAGCAACTTAGTTTATAAACTTAACTATAAATACAGACTAGTAAGGGTTTATAAAAAAAAGGTTTTTATTTACTAACTTAGCTACAATCCACTTCCTTAAATATTAATTTTCTTTAATTAGTACCTAAAAAAATAAAATAAGTAAGTTAAGAAGAGTAAGTAGGAGTTTAAAGTAAGTAAAAGAGTATCTATAGTCATAAGGTTTATTATTATTAAAAGTAGTATCGCCTAAGTTAAGTTTATTAAAAACGTTATTAAGAGAGTTTATAAAAAAGAACACTTCATTATCTTCTTTACTTAGCAAAAATAAATAAAGCCATATTTAAGAGTTAATCTCGCTAACTGCAGTAAAGCTCTTTTAAACCTACTTAATAATAACTTAAAAGTTAAAGTTATTATAGTTACTAATAAGCGAATTTAAGTTACTATTATAATATTCTCTTTTATTAAACGTAACGTTATATATAGTAACTATTTTCTTAGTTACAGGGTTCTATATTTAATACTAATTTATAGACGTATAGCCAACAAAGAAGCCTATAAAGACATAGCTACAAAGGTAGTTAAAACGCTTCTTTTTAAACTACACAGTAGCTATAAGGGTATACGCCTTATACCTATATAATCTTAAGTATACAAAACTTAGTTTCATAGTCTTATTACCACAAAACTATTAGTAAAGTACTTTATATAGAGTCTTTTAACTAAGAGCCACTTAAGGCGTGCAGTTATAAAGATAGGTCGCTACTCTATAAATATCAGGCCACACTTTATAAAACAGCTTACTACCTTTACGTATCGTTTAAGCCTTTATTTTAATTATAGCACTAACACACTCAGCGCCACCATTTTAATTTTATATATACAGGGCAGATAACTTAACGTATTTACCACACCTTTAAAAGTCGTTTATAAAGTAGTAGTACCTTTTAATCTCACTATCGTACTTAAAAATAAGTATTTTAATATTATATTAAACCTTTAAAAGCAAAATAAACTTCTTAAAAACCTTAATAAATATCTCTATACTATAGTTGTACAAATAATAGTCCCACAAGTACCGTAAAACGCAGTTAGTAAATACTAACACAAATATAAACCCACTATAACCCTTAGTATATAAATAAAAGTCAAACGCAATACACTCACTAGGGTAGATATACGCGTTACTCTTCTACAGCTTACAATTAATAATTCACCTCACTTTACTAACACTATAAGTATCGTAACTCAAAAAAGTATTATTAAGCACTATTCTAAGAGTAATAAAAATTTAGATACTACAGACTAATAAGGAGAGGCACTAAAGTAGTTTAGAACTAGAGTAGCCAAACCGCCAGTACCACATTTCCTTAGAGCCTTTTAAAAATCTTCGTTTTTATTAAAAGTACTTTATTTAATAGTACAGAGTATACATATACTAAATAGCCTATACAGAGTCTTCGCATACAAGCGCCTCGTCAAAAAGCTTATTATACTCTAATACTCTTTAACTATATATAGTCTTAACAAAGCCAAAAAGAAAGTAATCGGATCTACACAGCATAAAGCACTACTCAAAGCACTCGTCCCACCAGTACCCACACTTATAAAGCTAGTTATAAAAAATAAAGTTAGTTACTATAAATATACACAACATAATATTATATAAGTATAAACTAAATTATTTACTATTAACTAATATAATATATATACTTATATCTCTATATCCTTTAATTATAAAGGGCTTTAAGCCAGCCTATAAGTAATTACTTACACTAGCCACTTAAAAGTTACTAAACCATTATTTATCTTTAAAAATATAAATAAATACACTAGAGTTAAAAAGGCAGGAGTCCCTAAGGGAATATAGTAACAGGCCCTTACGTTAAGTAGTCTAAAACGCCGTAAGTAAATACTTAATACTCCCTACACAGCAACTATATAGTTACTAGCCTTAAATCTCTCTAACACACTAAATTAATTATTTATTATTTATAAAGTTCTTTTTAACTCTTTTGTAGTAGTAATTAAGTAGCTTCTACCTATTATACACGTACTCTAAGAAAATATAAAAGTAATCTTTAAGGCAGTAGCACATAGAGCATACTAAGTAGAAAGGGGCTAATAAAGTAAAGAGAATAGGAAATACTAATAAAGCTTTACTCCATAATCTCTTTAAGTTAATATCGTTATACTTATAGCTACTAAAGTACTTAAAAGGGCCATAGAGAGCTACCTTATTAACAGCAAAGGCGCCTTACGCGCTTCTCCTATATCCTATAGACTCTAGTATCTATTCAATTACAATAGTTATTTCAGTAACAACTTTATCAAAACTATAGTCGTCCCAACTATCACCTATTATCGTATAACAACTCTCAGCCTAAAATTAAAGTAGTAAATAGTTAAAGGAGTAAAGTAGCTTATAAATCTATAAATCTCTTTCACAAACCACTTTAAACCTAATAGTACAACTCTCGTACATATAGTCAACCCACATTATAAACTATTTAACTATAGCGGCTCTCGTTATAAGCCACTTATTATAAAGTATAACAAAGTAGTTAATATAAAGCTAGTTAGCGCGTTAGCAGCACATACTTCTTATAAGTCTAAAGCACTTATAAAGGTTTTAAATCTAAACTACTAACCCTAAAGCACTTAAGTAGTACTAAATCCTAAACTTTTTAATAATAGTACTTTATATCTAAAAAACAATAGTATTCTCAGCCTTCTTTTACTCTTAGTATATTACTTTTATAGTATAGTATAGAGATAAAGAGTTAATATAGTACTTAAGGGCCTTCTTAAAAAGGTTAGTTATCGTCTTAGTATAGTAATAGTCTACCACACTAAACAAAAGCAGAAGGTTCTCTCCTAGAGGCACTTAAAAAAGAGGGTTTATAGTAAGCTCGTCTACTTTAAATCCTACAGTCTAGAAATAAAAAGCTCTTAACTTAAAGCCATAATAAATAACAGACTTTAAGTAGTTACTAAAGTGCGGCTCCTAGGGCAGGGTATTACTAATAAAGAGCTCCAGATCCACAGAGGTTAAGTTAAAAGCTTCCCACGCATCAAGGGTATTCACAAGCACTTAAAAGTCGTAAAGCCACAGGTACTAAGTAACTAAACTATCAAAGATAGTCTTCTAAAGGATTAAAAGGATGTTTATAGTAATCTTTACGTTTAATAGAGTAGTTTAAAAATAATTAATTATATATAGTAAAGGGGGTAGTAAAATAAAACTCTTAATTATTAAATTTCGTATATATTTGTATATATATAAAGCTATACCTTAAGGGCCCTTAACGCGTTTTTTGCTTTAACGGCACTATAGGCATTTAAACCCCCTAAACGCAGCTACAGCCTAGAGCTAAAATATTTTCACTTAAAGTAGTTATTAGTCACCTTAACACAAAATCTACCTATATATTATAGCATACTAATAGCTCTAAGCGTAATTGAATAGCTCCCTAATAATACAATTATTGCTATGTATTGCTTTTTTAAAATAAAAAGCTAAAGCAAAGCTCTAAAAAAGGCTATTCAATTCAGTACTATGCCAGTGCAATACAGACACAGAATCTGATCCAGCCTTTGTTATAGCTCTAATAATAAACCTTATAAGTCAGCCTTATAGTTAACTTAAGAATTATTATAGGTATGTATATAGTACTGGCAAAATGCACCCTAGTAGTAAAGAAGTTTATTAGATTACGTAGCTTAGAGCTAGAAGAACATACCGTATAGGCAGTATTCTTATATTAAAGGCCAATAGCTGCTCTAGAACACCATTACTAGCACTGAAGGCTGTGTTTCTGCTTTAGGGTTCAATGCTTCCATAGGAATTATTAAGGCGAAAAACGTGTTAATAGCCCCCAAAGTATAAATATATATATATAAATATATACAAAATCTAATAATTAAGAGTTTTATTTTACTACCCCCTTTACTATATATAATTAATTGTTTTTAAACTACTTTATTAAACACAAAGATTACTATAAACATCTTTTTAACCCTTTAAAAGACTATCTTTAACGGCCCGGCTACTTTATACCTATAGCTTTACAATTTTTAAGTATTTATAAATACCTTTAATATATAAAAAGCTTTTAACCTAACCTCTATAGATCTAGAGCCCCTTATTAGTAATACTCTACCCTAGGAGTTACGACTTAGTAACTACTTAAAGTCTATTACTTACTATAGCCCTAAGTTATAAGCCCTTTACTTTTAAATAGTAGGATTTAAAGTAGACAAGTTTATTATAAACCCTCTTTTTTAAGTGCTTTTAAGCAAGAACCTCTTACTTTTATTTAGAGCTACGGACTACTACTATACTAAAATAATAGCTAATCTTTTTAAAAAGGCTCTTAAGTACTATATTAACTCTTTATCTTTATACTATACTATAAAAGTAATATACTAAGAGTAAAAGAAGGCTAAGAAAACTATTGTTTTTTAAATATAGAGTACTATTATTAAAAAGTTTAGAATTTAATACTGTTTAAGTACTTTAGAGCTAGTTATTTAGATCTAAAACCTTTATAAACACTTTAGACTTATAAGAAGTATGTGCTGTGAGTACGCTAATTAGCTTTATATTAACTACTTTACTATACTTTATAATAAGTAGTTTATAATAAGAGTTACTATAGTTAAATAGTTTATAATATAGGTTAATAATATATATAAAAGTTATACTATTAGGTTTAAAGTGGCTTGTGAAGGAGATTTATAGATTTATAAGCTGTTTTACTCCTTTAACTATTTATTACTTTAATTTTAAGTTAAGAGTTGTTGTATAATAATAGGCGATAGTTGGGATGATTATAGTTTTAATAAAGTTGTTACTAAAATAACTACTATAATTAAATAGATACTAGAGTCTATAGAACGTAGGAAAGGTACTTAAGGGGCCTTTGTTATTAAAAGGGTAGCTTTTTGTGGTTTTTTTAAGTACCTTAGTAGTAATAAGTATAACGATACTAATTTAAAGAGATTGTGGAGTGAAGTTTTATTAGTGTCTTTAGTGCCTTTTGCCCTATTAGTTCCTTTTTACTTATTTTATTTTATACGTTACTACTTTAAGAATTACTTTTATACCTTTTTAAAGTATATATATAATAGTTAGAAGCTACTTAACTACTACTACAAAAGAGCTAAAAGAAACTTTATAAACGATAAATAGTTGATTTAGTGTGTTAAAGAGATTAAAGGTTAGTGACTATATAGGTATTGTGTTAGGAGTTTTAAGTAGTTATTAGTAACGTTTTAGGTTATTTAATATAAGGGCCTATTACTATACTCTTTTAAAGACTCTTATCTCCTTAACTCTAGTGTATTTATTTATGTTTTTAAAGATAAACAACGGTTTAGTAACTTTTAAGTAGCTAGTGTAAGTAACTACCTATAGGCTGGCTTTAAGCCCTTTATAATTAAAGGATATAGAGATATAAGTATATATGTTATATTAGTTAATAGTAAATAATTTAGTTTATACTTATATAACGTTATATTATATATATTTATAGTAACTAACTTTGTTTTTTATAATTAACTTTATAAGTGCGGGTACTAGTAGAATGAGTGCTTTAAGTAGTGCTTTATACTTTATAAATTTAATTACTCCTTTTTTAGCTTTATTAAGAATATATATAGCTAAAGAGTATTAAAGTATAATAAGCTTTTTAATAAAGTACCTATGTATAAGGCGTTTATATAGGCTATTTAGTATATATATACTCTATACTATTAAACGAAGTACTCTTAATAAAAACAAAGGTCTTTAAAAGGCTTTAAGGAGATGTGGTACTAGCGGCTTAGCTACCCTAGCCCTAAACTACTCTAGCACTTTTTTTTATTAACTTACAGCGTCTAGATCTTTATTACCCCCTAGGCAGTACTAAAAAAGGCACTTTTAAGTTATAATACTTATAGTATTAGTAAAGTAAAGTAGATTATTAACTGCAAAATACATAAGAGTAACGCGTATACCCACTCTAGTAAGTATATTATATTTAACTTTTACCTATATACTAAGGGCTATAGTAGGTTTATGTTTGTGTTAGTATTTATTAACTACGTTTTTTAGTACTTATAGAACTATTATTTATATAACTATAGTATAAAGATACTTATTAAGGTTTTTAAGAAGTTTATTTTAGTTTTAAAGGTTTAGTATAATATTAAAACACTTATATTTAAGTATAATAAAGAAATTAAAAGATACTACTATTTTATAAACAACTTCTAGAGGCGCGGTAAATGCGTTAAGCTATTAGTTCTATATACTTAAAATTAAAATAAAGGCACTAAGTATGTTAGTACTATAATTAAGATAAAGGCTTAAATAATACAAAAAAGTAGTAAGCTGTTTTATAAGGTATAGCTTAATATTTATAGAGTAGTAACCTACTTTTATAACTATATACTTTAAGTAGCCCTTAGTTAAAAGACTCTATATAAAGCGCTTTACTAGTAGCTTTGTAGCAACAAGACTATAAAACTAAGTTTTATATACTTAAGATTATATAGTTATAAAGTATATACTTTTATAGCTGTTATGTAGTTTAAAAAAAAGCACTTTAACTACTTTTACAGCCGTGCCTTTATAGGCTTCTTTATTAGCTATATATTTATAAATTAGTATTAAATATAAAACCCTATAACTATAAAAATTATTACTACACATAATATTATATTTAATAAAAAAAGTACTATAATAGTAACCCGGATTTACTTACTAGTAATTATAATAACTTTAACTTTTAAGTTATTACTAAATAGGTTTAAAAAAAACCTTACTATAGCCAGTAAGACTAATTTTTAAGTATAGTTCTACTCTTTTTTACTTAATAATAAAAAATAATAAAGTATCCCCTTTTATAAACTCTTTTAATAACATTTTTTAATAAATTTAACTTAGGCGATACTACCCTTAATAATAATAAACTCTATAACTATAGATACTCCTTTACTTACTTTAAAATCCTACTTACTCCTACTAACTTACCCATTTTATTCTTTTAAATACTAATTAAAAAAGACTAACACCTAGAAAGGTAGATTGTAGCTAAGTTAGTAAATAAAAACCTTTTTTTTATAAATCCTTATTAGTTTATATTTATAGCTAAGCTTATAAACTAAGCTGCCCTAAAGGCTTATATACTTTAGTATAAATAAACGTTTTATAAAACTACCTTTTTAACTAGTACTTTATTATTATTTTAAGATACTTTATAGTAAAGCCGCTTCTAGGCTAGCTATTTAGTTACTTATGACTTATTAAAAGGGACCCTTAGTATTTAATATACTATAGGGGCGTTTTAAAACGTAGATATTAAATACTTTAATAGTAAGATTTGGCTATAGGGAGAGGTTATAGGTACTTAAACTTTATTAAGTAGGTGCAAAGTACTGTATTAACTATAGACTAAAGATCCTACTTTTAGTACCCCCTAGTAAAAGTTCTAGCTTCTACCTATATTTTATTTAAAAGTATTAGTTTACTCTTATATAATTTTAATATAAGTAGTTAAAGTAAACTACTTATAAAACTACTATAAAACTAACTCTTAAAAAGAGGTTCTTAAAAGCACTACTAATAGTTCTTAAATCCTTAAATATTATTAAGTATATATATATAAACTAAATAAGTATAGGAAACTTTTTAAAATTAAAGTACGTTTTATTATATATAGTAACTAGGAGTTAAAAGACAAGTAAAATACCTATACTTTAATACTTACTAGTATATTATTTTAAATACTTATAACTATTATAAACTACTTTAATTTTAAGCTTTTATAATATAATATAGTAAATACGTTTATATAGGTTCCGTTTAATAAAAACGTTTATATATAAATACCCCCTAGGTATTAAAAGTCTAGGTATATCCTTAAGTTTAATAAAGTACTTTATAGCTTATACTACTCTTTACTCCTTTAGTAATACTATTTAAAAGCTAGTTTAAAAGAGTTTAGGTTAGAGTGCGTAGTGGGTGAGAATTGCTATTAAATACGTAGCTATATTATTTTCTTTTTTTATATTAATAACTACGTTTTATACTTCCCTTTTAAATACTATAAAAAGGCCCTTTTACTTATAGGAGTACTTTAAAAGTAATACTTTTTTAAGGGTAGTAAAGACTTATAATAGTTCTTAGGGATTAAAGTTATTTATAACTATACTATAAAGTACCTTTAGCTTTTATAGTCCGTTTATATTAATAAAGTTATTAAGTGCCTAGAAAAGTAAGACTTATAAGTAAAGTAACTATATACTTTTTTAATTTAATTACTTAAGCTATTCCCTTATAAGGACTCTACTTTATATATAAATACTAACTATTATTAAAGTAACGTTAGTTTAATTATATATAGTATAATAATAACTTAACTAAACGTGGCTTTTATAGCAAGCTACTTTATACACTTTAACTATAACCCCAGCCCTAAGTACTATAAAAAGGCTAAATAAACAATTAAATACTTTACCACAAGACGTGCTCTTTACTTTAAATTCAGCTATAAAAAAGGCGGCCCTAATAATAGTTTAGTAATTACTTTAAATATTAGTTCTATTAATAATATACTAAACTATAAAAACTTTTAAGTATTTATAGTTAAGCTTTTTAGTAGTTTTATTAAGTAGTAAGTTAATAAATAGAATACTATAACTATATTAACAACTAAGGCTAAGCTTTTTACTTTTTTTTAAGTAGCTAAAAAAGCTATTTTTATAAGCCGTTTAATAACTGCACTTTATATAAACCTTAATAAAAGGACCTTTAGCGCTACTTCTACTCTAAACACCGCCGCACTAAGTATATATATTTAATATAATAATTAATAAACAATCCGTTTTATTAATAAAAAAACAGTTTAACTATATATAAAGCTTTACTATATTAATATTTATAACTACTAACTATATTAAGAGGTTTAGAGAGACTATATTAAGGTTAAATATTAGTTCATAGTATAAAATAGTAGACAGCCTTACAAAGCTACTTACTAGCACTTACTTTAAACTCTTTTTTAAGTAGTTTAATATAGTAAATTAAATAGTATAACTTTAAGTACTTTATAATACTAAGTTTTAAAATAAATATTATAAAAGCTTTAACTTTATTAATAAAGAATAAGTAAAAAGAATTATAGTTCTTAAATACTTTAAAAATAGTATTACTCTTTTTACTATAGGGATAGAGGTTTAATAAAGATAATAAAACTACTTAAAATAAGGACTTTAAGGGTATTCTAGTCCTAGAGAGGTAAGCTATACAATAGTAATTATAGAGTAGTTAAAGTATAGTTAGTACGTAATTTTATTTATAATTGGATCTAATAAGGCCCTTATAAGGCCCTTATTAGGGAAGTATATTAAATTACATAGCTTAAAGCTACTAATATACTATAATATATAAGCGGATTTTAGTATTTAAGGCGGCCGATAGCCACTCTAGAGTAACGTTTTACTGGCTCTAAAGGCCGTGGCTGTGTTTAGGGGGTTTAAAGGCCTATAGCGCTGTTAAGGTAAAAAACGCGTTGATAGCCCTTAAGGCATAGCTTTATATATATATAAATATACGCGAAATCTAATAGAAGCCCTAGCGTAGTAGCTGGAAAATAGTAGGAGGATTAGAGCTACTAATATTTATAGCGCCGGCCATACTATACTAGGATTAATTAATTTAAGAGTAAAAGGGGCTATAATTAGCTAGGGAGTATAAGTTTACTACGCTAAGATACGTTAATTATAGTAATAAAAATGTAATTAAATTAAATGTTAAGTGATTATATAATATGCTGTTTTCTAGTGTGTTTAGATTCTACTAACCTAATTAGTTAAGAAAAGTAGGGGGTTGCTTTAATAACTAAAGGGGGTTACTTTAATATTAAAACTTATAACTAAACCTTATTCTTAATATAAAATTAGTTTATAATGGATTAAGTTTAATTTATAAATATTTTAAACTACTATTACGTATATACTATTGCTATTTAAGTTAGTACTATTTTTTTTAAAATATATAAAGAATGTTATAACTTAATTTAAGTTAAAAAGGATAAAAGTCGTTTTTCTTACTACTACTAAAACTAGTATAATATTATAGTTATTTAATAGTTAATTTAAACTTACTCTAGTTACTATAATATCTTAGTTATTTAAAACTAACTATTCTACTAAAATATAGTTTACTTAGTTATACTAAGTAAATAAAATATATATTTATAAGTATACCTATATTTTAAGTATTATCTACTTTATACTACTATTAGTTTAGGGGTAAAATAATATTAATAGTATTTATTATATTTCTATTAATTTATATAGTATTATTTGAAAAGTACTTACTTAGTCTAAACCCCTATTACTAATAATTAATTAAGGGAATTTATAAAAGTACTACTATATTTTTTAAAAGTGTTTAGTATATGCTTTAGTTAATATTAATATTATAGGCTTTAATCAAATATACTTTAATAAGTAGTTTATAATTACTATTAAAAAGTATAAGTTAAAGTCTTTTATACTTAAAAGCTCTATTATAAAGTCTATTAAGATTTAAAACTAAAATTTATTCAAAACTAAAAGTAGTTAAAGGAGGCATTAGTATTATTATCTCTTCTTATAAAAATAATTATATATATTATATCTAACTATAAACCTTTTTACTTTTTAAAATATTCTATTCTAATACTAATCCTATATAAAGGCTATAAATATTATATTTATACTAATATAACTTAAAACTAAAACGTTATAAACTATTTATAGTAATACTATTATAAAAGAATTATACTTAAGTACTTATAAGTAGTTTCTATATTATAATATACTATTCCTTTTAATTAAATAGTCTATAACCTAGGTTTTTATATTAACTTTATAAAGGAACTACTTTACGCTATCCCTAATAATACCTACCTATACCCTATAAACTAGTATTACTACTACTACTTAGTTCTAAAGTACTAGGGGTATTAAACCCTGAAATAATATATAGCTATGAAGTAAAGTATTAGTATTTTACTAGTAATAGAGCGTTTTTATTATATTACCCCTACTTATACTACTCTCCCCCTATCTATCTTTAAACTCCCCTTTTATTATATTTAATAGTATAACTATTATGAACTCTAAAATCTCTGATATTTACTTTATAGTAGCCTTAATTTATTTAAGTACTTAAATAAAAAAGTAAAGTTATTTTAAGTTATTCTAGTTTTACTATAAAAGGGTATTTAATTAATTAATAAAGTACTTTAGTTTATACTTAAAAAAGTTAAACTCTAAAAGTATCTTTATTTATTTAACTTAACGTTTACTAACTAACTTAAAGCTTATAAGGTACTTTAATACTTTTTATTTAAAAAGAATAGTAAATAGTTCTACTATACTCTAGAGTTCTACTAACTAAGCTTTAAAATATAAAATAACTATAAGTAATTCTTTATTATAAATAGTATAGTTATACTATATAGGAGTTAAGTATATAGAGTAGTATACTACTAACTAAAGGACTCCCCTTTTACTTTTTTATAATAAATAGCCCTCTAGTACTACTCTTAAATAGTTAACCTTTACTACTATACATTAATTAAAGTTTTATTAAACTATAATAAACTTTAATATAAAAGCTATTTTAAAGTTTTCAAATACTACTTAATATACATTATTCTATAAAAATAAAATACTTTTTTAAATAAATTAAATAAGCAGTTTAATAAGTATAAAGAAGTAACTAACAAAGTTAGAGTAAAATTTTATAAATCTAAAAAGCTATATACTCTCTATATATTTTTAAAAGTCTTTTATTCCTAAATTACTTTAATTTTTTTAGAGTTATAATAAATACTTTAGTTAACTTTAATAATAAATCCTAAGTATTTTATTCTTTTTACTAAAGACTTATACTTTTTTAAATTTAAGTATAGCTTTACTACTTATAGCTACTATAAAACCTTTATAACTTTTTATTTATAGTTTTACTTTGACTTATAACTATAAACTAAGTCCTTAGTATCCCTAAGTAGCTACTTAACTATAGATGCGTTACTAGTAGAGACTCTACTACTAAGGACCCCCCCCCCCCCCCTCTTGGGTGACTAACGGCCTACGGGTTACGTATAGTTAGTACGCGAATTTACCTACTATAACGCAGCTACTATAGATTTAAAGTAATAGTAGTATTTAATTAATTTTAAAGTAGACTACTAATTACGCTACTAACGCCGCCGAAACTACTAACGCCGTCTATACGCCTTTACCGTTCCTCTGAACCTATTAGATCTAATCTAAACCGTCCCTCTACTTCCCTCAGCCGCGTCGCTACAGCTAGTTAACCTTATTTAAAGGATCCGCCCTACCTTTATTAGTATACGTTTTAATATTTAAGCCTTGGGCTACATACTAAGTCCTAGCTTTCTTTATACTATTAAGGGCCTTAATAACTATAGTAGTAGTACCTATTATACTACTATACTAGGCTAGGGCTCCTAAGTAACACACCTATACCCTAACCTCTTTTACTATATTTTTAATTAGTAGTTAATATAGTTAATTATATAAGGGCTAGATTTATAGATCTAGGTAGTTCTTTAGTAGTAAGTAGTATTTAAACTTAGTAATAGCTACTTATGTTTTAGGTAGAAGGTTTATAAAGTTAGTACTACTATTAAGACTAGTAAGGCCTATAGCTTTAGTGGCTTAGCTAGATCTAAAGAAGTCTTTATAGACTATAACTAAAAAACTAAAGTACTTAGGTATTATATAGTTATTAAACTATATTAAACTTATTATTAGTAAGTTTAGTGTTTTAACTTTAAAGGATTATTAAATACGAATGTAGAAGACGGGAGGAATTAATAAAGGCCTTACTCGTAGTAGTGCCTTTTTCTTTAATTGTAAACGCTACTAGGGCTTATTAGGCCCTACGCGTGATCTAGCTAAAGGTTCATACAAGTAAAGGTTTATTTCGACATATTCAGCGCCGCCTATTAGTAATAGTATCGTTGTTATTACTAGTATATCTACGTCTACGTCTACTACTACGTCTACTACCGCGCTGCGCTTTATAGTGTAAGAGTAGGTAGGTGGAAGTTATTGTAAGTACAGTTATTGCCCTCTAGGTAAAGACTTCGGGCGTCATAGTTAGTACATACGTCGGACTGCCCTGCCGAGCTCTACTCGTAAGTACCTAGTACAGTTAGAGGGGGGTTAATATTAGTAATGTATCTACTCTTCTTTTCAAACAACCTTTACTTATTAACTTACTAAATATATATATATTAGCCTAAATACATTCTTTACTAGATTTTTTACTTAGAATATTCTCTACTTAGTAGATTTCTTTTTTTACTTTACTATAAGCGGTATTATAACTATAAAAACACATATATAACTATAAACTAAAAGATTATTAAAATAAACTATAATAAAGTTATTTAGAATTCTATAAAGAATACTATTAATATATTACTAAAAAGTTATAAGTATATTTATAAGTTTAAAGAGAGTAATTAACTATTTAAATAAACTAAACCGCGTTTAGAATACTATTTTATATTTATTTCTTTTTATAACTTAAATTTTATAAAACGCTACATAGATATTTACTTTTATAAGCTATATTACTTTTTAAAAAAAATAAAGTCTTTTTAATAAATAATAAGGGGTATTAATTTAGTATATTAATTATATTAAGTACATAGTATTTAATATAGAACCTCTACTTCCCCTTTAGTTTCTTTATAAATAAAACTAGTATACTAATTAATACAAAGCTAGTCCTAACCTATCCCTTATTTATCAAACTAGTAACCTCTTAGTAGACCTTTAAAAAGTAGTTCTATAGTATATTATATAGTAAACTTTATAATAGACCTAGCTTAATTCTATCTAAGTTCTTTTAAAGGTATATATAGTAATTTAGTATCCCCTAGTATAGTAATAGTCTAAACGCCTTTTCTTTATTAAATAAATTTAAAAAACAATAGTATACCCTTAGAAGAGTAGTTTATACTCTACTCTCTAAGCCTAGGAGAAAAGACTTTAAAACAGTATTAACTTATATAATTAACGTAGCTATTTACTTATATCCCCTATACTAGGAGTCCCTAAATAGTATTACTAATAACTCTATAGAGTTAGCCTAGCTACCTACTATCCCTTAGCCCTTTTTTTTATTAATAATAGAAATAGTAAAGTCTCCTAGTATTCTAATTCTTATTTTATTTCTAGTAGAATTTAAAACAACACTTCTATATTATATCTAGAATTTTCCTAAAATTATAAAGTATACTATCCCTTTAATAATATAAAATAAAGTCTAAAATACTTGACTATTAAAGTTAATCTAAGCCTGAGTTATATATATAATTACTAATCTACTATTTAAGCCTAAAACTATTCTTAAGTAGTAAAAATAAAGTAATTTTATAAACTTAAAATTATAGTTTACTATAAACTTATAACTAATTACTTTATAATAGTTATATTTACTATTAATTTGAATAAAAATAAAGAATATATTATTTACTAATATAAAAATAAAAAACAAGGGTTTATTTATTTAATTCTATATTTCTTTAGTTTTATTTAGTAACTAATACAAAAGACTAGTATTTACTATATAACTCCCCCTAAAGAGTCTTTTCTAAAAAACTACTCTTTTTCCTCTTTATCTATAATACTTATATCTACCTTAAGGGCCTAAATGTTTATTAAAGAGGTAGTAGAAGGGCGTATAGAATATAACTTATATTTAATAATAAAATATCTATAAGCGCTATAGTAAATATAAGCCCTTATTTCTTTATAGGCCTAGTAAACTAATATATTAATTTACTAAGTATACTATAGCCCTATAGTAGTTTTATAAGGGGGAGTACTAGTAGTTTAGTAGTATTGCTATAGTATTAATATAGTCTAAATAGTATTTATACCTATTATTACTATATTACCCTATATATCTATAGGTTATTTATTTTATATTCTATACTAACTATCCTAGTAGTTACATATTTTTAATTCTAATATTTTAAAGTCTATAGTAATTAAGTAGTACTACTAAATAGGTATATAGTAATCTATTCTACTAATCTTACAACTAATAGTAGTTTTATAGATTTACTAAGAGATTTCTAAGTAAAGGTAGTTGAACTATATTTCCCCTAACTATAAAAGCCTTCTAGTCTATACTAAAGTTAATTTAAACTCTATAAAAAACTTTATAAAGAACTACTTTAGGCCCTAGTAAATATAATAGAGCTATTTAAGAGTCTATATAGTATAGTAGGGGTTTTTATAATAATTGAAAAAGTAAATAAAGAATAACTCTATATTATACTTAATCGCCTATTTACTATTCGTATAAAAGTTATTAACCTATACTTATACTAATAGCCCTAGGCTTAGCTATAAGTACTACTAATAATCCTAAAGTTCTTTAATAAACTCTTAATTAACCTCTAAAATATACTATATTATTATCCTTTAAGTAGGGAAGATAGCTAGATTACTATTAAAGGGTTTGCTTTTTAAAAAGGGCTTTCATTAATTATAGATCGCTTAAAGGGCCTAAATTATAAAAGTATAGTTTAATTATTATAATATAATAGTATTATAAAGGGCTTAGGCTTCTACTATATAAGTATTCTACTAGTTATATTATTAGTTATTCTACTAGTTATTCTACTACTAAGTATTCTACTACTACTAATATACCCTATTTTAAAAAAGGTGGACTTTTACTAAATTTATATTTATTATAGTTACTCTACTAGTCTACTAGTTTATTAATTCTTACTAAAATTACTTTAATTAAAAAGTTTAGTAATATTAAGGGTTAGTTATAAGTAGTATTTTAGTAGTACTTAAAAGGAGTTATACTAAACTTAAGGAGTAAAAGGAAGGAGGTTTATATAGTATATATAAACTTTACCCTTTTATATAGGGGCCCTAGTATAGAGCCGGTTCGCAACTAGACCTTTACTTAAGTATAAGCTACTAAGCTTAGACCTATAACATTACTAATATTAACCCCCCTTTAGCTATACTAAGTACTTATAAGTAGAGCTTAATAGAGTAGTTTAATATATATACTAACTATAACGCCTAAAGTCTTTACCTAAAGGGCAATAACTATACTTATAATAACTTCTACCTACCTACTCTTACACCACAAAGCACGGCGTAGTAGCAGCTACTAAGGATAACAACAATACTATCACTAATAGGTAGTAATATTAAAACAAACCTTTACTTATATAAACCTTTACCCAGATCACACTATAGGCGCTATAATATACTATAGGGCCTAATAAGCCCTAGTAGCGTTTATAATTAAAGAAAAAAGTACTACTGTAAGTAAAGTATAAGATTATATAAAAGAATATAAAAGTCTAATATAGTACTAATATAGTAATTATACTATTATTACTACTAAAAGTAATTATATACTACTGAAAGTACTATAATACTACTTATAATATAAAAGCCACCCTATAAGTACTAAAAGACCATAATACGTACTAAGTAGGAAAAATCACTTATAATGCGTATAACTTTATAACTATAAGAGCTATATAAATAATTTCTAGTATACTAGTACTATTATATAGTAATATATACTATATATACATATATAACTATATCCAAATACTTCATAAGTAAATATAGCTATTAGTAGAATTGTTAAAATTTAAAAGCTCTAATTCGACCTAAATATCAACTTAGGCAATATTACTGAATATAGTAATATATGCGATTAGGTAATAAACAAAAGTATAATAGTTATATAATAACCCTATTATAGGACTAGTATACGAATACTAAAAGTATATTGCTCTAGCAGTAATTAAGTTAAAGTTAGAAACATTAACTAAGTTTACTTTTAACTAAAACAGTTAGATAACTATAAGCCGGTTTTATACTAAAACCCTATTATATAAGTAAAACACAGCTATTATAGATCTAAATATTAGTATAAACCCTAATTATAAGTAAAATACGGGTAAGTTAAGACCCGGTTTTACTATAAACCCTATTTATTAGTAAATTAGACTAAAGGTCTAATTAAAGTAAAAGAATAAAACGCGGCTAGAGTAAAAGCCGGTTTTAAGTAAAATGAGGCTATAAAACAGGGCTGTTAGATCTATATAATAGTAAAAGTAAGTAAATAGATCCTATTAAGGAATCTATTTATAAGGGAAAATTAACTATATATTTAGAAGGAATGTTCTATCTTATAGATTTTAAAGTTCTACTATTAAGTAAGTAAAAATAACAAAAAATACAACAAAATACTACTTTTTCTACTTGATTTACTATATGTCGAATACTGTTTTTTATACTGTTTTTACGCATGAAAATACTACAAAACCACCACTTTCTTTAATATATTCCTACCCTACTATCAAGGACGTCTAGTAATTTATCTATAATCTTATATAAGGCCTTTATTAATTCCTCCCGTCTTATAGCTTAGTTTAGTATATATAGTACTTTATTAACAGTTTTTTCTATACTCTTAACTATCTTTAAATTAGTTTAAATAACTTTAAAGTCTTTTTATAATATTCTAAGTCCTAAAAAGAAGTCTAGCTTTAGTATTTTAGTTTACTTAAGTACCTTTAGTAGTATATTACTCTTTAGTAGAGTTTAAAAAGACGCTTTAAAAAGCTATTCCCTTTTATTATTAATATCTTTTTTTTCTCTACTTTATAAGTAGTTTTAATATAGCTTATTTTACTATAGTTCTAGTATTTATAATCTATACGGTCTTTCTTAACTACTCGTTAAGGCTCTTTAGTAAATTAATTATTACTTATTATTTATAAAACTATAACCTTTTACTTATTATATAACCTAGCCTTATTAGTAAGATTAGTAATAAGTCCTTTTATAGTAATAAATATACCTCTTTACTAAAAGAATCTAAAATATATAAACTACTCCTTATACAATAAACTTATTCTTTATAAAAATATATAAACCTTGTTCTTTAAAGTTATTTAACCCCTAGCTAGTTATAAGTAGTAAAGAAGCTTACTAAAATTTATAATATAGCTTATAAAATTACTACTCTTAAGTATATATATATATATATAAAGCTAGTTTTAAAACTATTTATATAAAATAACTCTATAGTTTAAATCTATTTATACTAATATATACTGTATCTACCTCCTATTTATAATATATATAATAAGAAATACAGGGCTATTTAAAATAATATTCTTAATTTTATTACTAATATATAGACTTTTCATATTACTTAAAGCCTTTTTAAACTTAAAACTATAAATCTATAGAGCTATTAAAATCTAAGTTAATTAAATAAAATAATTACTTAAGCCTTTTAAGAAGTATTTCTTTAGTATCTTTAGTTTAAAGTCCTTAAAATAGTTTTTTTATTTACTTTACTTTTAATATTTACTTTCCTTAGACTCTTTAATAAATATATATAGTAAAGGACTATTCTCTATAGTATCTTATATTATAACGTTTAACTTAGGCCTTAGAAACTATAAGTTTAATAATAGTAAAAGGCTAAAAGGATATATTAGAAGTAATAGTAATTCCCTTTAAGCTATATATAACTTATAACTAAGTACTAGTATACTCCTTTGTAGGTTAAAGAGTATATGGGACTATATATTCTAGACTTTACTCTTTTTAGTAAAGTTTTAATAAAACTATTTAATAACTTCTTTTTAGTTACTATTTATAGCTTTTAAGGCCTTAATTATCTTTATAAACTTAGTTATTAATAATGAAGACTCTCTTTTTATATTATTCTATAAATACTTCCTTAAATTTAATAATATATTAAAAGTTTTAGTAAGTTAAATATAAAATATTTATTACTCTTTTTAATAATAAAATACTAATAAATAATATTTAAATAACTCTATTTAAGTTATAATACTTTATAAATATAGGAGTTATAGTTATAATTACTAAACTAAGTTAAGTAGGAGTTAGAAATTAGTAAGGATTTTAGTTAAATAAAAGTAGTTAAAATTTATAACTTTATAGACTCTATTTAAATATAGAATATTCTCTACTATATAAAATTAGTTAGCATATAATAATACTATTTCTAGCCTTAGTAGCGCCTATAGTACCTGTATTTATAAGGGCTTATAGTAGCATTCCTCGTATTACCGCCACTATATAACGGATTACTAGTTGCGTCGTCACAGAATTCGCGTGCCCACTGTTGCTACACGTGACCCGTGGGCCGTCCGTCACCCAAGAGGGGGTGTCCTTGGCGGTAGGGTCTCTACCAGCAACGCATCTACAGTCAAGTAGCCGCTTGGGGATGCCAAGGACATAAAAAAACCATATAAACCACCCTAAGCTACAGCTTAGTTTATCTTGGACTCTCCTAGCACTCAAGCCGCGCCAGGAAAAGTCACCAAGTCACACCCGCCTCATTCTCAGTTCTTTGGCAGCAATATCAAGTACCATGGATCACGGCTCTGCGGGGAGCGATCCCGCCGACTGTAAAGTCTCGGTAGGCCTGGCCCCCCCCAACCGCTGGCCACGATGGTTTTGCCTGCTCACACCGTCACAGATGCTTTGGAACTGGTACACCATCGACGCTTGTACGTAGAATACCGGGACTGTCGGAGGAACTGTATCTCTGTGATGCAGTTTAAATGCTATGATAGTAGCTGAATGCTGACGCCGCTGGTCCATAGGCTTCCTCACAGAATCATGGAAGATAAGGAATTCTGGCATGTTCGCTGCTAGCTGCATCGGCGTTGGCCTCCTCACAGTCCTTCTCGAAGTGTTCCGTAGACTTGGAAAGGAGTACGACTCCCTTATTCAGCGCCAGTTCCAAGCTCGGGTTGCAGAGCTGCAAGCTCGCATTCCGAAAGAAACGAACTGCGACTCTCTTCCCGCTGTGGCGCCCCGAATGCTCGTTTTCCGCGCGTCGCCGCTTCAACAGCTTATCCGCTCAGTAATCCACGCCCTTACCTTCGGCCTCGCATACATTGTCATGTTGCTGGCCATGTATTACAACGGTTATCTTATCCTCTCCATCATTGTCGGCGCTGGCCTAGGGAAGTTTCTTTGCGACTGGCTCGTCTGTCGCGTTCCTCTGGAAGCACCGGCGGCTTCAATACCCAATGTGACTGGCGTCGAGGAACCTAGCGTCTGCTGTGGCTGAATTCTACTGGGCTATACTATCGATTTTCCGGTTCGTTTGGTCCGCACCATGATGATGCGTGGTGTGCGTAAATGTCGGGAAGCCTTGCAAATAGCTCATGAATATTCGTATCCGTGTTGGACATTTGTACCTGGATATTACGCGAACTGCACTCTCCATCTCTGTTCAAGCACTAACGACTGTATGTTCTTGTTCTTCTTCCCGATTTCTTATTTCCGGCATATTTGAGGCTATATTACGGCGCCCAACCTCAAATCTTGTATTTATGAAAGCGATACCTGAGAATTGACAACGTCGCCTTCGTCGTCGGCGTTCCCCGCGCAAGAAAATATCGTCCCGCTCGATTTGAATCAGCGTCCCCGAGTGTCGACTATGCGAGGACCTTCCTTGGGCCTTCGTCTGCCCGCCCCCATCCCCCAAACCGACTTCTCCAACAGTTATGTGACGTCACTTGATAGGCTTGAGCCACTGTCAACTAATGTACATGCCCACTGGCAGGCAATATAGCTGCCTTAGTTTAGTGCATACATATTTCCTCGGCAGGCCTGAAGACGAGAAATTTGTATCGTGAGACATGCGTCTTAGTTTAAAACCCATCCGTGAGCTATAGTCGTGTCTTCAAGGACCCAGGACTAGTGGTGCTCAGTCGATATGCGAGAGGCCCACGAAAGATACTGCTCGCTATTCGTCGCAATGTTATCCCCAGACAAGACAAACACAAGCGTTGCCGCAGGTATTACTCCCGTCTGCCAGTGCCAGTGGCACACCCGCATAGGAAACCAGGGCTCACGAGAGAAACTTTGCGCCTTCTTGTTTGAAAAGCCAATCGCTGTTCGCATCGACCATGAAGTTCGTTATATTGAACTCGTTGCCCGGGGGAGCTGGTGCGTTTGGGCGACCATTCTCACCGCTGCCGTCCATCCCGGACGGTACTCCGTTCTGGCCGGCATTGCTTCCTATGCTGTGCTGAATGCTGGAAATATTCTCATTGCCCACTGGCAGGCGAGGTACGTTGAAGAAGTCGAATACGTCCAGATATTCCAGCTCATTCGGTGCAGGAGTCCGAGCTGGCGTCACGCTTGGGAGTCGGCTATGGTTGGGCACGCCGTTCGCGCGAGGCTGGTGAGAAATGAGGAAGTCAAGATCAAACGCGGTCCGACGCATATCCGCTAGAATCTTGACTGAGCTGGGTGTTACACCATCTCCCTGGCGCTCGCTGTCGCGGTGCTCGTCCAACACGCGCTGCAGCAGTCCGCAGTAGCGTGCCGCGACTGGCCAGTAGCGCCCCATTTCTCGAAGCGTTTCCACGAAAAACTGTATCTGAGGAGAAAGCTTGTGCTCGACCGTCGAGCCGTGTACGAGTAACAGTCGCGAGGCTACCCAAAGAGTGAAGGCGAAAGGGGGACCCAGCTTAGCCAACAGCCCATTATTGACAACAAACTCGCCCAACGCCGCAATGTTCTCGACAGCCCCGTGGCATCGCTGCGATGCACTGTAAGAAGGGGTGAAGATGGGTGATCTGGTGGTTGGGTAGGCTGCCGACGAATGCAGCCGGATGACGGCAGTGTGGTACGTGGCGTGCAACATGACCCAGCCGCAGTTGAGGGTCTTGTTTCCCGGTTGAAACAGTTTGGCCATATTGCCGTACTCACCCGGAAGACCAAATTTCCAAGAAGTAAGCATGTTGTCGAGCTCCTTGTATCGCATTTGCCACTGTTCTACGTCGCTCAGGGCGCTGATATCGACAGGCTGCTTTAGGAACTTGTGTATCTTTGAGAGAATTGCCAGGATCTCGATGTAGTACGAGAAAGCCCCTAGGTTCTCTGGTTTGTTCATATCGTATTCGGGATTCGTATCCTCGGGTTGATCTTGAGTTCTGAACCAGCGCGTCTCGACCTTCTGGTTTTTGATCCAGAGATCATCCCGGCAAGGCAATGTCCGGTCGATTTCCTTGTCGTCGAGCGCGAACTCGAAAGCGGTTGCCAACGTGGCGTACCGGTCGAGGAGGTATATCATCCAAAACAACCGCCGCCTAGACTCTTCCTCGATGAAGTCTTTCGGTTCCGGCAGGATCATGGCCCTCAACGTATAGATCGAGGTGAAGTTGGGCGACACTGTGAACGAGGTGCTCTCGACGGCCAAGCCGAGCTGTACGACCGATCTTGTGATAAGCGCCATGATGTTCCACCCGGGAGGACCGTTGCTACTGCCAACCAGGTCCAGGGCCAGGATCACCAAGGCCTGCAGCGCCTTGACAGAAGAGTTCTCCATGCCGTAAAGGAGGACTCTTTGCTTGGATATAGAATGGTAATGCTGCCGACTCTCTTCGGTGAGTCTCGAGTCGGTGGAATATCGTAGTGTCGTGGCGACGATGGCATGCAAAAGAATCCGATCCGTCTGTTCCAGAGCGGACGGGCCAAAAAGGGAGTCTAGGGTTGTTTTCCGGTGTAGAATGGGGCACCAGGTGTTAATGTGTTTGAAGTACAGATCTACAAGGGCATACAGCAGATCATAAGGTGGGAGCTCCTGATCCGACGTTGCTGAGGTCTGGCTGGGCGCCATCGGAGCGTCTGGAGAATGAAGGTGTGTCTGATTTGTTCCGTAGTACTCCTGCGCTGCACTGCTGGGGTGGGACATGGCGGGCACATGGGAAGGGGCGGCCATACTGGTCATGGGCATCTGCCCCTGGAATTCGTGCATAGAAGGGGTCGGGGGCGGCATCCCGAATTCCATGGACTGGGTGGTTGGCGGATAAGTAGACGGCTTCTGAAGGAAAAGAGCCGTTTCCGCCTGTGGCGTGCGGATGGACTCAGGCGGCCGGAACAAGTGGGGGGCCTCCCGTGGCGTGCCGTGATCACTCGGCAGGCTCGGATTGCTATTCCGTATGCTTGGCGCAGTACCGTTGTGTTGGTTGGAGGTCAACGTGGCCTGGAGAATCTCGGCATGAGCTCTGAGTATCTCCTCAAGCTTGTCAAGGCGCTGTTCAAGCTCGCGGCCGTAGCCTGCACGGAGGCCGGGCTTTTTCCGCTCCTTGTACTCGCAAAGAGCTCCATTGCGACTACACCAACCGCAGGAGGGCTGGCCACGATCGCATTTCACCTGATGGGTTGAGATGGGTCAGCAACGGGGTCCACGACGGCGTGAACAAGCACAGCTTCGAAGGAGAAATCATCAAGACTACCCGAGGCAGCAAAATCTGCGGGAGAGGGAGCAGTATGAAGGGATAGCGAGAAAGGCAACGAGAGACATAGAGAGGGAGGAAAAGAGTGAGAGCCACAGAGAGGGAGGAAAAGAGTGAGAGCCACAGAGAGAGAGGGGAAGAGTGTGTGAGAGAGAGAGATGAAGGAGGAAAACGGGAAAGGGGGCCGGGCCAGAAACAGCTGCATAGTACCTTTCTCTGTTTGCACAGCTCACACCTTGGAATAGAGTTGTTAGCTTCGGGATTTTGGTCGAGTGATACGCGCTCAGGAGATGGTGACATGGGGAAGAAAGGGGCGGTAAGACACGAGCCGAGTGGGCATATCAGAAAAGAGAAGCGAGGCGAAGACAGGAATGAGATGGCAAATGCGAGTGGGAGTGGGGAGATGAGTTAGATAGTAAGGTATCCTGACGACTGGCAGGGCCTTTGCCTGGATGAAGACGCAGGCACAGCAGGGTAGAGTTGTGGCTGGTGGCTCAGACGGCATGGCACGATAGGAAACAAGACGTGAAGGGGCGGGACGGAAGAGAACAACAGGTCAGGGTCCGGGGGGAGGACTCACGAGACGGATATGGGTCTCTTGCGCTTCCCGAGACGGGAGACGTCTTGGTCGTCCTGGTCGAGGTCATTTTCATCCGCGCTCTGCAGATGATTGCCATCGTCAGAGTCCTGGTCGTTCTGTGCCTGTGCCTCGGTCTGGTTCTGGATCTGGTGCGACTTGGCATCCGGGGCAGGTGGTGACCGGCTGCCTTGCGAGTGGCCGCCGCTGTGCTGCATCATCAGAAGCAGTCCAGGAAATGTTTGGTGCCCCCGAGGTAGTTTCGGTGCGACAGAATCCCGGGGGAAGGGGGTAAGGACTGGAAAGGAAAGGCAGGCGGAAAACCCGACAGGCCAGATCCAGATCCAGATCGAGATGCAGCCTCACGTCGGGACCGGGGAGGTGAGGGGAGGGGAGCGACACGGCGCGACAAAATACGCAACGCAACGCAACGCAACGCCGGCACGGGTGCGGGTGCGGGTGCGGGTGCGAATTGCAGACGCGGGCGCGGGCGCGGACGCGGACGCGGGAGCTTGGGTATGGACTGGACTGGCGCGGGACGAGGGTGACAGCGCTGAATGGAGGCGATTCCCAGCGCAGACTCGGGAGAAGCTCTGGGAAGCTCGGGGTAATGTTGAGTAGAGGGTGGGAGGGAAAAAGGCACGGGAGCAGGTGCGAGAAGATGCTCGGGGTATTTTTTGCTTTTCTGTCCCACACGTGCCTCTGAGTAGAAGGTGACAGGGGACGTTAACCATCGGGAGGGGAAGAGAGGGTGGTCTGGAGAGGCGGAGGCGGAGGTGGAGGTAGAGGTGGAGGCGGATGTGGGGACTCCGGAGGGGAACACTAGGTAATACCTACCTAGAAGCTGGCTAGAGCCTAGTCGGAAGTCCTAAGGTAGTGGGTAGCCTGTAGGTAGGTAAGTACCCAGTGGGAGGGGGAGGCGGGGTGAAGGTGCGCTAATAAGACAGATACTACCTACCTAAGGTATGTAGGTTGGTAGGCCCGGGATACGATGGACGCTAACTGCACTATCTAGGTCTAGGTACACTATCCGTTCCTCCCTCCTATCACGTAGTATTATTTTACTAGCAGAGTACCTGGGCACTCAAGCAGTGTACTCGAACGCAGAGAAGTCATACGGAGGGGATACCAGTATTAATAGTATTGGTGTGGACCTATTACTTAGGTACCTGACAAGCACGTAGAGTCACGTGGCTTCTTCCGCGCGCACCATGGCCCGGCCACCGCAACACAACTCAAGGCACCGTCCTCACGGCCGGCCGTGATCGGATGGAGCAGCTTCCACGTCCTGGTGGTCTGGCTGGGTAAAATATTTATGGCTCCAGATACGCCGGCCCGGCAGCCATGACTGCGACTTGTAATAATACCTACCTACCTACCTACCTACCTACCTACCTACCTACCTACCTAGGTACATCGTCGTGTGTTGCGTGAGCTTGTGGGGACGGCGCATCGCATTCGCTGTCCGGACGCAACTCGGGACATGTCTCGGGCGCAACTAACCCATTCATCCGAAGGCCCCCTTTGCTCTTCCCGAGGCACCTGGGTAGGCAGCTAGTAGTCACGCCGTACCGCCACACATTTACTAACGCTACCTACCTAGGTACCTAACCTACCTATATCGGGCCGCCGCCCTCTCCCAACCTCACCCGACCAGCTAGTGTTGTTGAAACTTGACCAAGTCCCGTCAAGTCCCGTATCTGCGATGCGAATCAAGGGACATCCGAGCCCGGCAGATGAGGTTGCATGGATATCTACTGGCAGGAAAGAGTGGCTCGCGTTTCTCCCTACTCAATAATAATAGTACCTAGTATTACTACTACAAGCTGCCTGCTGCACTGTGGCTTCCAGGACGGACCCCGTTGACCACCTGTGTACCCAGGTATCCATGGATCTCGACGTTGTCGGTGTATCTGACGCCGATCTCCAGCAACCTTCCCGTCCACCGCTCAGAAAACAAGACGTTCTCGTGGCCTGTGTTTTATTTTACCCCCACCAACCTGGCCCAAGTAGTGACTGGGTTGGGTGTTGCGTCTCGGCCAGTGTGCTGCTGTGATTCGTCTCATCTGTTCTTCGGGACCCGGTAGCCACCAAAAGCTGAATCCTCTTAAAAGGACGCCAGCGACTTCTTCATCCATTACTCCGCCTCCCTCCCACACGCGCTCTCCCTCCCTCTGTTGCTCTCTTCGTCGTCGCCTCGCGCCTCGCGCTCGTCTGCTCGCCCGCCTTTCCCCCTCTGCTCTTTCCAGATCTCAATCTTATCACGACCGGACACGGACACCGACACCATGGCCTCAGTGAGGTCCTTTCCCTCCATCAAGGAGGTCAGGTCATTCGTCATCGGCGGCGTTGGCTCTGGTGGTGACTACCACAATGTCAAAGGCGGTCACTGGTGAGTTTCTGACATGTCGCCGGCCCGGTTTGAAGTCGCTGACATTTGCCTATGATATGATGAATAGGTTGATTGACAGTCCCATTTCCACGCCCTGCTCGCGATGGGAAAAGTACCGCCACTCGAGGACCAGCTGGGGCATCAACGTCTTGGGCTCGTTCCTCATTGAGATTGAGGCGACGGACGGCACAGTTGGCCTGGCCACCGGCTTTGGAGGTAAGACAAGCACCCGGCTCCTGCCACTTCAAAAGCAAATGCAACATCCGGGGGGGGGGAAGAGAAGAGAAGAAGAAGTAGGAAGGGGAATCCTCCGTGGCCTCCCTGCCGTATCAACCTTTGTCTTGGAGCATCTGGAGCCCAATCCTCTGATTCTGACCGGGCCACTCTGCACAGGACCCCCAGCATGCTGGCTCGTCCACCAACACTTCGAGCGCTTCCTTATCGGGGCCGACCCGCGCAATACGAACCTGATCTTCGAGCAGCTGTACCGAGGCTCCATGTTCTACGGTCGAAAGGGTCTCCCTCTTGCCGTCATCTCGGTCATCGATCTTGCCATCTGGGATTTGCTCGGCAAGTTAAGGAACGAGCCCGTCTACAGGCTGATTGGAGGTGCCACAAAAGAGCGCCTTGACTTTTACTGCACCGGCCCGGAGCCGGCGGCAGCCAAGGCCATGGGCTTCTGGGGTGGCAAAGTGCCCCTTCCGTACTGCCCGGACGATGGACACGCGGGTCTCAGGAAGAACGTTGAGTTCCTGCGCAAGCACCGCGAGAGCGTCGGTCCCGACTTCCCAATCATGGTAGACTGTTACATGAGTCTCAATGTGCCATACACGATTGAGATCGCCAAGGCGTGCGAAGATCTCAACATTAACTGGTGGGAGGAGTGCCTGTCGCCCGATGACACGGATGGCTTCGAGCAAATCAAGCGGGCGCACCCAACGCTCAAGTTCACGACAGGCGAGCACGAGTACTCGCGCTTCGGGTTCCGCAAGCTAATCGAGGGCCGCAACCTTGACATTATCCAGCCCGATGTCATGTGGCTCGGCGGGTTGACAGAGCTGCTCAAGGTATCGGCCATGGCGGCAGCCTACGACATCCCCGTCGTTCCCCACGCCAGCGGCCCCTACAGCTACCACTTCGTCATCTCCCAGCCCAACACGCCATTCCAGGAGTACCTGGCCAACTCGCCCGACGGCAAGAGCGTGTTGCCGGTCTTCGGCGATCTGTTCCTTGACGAGCCCATCCCGACTAAGGGCTACTTGACGACGGCAGACCTGGACAAGCCAGGCTTCGGCCTTACTTTGAACCCGGCAGTCCGATCCAAGTTGATTCCAGGCAAGGCACTGCTAAACACCACCATTGTACGCTCCCACCCCTTCTCCCCCAAGGCGACGGACAGCAGACTGACAAGGACGTAGGAGAGACCCCTCAAGGCAGCGGACGAGACGGCCACCAACGGTGCAAACGGCGCCTGAGGGACGGAACGCCCATGCTCCATGGCGACGCTATCGGCAGCGGGATGATTGGGCTGTGTGTCATATTAGGGTGACGTCTTCATACGGGCCGCATGATTTCTCCCCGAGTCGCGTGTCTTCATAGAACCGTAAATAGACGCTGGAATCCTGATTCATCTGTGAAATGAGCGCTGAGTCATGTACACCGTCAATCGCGAACCTTCTTTTCCCCGCGGTGATGCCTTACGGCGGAATTCTCAACTGCTTCCCAGCGAGTTTTGTGGTGTCCCTCGCGTTCTATGGTAACGAATCTTTGAATGCTCCTCGTCCCTAGGTATCAAGCACCGATCACGATTCACGTTGCATTCTCCCAATTTCGAAATAGTACTCCATTCAAATTACACTGCGGGTCGTGTCCTGCGCACGGGTTCCGGCCCACACGGATACTCTTCAAGCCTACCTACCATGCCAGGCTGGCCCCGTTTAGCATAAACATACCTCCATATCATCAGGCCGTCTTAGGTGGACTGGACAGAGCCCGTGGTTGCGGACTGGCCGTCCAGTCCACGACGGGCCACTCTACCTACCTAAGCTAAGGTAGGTATTATACTATGTAGTAGATACAGTCCGTTGCATCGGCGGCTTCTGAAACCTTAAGTAGGGCACTACTTACTATATAGAAAATTCGCGTTTTTAACACAATACAATATAAAACACTATAAATTTCATTACTAATAGAGTAATTAGCTCTATATATATGTGTTCTTATAGTTATAATACTACTTATAATAAAGTAAAGAAAGAAATCTATTAAGTAGAGAATATATTAAGTAAAAAATATAGTAAAGAATGTATTTAGACTAATATATATATTTAGTAAGTTAATAGGTAAAGATCATTTAAAAAAGAGTAGATATATTATTAATATTAACTCCCTTTAGTTATACTAATTATAATACTTAAAGTTATTATAATAACTTTTATTTATCTATTTTTATACTATAAAGTATAGTATAGTAGGAGTAGTAATAATAATACTACTATAATAAATGGATAGAATTAAATATATTAAAATAAACCTTTAGGTAAATTATACTATAAATACTAGAATATACTATAGAGCTTAATAAGCCCTAGTAGTATTTATAATTAAAAAAAAGATACTAGTATAAGTAGGGACTTTATTAATTTCTTTTATTTTTATATTTTTATATATTTTTTAATTCTTTAAAAATAATAAGTTTAATATAGTTTAATAAATATATAAAGTCTAAGTACTTTTGTTTTTTAGTTATAGTTTATAAAGACTTTTTTTATACTAACTAAACTATTAAAAATATAAATCTTAATTTGTGTTTTTTTAATTTGTGTTTTTTTAAGTAGTGTTTTGTGTGGACATTTCAGTAAGTTGTTCTAAAAAGAATGCATTATAGCTATGTATTTTTAAGTAGTGTAATTAAATAGAAGTATCTAATAGGGTGTATTTAGTAGGTTTAACCCCCTCTAGCTTTACTTTGGTAAGTGGTTTTAAGTAGAGCTTAGCAGGGCGTGCGTACTTTGACGCTTCTGCTTAGGGCCTGATTAGCTTAACTGATTCGGACGTTTTGAATCATAGTGGTGGAGTAAAAAGTGACTTAAGGCCCTGGTCTTTTATGAGTTAGTTAGAGGGTTTAATTATTAATGTACTTTATAGAGGGGGGTAAAAGAGACTATACTCTTTTTAAATAGTTATAAATTACCTTATTAACCGCCCTTAGGTTGAAAATATTAATACTTACTAAAGTTTTAGTAATATAGAGTGTTTTTTTATAATATATAACTATAAGTAGTTAGCTATTAGCTACCTAAGGGCCCCTAAGCTTATTTAATAAATCTAAGATTATTTTAAAGCTCTTTACTAAAGATAATAAATATTCTAAGCTTTTAGTTATAAATAACAATAATACTATATCTAAGTTTAATAATAATAATACAGAAGGTGGTAAATTGTAGTTATTAGTATTTTAGTTGCTAGTTACTAGGGTTTTTAATATATAGTTAATAATATTAAAAGTAAAATCTATTATATAGACCTAATTATCCCTTAAGTACCTTTTTTAATATTACTTTATTTTAAAGTAAACTAGATAACTCTTTATAATAAGTAATAAAGTAACTACTATTTTTAAGGCCCTTAAAGAGATTCTACTTAAAATATTAGTTAAATACTTTAATTAGTTATAAATACTAAAGAACTTTTATAATAAGTATAAAGAGTATTATATAGTATACTAAAAGGTTTTATAGTTATTTAAAAAGTTAGGTATAGAGTATAATAATAAAAGTAGCGTTATTATAGTATTAAAAAAAATGTGGGAGGAGTTTAAAAAAAATACTTTATAATGTGGTGTATTTAAGATACTAGCTTTTTATAGATTTAAACTATATTATAAGAGCTTTAGTTATTAGTATAAGTAATAAAAAAGGATTTTATAGAAGTAGGGGACTTATTATAACGAGGGGGGGGGTAAGAGAATACTACTATAGATTTATAGTTATTTAATATAAGGGTGGTATTATAAAGTAATATAAAGAAGTAATAGAGAGAGTAGTTTAACTTTAATAAGAACTTATTATTCCCTATACCTATAAATAACTTTATAGAAGATTAACTTTAGTTAGTAAGAGTCTAGTAGAAAGAGGAGTCTGTATATATATTAGAAATATTAAAAATACTTAATTAATTTAGTAATAAAATAGTAGAAGTAATTTCTTTAGTTTTTTAATTAAAAAAAGTAATAGTAGAGGATATAAAAGAAAAGGTAATTACTTTTTGTGTAGAGATATTTAGTAAGGAGATAGATACTTAGTGGCTTATTAATATTAGTAAATTTTTTGTTAATTACTTAGAGTGCGTTTAAATATTTTTAATTTTTTTAAAAAAGGTAAAAAAGGAGTTTTTAAAGTAATATAAATTATAGAAGGAGAGGGTTAATATTGATTTGTTTAATGAAGTTAATGAGGTTAATGAGATTAATAAGGTTAAAGAGGTTAAGGTTAGAGGAGGTGAAAATAGTAGTAATACGGAGGGGTAGAAGGGATCTTTTTAGTTATAGGAAATGTAAATAGTAAATTAGCTTTGTGACTACTTTAATTAATAAAATGTATTAGATTTTTTTTAAGTGGGCTGGAAGGTGGATATATCTTTAATAAGAGCTTTTTATTGTTTTGATAAGGAAAAAAGGTGGGCCTTATTGTGATTTTTTTAATAAGGCTGCTGGTAGTTAGTTGTAGTAGCTTGAATATTTTAAAGTGTGATAATGGCTGTTTTTTGATTTTTACTCCTTTAATATTAATCCTTTTTTTTACTTTTTTTTTATTTATTTTCTGTAATAGTTAGTATTATTAATTTTGCTTTTTTTTTGCTTCTTTATATAGGCCTTTTATTAATCCTACCCTTAAATGGTTAATTAATACTGCAATTTATTACTAACCTTGTTTTTAATAACCTTATTAGTGCGCTACTGAGTAAGGTCTATGATGAGCTCCTCTTCTGCTGTTAGCTCTTTTTGTGCCTTTTTTTAAGCCTAGATAAAGTTATATAGCCCCGTGAGGGTATATACTAGCTTTATTTGTATTTAGAAGTTATACTTTAGTAGTGCCTCCTTTAGGATTAAAAAGGATCTTTTTAGTATACTAAAGACCTTTTTAATAATATACTAATACTTTATATAATATAAGTTATATAACTCTTTTTTATTTTTTAGCTTTTTAGAGTCTTTTTTAGTAAAATCTTTAAGGTAGTACCTTTTATTAGTAAAAGGAACAATAATACTTTAGTACTTACTACTAAACCCTATATTAATAAAGTAAAATCTTTTATTTAGTACTAAAAAGGACCTGGTTAATACTTAGTATAGTAGACTCGCGTTATTAAGTAACCCCTTGCCGCTAGTAAGTATATATAAAATTAAATAATTAAAATAAACTACTATAAGGACGTTCTATAATATTTGCCCTTTACGATTAAAAAACCTTTATTAGTCTACTTTAGGTAAAAAAGCTAGTATATATATCCCGTTTATTACTCCAATACAGCTATTAAATTAACTACCTACAGAGTCTAGCTCTATTTCTACTATAACGTAGTTTTACTTAGGCTACTTAATAAAGTACTTATATAAAACATATATACCTTTAAGAATATTATAAAAAACATTAAATATAGTATTTTAGGCTATATTAAACTATACTATAGTATTCCACTATACTACTAAATACCCTATAATATATAAAAATATTATTACTTTTTACTTTATAGTTTAGTACTATATATCTCTTAAAGTACTATAGGTTTAGAGCTATATATATAGGGTACTAAACTTAGTCTTTATTAACCGAAAAAGGCTATAGAAAATCTCCTCTAGAACAATAAAAATTATATAGGCCTTTTTTACTACTATTAAAGGGCCCCTATAGATTAGTCTTATAGACCTAAATTAAGATAATATCCTTTAATTAATCTATAACTATTTAAGGTATTTAAGGTTAATTTTAATACTAATAGTTGTAGTGATAATAGTATAGATTGTTAAGATTACTACTATAGTAAGCAACTACATTTCCGCCTTACTATTAAGGGTATTATTATTATTAATATTACTAGCTATATTACTAGGAGGGGAAGGGTTACTATAGAGATCTATTACCCCGGTATATATGTTTTTTTTAGGTAAATGCGCCACTATATCTTTAAAAATTAAGGATTTGCTTCTATAGTAGAAATTTATAAGCTATTCCTTCTTTTAGTTAATTATGTAAGTATTTAGGCCTTAGTTTAGAAAGATATATCGCTTAAGTAGGTTATTTTGTATATAACTAAGGTTACAGGGCTGTTGTAAGTTGTATAAAGAAATTCCTACCCAAAAAGGCATAGTATTACTAAAAAATTAAAAAATGCTAATTTCTGACTCCACTATAGTGATTTAGAACGTCTGAATCAGACGAGCCGATCGGGCCCTTACCTGCTCTTCCTGCCGTGGCGGCAGACGTGGACGTGGACGTGGACGTACCAGTAATAACAACGATGCCATCACCAATAGGCGGCGGGCGCGACTAACATATCAAAACAAACCTTCACTTGTGCGAACCTTCGGCTGGATCACGCGTAGGGCCTGACGAGCCCTGGTGGCGTTCACAATCGAACAAAAAGGCACTGCTGCGAGCAAGGCCTTCGTCAATTCCTCCCGTCTTCCACACACCTACACACAACAACCCACAATGTCCAACAGAAGGTTGCCTACCCTAAGCCCTTACAACTAGGACGACAACCATTACATAACCTTATAGTTATTAACTAACTATAAAAGTAGTAACAAGCACCTTATAACTAAGGGGGTTAATAAAATCAACTTAACCCGTAACTAGTGTATATTCTTTAATAAAGAAAAGAAAAAGCTTATTATTACTATAATTTACTACTATTAAACTACTAGTAATAGGCTTAATATAAATATAATAATTCTTAAATTATAAAACAGAACCCTTTTAAGTATCCTATAGTCTAAGACTAACTATAAATACTTTAACTAACTAAAGGACGCGGCTACTAAATCTATAGTACTCTAAGCAGCTACTAATATTAGTATATTTAGTAAGGTAATATTAAGGGGGATACTAACGATAGCAGGGCTAAGTAGCTAGACCAGCCGTAGCTGCGCGGCCTGCGAGGGAAGCAACGGGACGGTTTAAATTAGATTCAATAAGTTTAAAGGGATAGTTTACTAAAAAGGCATTAGTAGTTTTAGCGGCGTTAACGGCGTAATCGGTAGTCTGCGAAATTAATCAAAAACACCTATTACTTTAAATCTATAGAAGCTGTATTATAATAAGTAAATTCGAGTACTGTTAATAATAAAAAAGATTAATAAGGTGGGTGGCTGGACGGTTTCCTAGAGCACATAGCCCATGGGCCGTTAGTTACCCTAGAGGGGGTATATAAATTTTAATAAGTCCTTAGTATTTTTAAGTAACTACTTAACTATAGATATATTACTAATAAAGACTCTACTACTAAAAACCTCTTCCCTTTTTAAGTAACTAATATTTTATAAGTTATATATAGTAATTAACTATATTTTTTAACTTTTATTATTAGTTGATAATTAGTATATAAATTTACTTATTATAATATAGTTACTATAGATTTAAAGTAATAGTAATATTTAATTAATTTTAAAGTAAACTACTAATTATACTCTTAATACAACTAAAACTACTAATACTATTTATATAACTTCTAGTAAGCTATCTCTTTAAACTTATTAAATTTAATCTAAACTATCTCTTTACTTTTTTTTAACTATATTTATAATCTTATATAGTATTTTTTATAAATATTTTTATAAGTTATTCTAAAAGAATATATTATGACTAACTACTATTAAGTAGTATAATGTATAAAAGTATTTAATAAGGTATATTTAAAAGATTTAACCCCCTCTAGCTTTTTTAAGTAGTTTTAAGTAGAACTTAATAGAGTATATATACCTTAATACTTTTACTTATATAGATGTTTTTATAAGTTATTCTAAAAAGAATATATTATAGCTATATATTATTAAGTAGTGTAATAAATAAAAGTATTTAATAGGGTATATTTAGTAGGTTTAATTTCTTTTAGCTCTACTAAGTAGTTTTAAGTAAAGCTTAGAAGGGCGTATGTACTTTAATAATTCTACTTACTTACTTTTCTAGTAATAATAATAATACTATTACTAATAAAAGGCGCTAAATATATTAAAATAAACCTTTATTTATATAAATCTTTAGTTAAATTATACTATAGGTACTATAATATACTATAGGGCCTAATAAGCCTTAGTAGTATTTATAATTAAAGAAAAAGATACTATAAATAAGGCCTTTATTAATTCCTTTTATAGAGTGACTAACGGCCTATAAGCTATATACTCTAGAAAAAAACTATTTAGCTACCTACTTTATTAATCCTTTTTGTCACGGTACTTAAATTTACTTACTATAACGTAGCTTCTATAGATTTAAAGTAATAGGTATTTTTAATTAATTTTAAAGTAGACTACTAATTACGCTATTAATACTACTAAAACTACTAACGCCTTCTATATACCTTCTATACGCCTAACTATTACTATCACTCTAAACCTATTAAATCTAATTTAAACTAAACTATCTCTTCTCTTAACTATTAAATCCCTCTATAACTAACGCACTATTATTATAAACCACACTACAGTTAATTAACCTAATTAAACTACTTTTCTCTATACTCGTTAGTAGACGTCTTAATATACCTTATTAAATACACTAGTCTTTTATAGACTTTAGAGGATCTATAGTTATTATTACCGCCTCTATTACTTATTTAAAGTAGTATTAGTTATTTTCTAAAAATAGTAGGTCTAAAATCTAATTTAGTGTTAAATTAACTAATAGGTCTAGTTTAATATTTCTTATTTAATCTCTATTACTACTAGTTTAAAAAAAGTAAAAGCTAAAAATAGTAATTTAGATCTTTATACTTAAGAGTTAAACTAACTAGCTGTACTATATATTAATAGTATTAATACTAAGCTATATAGTTACTTTACTATACTACTAAATATTATTCTTAACTATAGTAACTAAGTTATAGTATTTAGTATGTAGTAGCTAGGGGACTTTTATATCTATAGTGGTTTTTACTATTTTATTAAATTCTTAGGTATATAAAAATATAGAAAACGGGAGGAATTAATAAAAAGCCTACTCGCAGTAGTAGTACCTTTCTCTTTAATTATAAACACCACTAGGGCTTATTAGGCCCTACGTATAATCCGGCTAAAGGTTTATATAAGTAAAGGTTTGTTTAATATATGTAGTACTACCTATTAGTAATAGTATTATTATTATTACTATAGAAAGAGTAGGTAAGTAGAAGTATTAAAGTACGTATACTCTATTAAGCTCTACTTAAAACTACTTAGTAGAGCTAAAGGGGGTTAAACCTACTAAATACACCCTATTAAATACTTTTATTTATTACACTATTTAATAATACATAGCTATAATATATTCTTTTTAAAATAATATATAGAAATGTCCGCACAAGACACTACTTAAAAAAACATAAATTAATTTCTTTTATTTTTTATATTTATACTAAAGAATCCTTTAAAGTAATAAAATAGTAGAAACTACTATAAATATAAAAGTCCTTTAGCTACTAAATACTAAATACTATAACTTAATTAGTATAACTAAAAATAATATTAAGTAGTTTAGTAATATAGCTATATAGCTTAGTATTAATACTATTAATATATAGTATAACTAGCTAGCTTAACTCTTAAATATAAAGATTTGAATTACTATTTTTAACTTTTACCTTTTTTATACTAGTAGTAATGTTCTTAGTATCCCTAAGCAGCTACTTAACTATAGATGCGTTATTAGTAAAGACTCTACTACTAAGGACCCCCCCCCCCTCTTAAGTAACTAATAGCCTATAGGTTACATATAGTAATTAACTACCTTCTTTAACTTTTATTATTATTAACATACAAATTTACCTACTATTATATAGCTTTTATAGATTGAAAATAATAGTAGTATTTAATTAATTTCAAAGTAAACTACTAATTACGCCGCTAACGCTACTAAAACTACTAATACTATTTATATACCTCTATATACCCCTACGCCTAACTATTACCATCCTTTTAAACCTATTAGATTTAATTTAAACCATCCCTTTACTTCCCTTAACTATTTACCTTTTCTATAACTAGAGTATTATAAAAATATAAATACAATAAATATAGATATATGTTTTTATATTTACTCTACTAATATAAAAAAATATAAATATATATATTTAGATTTTTATTTTTAAAAAAGGCAAATACATTATAAATATAAATACTTATATTTATATCTATATTCTTTATATTTATTATACTTTCTTTTACTATATGTATTTAAATATATAATAATTATAATAAATAAAATAAAAGTCTAGATATTATATAACTAATATATTTATAAGTATAGCTTATAAATTGATAGAGATATAAATTTATAAAGTATTATATTTTTTTTTTACTTTCTTTATAAGCAGTAGTCAATTAGTTAATGTACTTACCTAAAGTCTAAGTTAAAATTTCCTACCTACTTTTAATACTTTAAAAAATTATAACTCAATAAATACTAGTACTATAAAAAGAAATATACTAGTTTTATAATACTTAAAGAACGTAGTATCTATATATATTTATCTTATAATTTTACTTATACTTAGTAAATTAATGTATTTAATATAGAAAATATAAATATAAATATATATGTTTATATTTTTAATATAAATATATATACATTTAAAAAATCTAAATATAATATAAATATATATATTTATATTTATATTTATTAGTAACTTATCTACTCTTTCTTTTAAACAACCTTTACCTATTAACTTACTAGATATATATATTAGCCAAAATATATTCTTTACTAGATTTTTTACTTAGAATATTCTCTACTTAGTAGATTTCTTTTTTTACTTTACTATAAGCAGTATTATAACTATAAAAATATATATATATATAAAACGTTATTTATAATTTTAATTTATAAGTTTAAGTTATTTTTAAGTAATAAATAGTATTTAAACTTTATAATAGCTCTTTATATTTTCAATAAAAGGTTTTTAAAGTTAATACTATTATTAAAACTATTAAAGTTTATATTTATAATAACTTAATTAACTCTAAAAAAGTCTTTATAAACTATAACTAAAAAACTAAAGTACACCCCCTCTAGGGTGACTAACGGCCCACGGGCCACGTGCTCTAGGAAACCGTCTAGCCACCTACCTCGTTAATCTTTTTTATCACAGTACTTAAATTCACCTACTATAACACAGTTTTTACAGATTCAAAGTAATAAGTATTTTTAATTAATTTTAAAGTAGACTACTAATTATACTATTAACGCCACTAAAACCACTAACGCCTTCTATACACCTCCTACCGTTCCTCTAAATCTATTAAATCTAATTTAAACTAAACCGTCCCTTCCCTTAACTATTAAATCCCTCCGCGACTAACACGCCATTATTAACCGCACCACAGCTAATTAACTTAATTAGACCGCTTTTCCCTATACTCATTAGTAGACGTTTTGATATCTAGGCCTTATTAAACGTACTAGTCTCTTAATATAACAAAAGTAAACTCAAAGGATCTATAGTTATTATTACTACTTTTATTATTTATTTAAAGTAGTATTAGTTATTTTTTAAAAATAGTAAGTTTAAAATCTAATTTAGTATTAAATTAATTAATAAGTTTAGTTTAATATTTTTTATCTAGTCCCTATTACTACTAGTTTAAAAAAAGTAAAAGCTAAAAATAGTAATTTAGATCTTTATACTTAAGAGTTAGGCTAGTTAACTATACTATATATTAATAGTATTAATACTAAGCTACGTAGTTATATTACTAAGCCACTTAATATTATTCTTAATCGTAGAGACTGGGTTGTAGTATTTAGTATTCTATAGCTAGGGGACTTTTGTATTTATAGTAGTTTTTGTTATTTTATTAGATTCTTAGGTGTGTAGGAATATAGAAGACAGAAGGAATTAATAAAGGCCTCGCTCGCAGTAGTAGTGCCTTTTTCTTTGATCGTGAATACTACTAGGGCTTGTTAGGCCCTATACACAGTGTGATCCGGCTGAAGGTTTATATAAGCAAAGGTTTGTTTCGATATATTCAGCACTACCTATTAGTGATGGCATTGTCTTTATCGCTAGAAGAGCAAGTAAGTAAAAGCGTTAAAGTACGTACGCCCTGCCGAGCTCTACTTAAGACCACTTAAGCTAGAGGGGGTCAAACCTACTAGATACACCCTATTAGATACTTTTATTTATTATACTACTTAATAATATATAGCTATAATATATTCTTTTTAGATTAATTTATAGAAATATCTGCACAAAATACTACTTAAAAAAACACAAAAAAAACTAAAGTACTTAAGTATTATATAGTTATTAAAATATATTTAACTTATTATATAGTAGAAAGTTTAGTACTTTAGTTTTAAAAAAATTATTAAATATAAATATAAAAAATAAAAGAAATTAATAAAGACTTTACTTATAGTAGTAGTGTTTTTTTTTAATTATAAATACTATACCCCCTCTAGAGTAACTAATAGCCTATAGACTACGTACTCTAAGGAATATTACCCCTCTTAATAGCTATCTAGCTACTTACTGTATTAATCTTTTTTATTATAGTACTTAAATTTCCCTACTATAACGCAGGTTTTATAGATTTAAAGTAATAAGTATTTTTAATTGATTTTATAAACTACTAATTATACTACTAATACTACTAAAACTATTAATACCTTCCTAGTAAACCGTTTCTTTAAATCTATTAAATCTAAACTAAACTATTCTATTACTTTCCTTAGTTATAGTATCCCTTTATAACTAGTATACTATTATTAACTATATAGCTATATTTAATTTAGCCGCTCTCTACTATTATTAGTATCTATTTTAATATTATTATATATAGGCCTTACTAAATATAATAATATTAGTTACTTAAACTAATAAGACTCTAGTAGTTATATTTTGAGTTAGTTAAAGTACTTATAGTTATTTTTTGTATTTAAAATTTCTATAGTATTTAAATCCCTTAAGTATAAGTTAAGTATTATTCTATTTATATTATAGCTATTATTAGTAGTTTTATAGTATAGAATACTTGAAATTATAAGTATTATATTATTATTTTTACTTTAATAGTACTAGTTAGGACTTATATTAATTATATAAACTTTTATAGTATAAAGGTACTTTTTAGTAGTATTAATACTAGTTAATATCTATAGGATTATATTCTTTTATTTATCCCCTCTAGAGTAACTAATAGTCTATAGGCTATGTATTTTAGGGAACTATCTAGCTACTTACCTTATTAATCTTTTTATTATAGTCCTTAAACTTACCTACTATAGGAAGGTTTTATAAATTTAAAATAATAAGTATTTTTAATTAATTTTAAAGTAAACTATTAATTATACTATTAACGCTACTAAAACTACTAACGCCTTTAATACGCCTTTTATATACTTAACTATTTAAACTAACCTTTTGAATTAATTAAATCTAAACTAAACTGTTTTATTACTTCCTTTATAGACTATATAGTTATAGCTAGTTTAGCTACTTAGTTTTACTATTATTAGGATTTATTTTAATAGTAATATATATAGGTTTTATTAAATATACTAATATTAAGTACTTAAAGTACTATAGATTTAGTAGTTATATTCTTTAGTTAGTTAAAGTATTTATAGTTAGCTTTAGTTTATAAAATATATATAGTTTTATTAAGCCTAGTACTTAACTTAAGTACTATTTATTAAGTATTAAGTTAATTATTTATAGTTTAATAGTAGTAAACTCTAGTAATAGTAAGCTTTACTTTTTTTATATTAAAAAGCTTACATATATGCTTTTATAGTTATAATACTACTTATAGTAAAGTAAAAAAAGAAATCTACTAAGTAAATAATATTTTAAGTAAAAGATTTAATAAAGAATATATTTAAAATAATATATATATTTAGTAAGTTAATAGGTAAAGGTTATTTAAAAAGAAGAGTAGATGCGTTGCTAATATTAACTCCCCTTTAGCTATACTAACTATAACGCCCGAAGTTATTATAATAACTTCTACCTATTTACTTTTACACTACGAAGCGTAGTGTAGTAGTAGCTATAGTAATAATAACAATACTATTACTAATAGGCGGTGGGCGTGACTAATATATTAAAATAAACCTTTACTTGTGTAAACCTTTAGCTGGATTATACTATAGGCGCTATAACGTACTATAGGGCCTAATAAGTTCTAGTGGCGTTTATGATGAAAGAAAAAGGTACTACTACTACGAGTAAGGCCTTCGTTAATTCTTTTCATTTTTTATATTTTTATATATTTAATAATTCTATATAATGAGTTTAATATAGCTTAATAGATATATAAAGTTTAAGTACTTTAGTTTCTTAGCTATAGCCTATAGAGACTTCTTTAAATTTAACTAGGCTACTAAAAATATAGGCCTTACTAACTTTAATAGTAGTATTAACTTTATAGACCTTTTATTTAAAACGTAAGTAGTTATTACTAAGTTTAAATACTACTTACTACTTAAAAATAGTCTAGACTTATAAATGAGAATTATATATGAGTTTTTATATAGCTTCTTTATTAATATATCTATTAGAATAGTTAAGACGTAGGTATGTTATTTAGGAGCTTTAGTTTAGTATAGTAGTATAATAGGTACTACTATTATAGTTATTAAGGCCCTTAATAGTACAAGGGAAGCTACTAGGAATTAGTATATAGCCCGAGGTTTAAATATTAAGACGTATACTAATAAAGGTAGAGTAGATCCTTTAAATAAGGTAAACTAACTATAGTAACGCGGTTTATAATAATAGTATATTAGTTATAGAGAAGGTTAATAGTTAAGGAAAGTAGAGGGACGGTTTAGATTAAATTTAATAGGTTTAAAGGGACGGTAGAGGTGTATAGATAGTGTTAGTGGTTTTAGTGGTGTTGGTAGTGTAATTAGTAGTTTATAAAATTAATTAAATACTACTATTACTTGAAATCCGTAGTAGCTGCGTTGTAGTAGGTAAATTCGCGTGTTAACTATTACTTAGAAAGTAGTTAGTAGGGTATATAGTCTATAGGTAGTGTATTAGACTTACTAACTAATAATAAAAGTTAAAAAAGGTAGTTAATTATTACTTATATATGACCTATAGGCCGTTAGTTACTTAAAAAGGGGGGGGGGGGGGGGGGGGGTCTTTAGTTATAGAGTCTCTACTAGTAACGCATTTATAGTTAAGTAGCTACTTAGGGATACTAAGGACGTTTAAGAGATATATAAAGCTTAAGTACTTTAGTTTTTTAATTATAGTTTGTAAAGACTTTTTTAAAGTTAATTAAACTACTAAAGATATAAACTTTAATAGCTTTAATAGTATCTCTTTTAGGGTAACTAATAGTCTATAACCTATATACTTTAAGAAACTATTTAGTTACTTACTTTATTAATCTTTCTTATTATAGTACTTAAATTTACTTACTACAATGTAGCTTTTATAAATTTCAAGTAATAAGTATTTTTAATTAATTTTATAAACTACTAATTATACTATTAATACTACTAAAACTACTAATACCTTCTATATACCTTCTATACGCTTAATTATTTAAACTATTCTTTCAAATTTACTAAATCTACTCCCTTTAGGGTAACTAATAGCCTATAGGCTATATACTCTAAGAAATAGCTATTTAGCTACCAACTTCATTAATCTTTTTTATAGTACTTAAATTTACTTACTATAATAAAGCTTTCATAGATTTAAAGTAATAAGTGTTTTTAATTAATTTTCACTACTATTTACACTATTAACGCTACTAAAACTACTAGTACCTTCCTAATAAACCGTCCCTTTAAACTTATTAAACCTAAACTAAACTATTCTATTACTTCCCTTAACTATTAAATCCCTCTATAACTAACGCACTATTACTATACTATAGCTAGTTAACTTAATTAAACTACTTTTCCCTATACTTATTAATAAATATTTCAATATACTTTATTAAATATACTAGTTTCTAAACTCTAAGGAATTTATAGTTATTATTACTACTTTTATTACTTACTTAAAGTAGTATTAGTTATTTTTTAAAAAAATAAGTTTAAAATTTAATTTCGTATTAAATTAATTAATAATTTTAGTTTAATATTTTTTATTTAGTTTTTATTACTATTAGTTTAAAAAAAGTAAAGGCTAAAGATAGTAATTTAGATTTTTATACTTTAGAGTTAGGTTAGTTAACTATATAATATATTAATAGTATTAATACTAAGCTATATAGCTACTTTACTATACTACTAAATATTATTTTTAACTATTTACTTTTTTATAATAGTTACTTTTACTAATAAAAATAGTTAAAACCTATATAGTAAATTATTCTAAGTAGAATATAAATAGTAGAGATATTATAACTAATATTAATAATAGTAAAAAAGTATAGTATAATTATAAATAGGGAATAGTTTTTAATTATGATACTATTATAGCTAAGAAATTTAATTATAACTAAGGGTAACTTAATAGTTAACTTAGTAGTTAAAAGCCTACCTAACCCTACCTCGTAAGAGGTAAAGGTAGTAGGTTTAAATCCTGTGCCGCCTAAAGGGTTTTTATACTCTAACTATACATTACGCACCTGTATAGTATAGCTATTAAAGTTTTTAAGGTAGGGGCCTTATTAACTCTAATTAGCTATACTGTATAGCTTATATACTACTTTTAACTAATAGGAGTAGGTGGCCCCTACTAGGCTATATATAATATATATATACTTTCCTTTATATAGGTAGGTATCCCCTAACTTAAATTTAACCTATCTTTATATATAACCTTTATTAATTACCTTACTAAATACTTATATATTTTCCCTATAAGGGTTTTTTTTATATATTTCTTTATTAAATATTATATACTTTAAAGAAGTAAAAAGCCTACTACTTAGTAAATTTTCTCATTATAAATAAGCTAGCTTATAGATAATATAACTTATATATATAACTTATATATATAACTTATATATATAACTAAGGGTAACTAATATACCAAATATACCCTTACTTAAATAGCTTTTTAAAAACCTTTACCAAATTTATAGTATAACTTAATATAGCTACTATATTCTATAAGTTAAAAACTTTTTTTATTAAATTACTTAAACTTTTTAAGCTTAAAGGTATTAATAAAACCCCTATTACTAGCTAGACTTTAGTTTTTCTTTTATATTTCTTAACTCTATATATATATATATATATATTCTATAATAACTTTAGAGTACTAGTATAACTACTACTCTTATTTACCCTATACTAACTCTAAATAAAAAGCTCTATAACTTATAATTATTTATAAAAATAAACTAAGAAAGATTTAGGATAAAAGCTTATAATTATAGGCTTTACTATATCTTTAATAATAATAAAAACCCTAACTAGGGTACCCTTTTAATAAATAAAAAGATTTAATTTACTCTATTTCTACTTAATTTTATTAAAAGTAGTAGTAACTATACTAAAGTAACTAAAATTAAAGCCCTATACTAGGGCCTAATTTAACTTAATAACTACTACTTTATTATTTTAGAGTTACATAACTACTATAAATACTTTATTTAAGTAATTTAAGTAGCTTATAAGTACTTACTACTTAATAAACCTAAAAATTAGTATATTAAGAGTTAGTTAAAGTTTAAATATTAGGATATTTACTAATAAATACAGGGTTTATTAGTTAAATTAAGTAAGTTAGTTATAGTAGTATACTTAAAGTTTAATAAAAAGAAACGAGTAATTTAAATTAATAAAAAGTTAAAGATATTAAAAGTATTAGGGGTATTAATAGTAATTAATAGTAATTAAATATAATTATTTATATTCTTTTAAGTAGTATTTTAAATGAATATTTTTATAAGTTAATTTAAAAAGAATATATTATAGCTAAATATTATTAACTAGTATAATTAAATAAAAGTATTTAATAGAGTATATTTAGTAGCTTTAACTCCCTTTAGCGTAAGTAGTTTTAAGTATAGCTTAGTAGGGTATATATATATTAATACTTCTACTTACCTACTCTTTCTATAGTAATAATAATAATACTATTACTAATAAGTAGCGCTAAATATATTTAAATAAACCATTACTTATATAAACCTTTAGTTAAATTATGTATAGAGCCTAATAAGCCCTAGTAGTGTTTATAATTAAAGAAAAAAGCACTACTACTATAAGTAAGGCCTTTATTAATTCTTTTTATCTTTTATATTTATACTTAAGAATCTAATAAAATAGTAAAAACTACTATAAATATAAAAGTCCCCTAACTATAGAATACTAAATACTATAACTTAATTATTATAATTAAGAATAATATTAGGTAGCTTAGTAATATAGCTATATAGCTTAGTATTAATATTACTAATATATAGTATAGCTAGTTAGTCTAACCCTTAAGTATAAAAATCTAAATTACTATTTTTAGCCTTTACCTTTCTTAAACTAATAGTAATAGGAAACTACTTTAAATAAGTAATAAAAGTAGTAATAATAACTATAGATCCCCTAGAGTTTATAAGAAACTAGTACGTTTAATAAGGCCTAAATATTAAAACGTCTACTAACGAGTATAAAAAAAGTAGTTTAATTAAGTTAACTAACTATAGTATTTTAATAGTGCGTTAGTTATAGAGGGATTTAATAGTTAAAAGAAGGGATAGTTTAGTTTAAATTAGATTTAATAGGTTTAAAGGGATAGTAATAGTTAGGTACATAAGAAGTATATAGAAGGCGTTAGTAGTTTTAGTAGTATTAATAGTATAATTAGTAGTTAAAATTAATTAAAAATACCTATTACTTTAAATCTATAAAAGCTATATTATAGTGGGTAAATTTAAGTACTATTTATTCAATAAAAAAGATTAATAAAGTAAGTGGCTGGACGGCTATTATTTAGAGTATATAGTCTATAGGCCATTAGTTACTCTAAAAAGAGTATTAGATATAATTATTAGTTTACTTTAATAGGTAATTAATTAATAGAAGTACTTTAAATTTATTATAATTATATTATTATAAGTGAAATTATAAACTTTTTATTAGATATATAAAGAGGTAGTTTATTAATAAAAAAGGTTAAAAAGATATATTATTAACTAAAGAGAAGTTATACAATATAGATTTCAATTCTAGTATTATATAACTAAAAGGTTGTTAATATAGTGGCTATAGCTAGTACTGCGTTATAGTGAAAATTATAAAGAGTAAATAGTAATAGTCTAAGAACTTTATTCTTAACTATAGTAATTAAATTATAGTATTTAGTATTTAGTAATTAAGAGACTTTTCTATCTATAGTAGTTTTTACTATTTATCCTTTAAAGGATTTTTAAATCTAAATATAGAAAATGAAAGAAATTAACAAAAAGCTTACTTATAGTAATAGTATCTTTTCTTTTTTAATTATAAACGCTACTAGGGCTTATTAGGCCCTATATATAGTATAATCTAGCTAAAGGTTTATATAAGTAAAGGTTTATTTTATTATATTTAGCGCTGCCTATTAGTAATAGTATTGTTATTATTACTAAAAGAGTAGATAAGTAGAATCATTAAGGTATATATACTCTACTAAACTCTACTTAAAACTACTTAAGCTAGAGAGGGTTAAACCTACTAAATATACTTTATTAAATACTTTTATTTATTACACTACTTAATAATATATAACTATAATATATTCTTTTTAGAATAATATATAGAAATATCTATACAAAATACTACTTAAAAAAACATAAATTATTTATTAAGTATAGTTAGTAGTTTTAGTTATAGAGTTATTATTAACCCCCTCTAGGGTGACTAACAGCCTACGGGCCACGTACTCTAGGAAACCAGCACTTGAATTCACCTACTATAACACAGCTTCTATAGATTTAAAGTAATAGGTGTTTTTGATTAATTTTAAAGTAGACTACTAATTACGCTGTTAATACCGCTAAAACCACTAACGCCTTCTATATACCTCCCTAGACTATCCCTCTAAACCTATTAAATCTAATCTAAACTAAACCATCCCTTTCTTTAACTGTTAAATCCCTCTATAACTAACGCACTATCGTTAACTGTACTACAGCTAGTTAACCCGATTAGACCACTTTTCCCTATACTTATAAGTAGACGTCTCGATATACCTTATTAAACGTACTAGTTTTTTATAGACTCTAGGGGATCTATAGTTATTATTACTACTTCTATTACTTACTTAAAGTAGTATTAGTTATTTTTTAAAAATAGTAAGTTTAAAATCTAATTTAGTATTAAATTAGTTAATAGGTTTAGTTTAATATTTTTTATTTAGTTTTTATTACTACTAGTTTAAAAAAAGTAAAGGCTAAAAATAGTAATCTGGATTTTTATACTTAAGCGTTAGGCTAGTTAGTTGTGTTTTATATTAATAGTATTAATACTAAACTATATAGCTATATTACTAAGCTACTTAATATTATTCTTAACTATAGAGACTAGGTTATAGTATTTAGTATTCTATAGCTAGGGGACTTTCGTATCTATAGTAGTTCTTACTATTTTATTAGATTCTTAGGTATAAATATAGAAGACGGAAGGAATTAATAAAGGCCTTGCTCGTAATAGTAGTACCTTTTTCTTTAATTATAAACGCCACTAGGGCTTATTAGGCCCTATAGTATATTACAGCACTGTGACACAGCGTGATCTAGCTAAAGGTTCGCACAAGTAAAGGTTTATTTTAATATATTTAGCACTACCTCTTAGTAATAGCTATTAGATTACGTGGCTTAGAGCCGCTGGCACACTACAACGTATAGGCGGATTTTAGTATTTAAGGCGGCCAATAGCTACTATGGAGCAACGTTTTACTAGCTTTAAAGGCTATAGCCGCGTTTAGGGATTTAAAGGCCTATAGCACTATTAAGGTAAAAAACGCATTTATAGCCCTAAGGGTATAGTTTTATATATCTATAAATATATATAAAAATCCAATAATTAAAAGTTTTATTCTACTACCCCCTCTACTATATATAACTAATTATTTTTAAACTACTTTATTAAATATAAAAATTACTATAAATATCCTTTTAACCCCTTAAAAAACTATCCTTAATAACTTAGCTACTTAGTACCTATAGCTCTATAACTTTTAAGTACTTATAAATACCCTTAATATATAAAAAGCTCTTAACTTAACTTCTATAAATCTAAAGCCCCTTATTAGTAATACTCTGCCCTAAAAGCCGCAGCTTAGTAACTACCTAAAGTCTATTACTTACTATAGCCCTAAACTAAAAGCCCTTTACTCCTAAACTATAAAATCTAGAGTAAATAAGCTTACTATAAATCCCCCTTAAGTACTTCTAAAAAAGAACCTCCTACTCCTATTTAGAGTAGTGGACTACTTTTATACTGAAAAAATAACTAACCTTTCTAAAAAGGCCCTTAAATACTATATTAACTCCTCGTCCCTATACTATATCATAAAAACAACATACTAAAAATAAAAAAAGGCTAAGAATACTATTATTCTTTAGATATAAAGTACTATTATTAAAAAGCTTAGAATCTAATACTACCTAAGTACTTTAGGGCTAGTAGTTTAAATTTAAAACCTCTATAAACACTTTAAACTTATAAAAAGTATATATTATTAATATACTAACTAGCTCTATACTAACTACTTTACTGTGCCCTATAATAAGTAGCTTATAATAAAAGCTACTATAGCTAAATAGTTTATAATATAGGTTAATAATATATATAAAAGCTATACTATTAAGCTTAAAGTGGCTTATAAAAGAGATCTATAAATCTATAAACTACTTTACTCCCTTAACTACTTACTACTTTAATCTAAAACTAAAAACTATTATATAATAATTAATAATAACTAGAATAATTATAGTTTTAATAAAGCCATTACTAAAATAACAACTATAATTAAATAAATACTAAAGTCTATAGGATACAGAAGAAGTATACAAAGCGCTTTTACTATTAATAAAGCACCTCTCTACAGCCCTCCTAAGCGCCTTAGTAGCAATAAGTATAATAATACTAACCTAAAGAAATTATAGAGTAAAGTATTATTAGTATCTTTAGCTCCTTTTACCCTATTAGCCCCTTTTTACCTAACTTATTTTATATATTACTACCTTAAGGACTATTTTTATACCTTTCTAAAGCGCGTATATAACAGTTAAAAGCTACTTAACTACTACTATAAAAAAGCCAAAAAAAAACCTTTAAACAATAAATAACTAATTTAGTGCATTAAAAAGATTTAAAGCTAGTAACTATATAGTTACTATATTAGGAGCCTTAAGTAGTTACTAGTAGCGTTTTAGGCTACTTAATTTAAGGACTTATTACTATACCCTTTCAGGAACTCCTGCCTCCTTAACTCCAGCGGATCCATTTATGTTTTTAGAGACAAATAATAGTTTAGTAACCTTTAAGCTACTAACATAAGCAACTACCTATAGGCTAGCTCTAAACCCCTAGTAATTAAAGGATATAGAGACATAAGTATATATATTATATTAGTTAATAATAAATAATTTAGTTTATACTTATATAACGTTATATTATATATATCTATAGTAACTAACTTCGTTTTTTATAACTAACTCTATAAGTGTAAGTACTAGTAGGATAAGTGCCCTAAGTAGTACTCTATACTTTATAGATCTAACTACTCCCCTCTCAGCTTAGTTAAAAATATATATAACTAAAGAGTATTAAAGTATAATAAGCTTTTTAATAAGACACTTATATATAAGGGGTCTATATAAGCTATTTAGTATATATATACTTTATACTATTAAATAAAGTACTCCTAACAAAAACAAAGATTTTTAAAAGGCTCTAAGGAGATATAGCACTAGTAGCTTAGCTACTCTAGCCCTAAACCACTCTAACGCCTCTCTTTATTAACTCGTAGTATTTAGATCTTTATTACCTCCTGGGTAGCACTAGAAAAAGCACGTCTAAGCTATAATACCTATAGTATTAGTAAAGTAAAGCGGATTATTAACTATAAGCTGTATAAGAGTAATACGTACACCTACCCTAGTAAGTATATTACGTTCAACTTCTACCTATATAGTAAGGGCTATAGTGGGTTCACGTTTGTATTAGTATTTACTAACTACGTCTCTTAGTACTTATAGAACTACTATTTATATAACTATAGTATAAAGATACTTACTAAAGTTTTTAAAAAGTTTAATTTACTTTTAAAGGTTTAATATAATATTAAGATACTTATATTTAAGTATAATAAAGAAATTAAAAGATACTACTGTTTTATAGACGACCTCTAGAGGCGTAGTAAATGTATTAAGCCCTTAGCCCTATATACTTAGGATTAAAATAGTAGTATTAAGTGCGTTAGTACTATAATTAAGATAAAAGCTTAAATAATACGTAAAGGTGGTAAGCTACCCTATAAGGTATAGCCTGATATCTATAAAGCAGCAACCTACCTGTATAACTATATATCTTAAGTAGCCCTTAGTTAAAAGACTCTATATAAAGCACTTTATTAACGGCTTTATAGTAATAAAACTATAAAACTAAGCCTTATATACCTAAGATCCTATAGTTATAAGGTATACACCCTTATAGCCACTACATAGCTTAAAAAAAGCACCTTAACTACCTTTATAACTATACCTTTATAAACTTCCTTATTAACTATATATCTATAAATTAGTATTAAATATAAAACCCTATAACTAGAAAAATCGTTACTACTTATAATATTATATTTAACAAAAAAGAGTACAATAATAGTAACCTAGATTCACTTACTAATAACCATAATAACCTTAACCTTTAAGCTATTACTAAGTAAGTTTAAAAGAACCTTACTACAACTAGTAAAATTAACTCTTAAGTATAGCTCTACCCCTCCTTATTTAACAAGGAAAATAATAAAGTATCCCCTTTTATAAACTCCCTTAATAACTTTTTTAATAAACTTAACTTAAGCAATACTACCCTTAATAATAATAAACCCTATAACTATAAATACTCTTCTACTTACTTTAAACTCCTACCTACCCCTCTTAACTTACTTATTTTATTCTTTTAAATACTAATTAAAAAAAACTAGTACTTAAAAAGGCGGATTATAACTAAGTTAATAAATAAAAACCTTTTCTTTATAAACCCTTACTAGTTTATATTTATAATTAAACCTATAAACTAAGCCGCCCTAGTAGCTTATATACCCTAAAGTAAATAAACGTTTTATAAAGCCACCTTTTTAACTAGTACCCTATTATTATTTTAAAATACTCTATAGTACAGCTACTTCTAAACTAACTACTTAGTTACTTATAACCTATTAAAAAGAACCCCTAGTATTTAATATACTATAAGAGTATCCTAAAACGTAAATATTAAACGCTTTAATAGTAAGATTTAACTATAAAGAAAGGTTATAAGTACTTAAACTTTATTAAATAGGTATAAAGCGCTATACTAACTATAGACTAAAGATCCTACTCTTAGTACCCCCTAGTAAAAGCTTTAGTTTCTACTTATATCTTATTTAAAAGTATTAGTTTACCCTTATATAATTTTAATATAGGTAGTAAAAATAAACTATTTATAAAGTTACTATAAAACTAACTTTTAAAAAGAAGTTCTTAAGAGTATTACTAATAGCTTTTAAATCTTTAAATACTATTAAGTATATATATATATAAGTTTTTGTGTTTTTTTAAATAGTATCTTATATAGATATTTTAATAAGTTATTCTAAAAAGAATATATTATAGCTATATATTTTTAAATAGTATAATTAAATAAAAGTATTTAATAGAGTATATTTAATAAGTTTAACCCCCTCTAGCTCTACTAAGTAGTCTTAAGCAGAACTTAGCAAAGCGTACGTACCTTAACACTTCTACTTACCTACTCTTCCTACTATAGTAGTAAATATAAACATAGACGTAAATATACTAGTAATAACAATAATACTATTACTAATAAGCAGCACTAAATATATTAAAACAAACCTTCACTTATACAAACCTTCAACCGGATCACACTATATATAGGGCCTAACAAGCCCTAGTAGCGTTTACAATTAAATAAAAAAGTATTAAATTTCCCGTTTTTTTTTATATATATATAAAGCTATACCTTAAGGGCCATCAACGCGTTTTTCACTTTAACAGCGCTATAGGCCTTTGAACCCCCTAAACACAGCCACAGCCTTCAGAGCCAGCAAAACGTTACTCTAGAGCAGCTATTGGCCACCTTAAACGCTAAAATCCACCTATACGTCGTAGTATACTAGCAGCTCTAAGCTACATAATCTAACACACCTCCCTAATAAGGGCCTTTTAAGGGCCTTATTAAATCTAATTATAAATAAAATTACGTACTAACTACACTCTAACTACTCTATAATTACTTTTATATAACTCACTTCCCTAAAACTATAATTCCTTTAAAGTCCTTGTCTTAAGCAGTTCCATTATCCTTATTAAACCTCTATCCCTATAACAAAAAGAGTAATACTATTTTTAAAGTACTTAAAAACTACAATCCCTTTTATCTATTCCTTATTAATAAAGTTAAAGCCCTTACAGCATTTACTTTAAAACTTAGCATCGCAAAGTACTTAAAACTAAACTATTTAATTTACTATATTAAGTTACTTAAAAAAAAGTTCAAAGCGGACACTAATAAACAACTTTATAAAACCATCTACTATTAACTACACTATAAACTAATATTTAACTTTAATATAGCCTTTTTAAGCTTCTTAATATAGCTAGTAGTTATAAATATTAATATAGTAAAGCTTTATATATAATTAAACTATTTCTTTATTAATAAAATAAATTATTTATTAATTATTATATTAAATATATATACTTAGTATAGTAGTATTAGGAGTAGGAGTAGCACTAAAAGTCTACTTACTAAGGTTTATATAAAGCATAGTTATTAAACAGCTTATAAAAATAACCTTTTTAGCTACTTAAAAAAAAGTAAAAAACTTAGCTTTAGTTATTAACATAGTCATAGTATTCTATTTATTAACTTACTACCTAATAAAGCTACTAAAAAGCTTAATTATAAATACTTAAAAGTTCTTATAGTTTAGTATATTATTAGTAAAGCTAGTATTTAAAGTAATTACCAAACTATTATTAAAACCGCCTTTTTTATAGCTAAATTTAAAGTAAAAAGCGTACTTTATAAAGAGGTATTTAATTACTTATTTTGCCTTTTTAAAGTACTTAAAGCTAGGGTTATAGTTAAAGTACACAAAATAGTTTACTATAAAGGCTATATCCAGCCTCATTATTATTATACTATATATAATTAAACTAACATCACTTTAGTAATAGTTAATATTTATATATAAAGTAGAGTCCTTATAAAAAAGTAGCTTAAGTAATTAAATTAAAAAAGTATATAGTTACTTTGCTCGTAGGCCTTACCTTTCTAAGTACTTAATAACTTTATTAATATAAATAGACTATAAAAGCTAAAAGCACTTTATAGCATAGTCGCAAATAACTTTAATCCCTAAGAACTATTATAAGTCTTTACCACCCTCAAAAAAGTATTACTTTTAAAGCACTCCTACAAACAAAAGGGCCTCTTCGCAGTATTTAAAAGGGAAGCATAGAATATAGTCATTAATGTAAAAGAAAAAAGTAATACAGCCGCGTATTTAATAGTAATTCTTACCCACTACATACTCTAGCCTAAACTCTTTTAAACTAACTTCTAAATAGTATTACTATAAAAATAAAAAGTAGTATAGGCTATAAAGTACTTTATTAAACTTAAAGATATACCCGAACTTTTAATACCTAAAGAGTATTTATATATAAACGTCTTTATTAAGTAGAACCTATATAAACGCATTTACCGCGTTGTATTATAAAAGCTTAAAATCGAAGTGGTTCGTAATAGCTATAAGCGTTTAAAATAATATACTAGTAAGTATTAAAGTATAGGTATTTCACTCATTTCTTAACTACTAGTTACTATATATAATAAGGTGCGCTTTAATTTTAAAGAGCCTCCTGTACTTATTTAACTTATACGTATATACTTAATAGTATCCTAAAATCTAAAAGCCGTTAGTAGTACTTTTAAAAACCTCTTTCTAAAAGTTAGTCTTATAATAACTTTATAAATAGTTTACCTTAGTTACCTAAATTAAAATCGCATAAGGGTAAGTTAATACTTTTAAATAAAATATAAGTAAGAGCTAAAGCTTTTACTAGGGAGTACTAAAAGCGGGAACTTTAGTCTATAGTTAATACAGTACTTTATACTTACTTAACAAAATCTAAGTACCTATAACCCCTTCCTATAGCTAAATCTTACTATTAAAGTGTTTAACATCCGCGTTTTAAAACGCCCTTATAGTATATTAAATACCAGGGGTCCCCTCTAATAAGTCATAAATAACTAAGTAATTAGCCTAAAAGCAGCTTCACTATAAAGTATCTTAAAACAACAATAAAGTACTAACTAAAAAAGCGGCTTTATAAGACGTTCATTTACACTAAAATATATAAACTACTAAAACAGCTTAATTTATAAACTTAACTATAAATATAAACTAGTAAGGGTTTATAAAAAAAAGGGTTTTATTTACTAACTTAACTATAATCTACTTCTCTAAGTATTAGTCTTCTTTAATTAACACTTAAAAAAATAAAACAAGTAAATTAAAAAAAGTAAGTAAAAGTTTAAAGTAAGTAGAGGAGTATCTATAGTTATAGAGTTTATTATTATTAAAAGTAGTATTGCCTAAGTTAAGTTTATTAAAAACGTTATTAAGGGAGTTTATAAAAAGGGATACTTTATTATTTTTTTTACTTAGTAAAGATAAATAAAGCTATATTTAAAAGTTAGTCTCACTAGCCGTAGTAAAGCTCTTTTAAACCTACTTAGTAATAGTTTAAAAGTTAAGGTTATTATAGTTACTAATAAGCAAATTCAGGTTACCATTATAGTATTCTCTTTCATCAAACGTAACATTACATATAGTAATAATCTTCCTAGTTATAGAGTTCTATATTTAATACTAATTTATAAACGTATAGTTAATAAAGAAGCCTATAAAGGCACAGCTGTAAAGGCAGTCAAAACGCTTCTTTTTAAGCTGTATAGTGGCTATAAAGGTATATACCTTGTACCTATATAATCTTAAATACGTAAGGCTTAGTTTCATAGTCTTATTGCTATAAAGCTATTAATAAAGTACTTCGTATAAAGTCTTTTAACTAAAGGCTACTTAAGGTATATAGTTATAAAGATAGGTCGCTGCTCTATAGATATTAAGCTATACTTTATAGAGTAGCTTATTACTTTTGCACATCGTTTAAGCCTTTATTTTAATTATAGCGCCAACGCACTCAGCACTACTATTTTAATTTTATATATACAGTATAAATAACTTAACGTATTTACTATACCTTTAAAAGTTATTTATAAGGTAGTAGTACTTTTTAATCTTACTATTATACTTAAAAACAAGTATTTTAATATTATATTAAACCTTTAAGAATAAAATAAACTTTTTAAAAACCTTAATAAGTATCTCTATACTATAGTTATATAAGTAGTAGTCCTATGAGTACTATAAAACGCAGTTAATAAATACTAATATAAATATAAACCTACTATAGCCCTTAGTATATAAGTAAAAGTTAAATACAATACACTTACTAGGGCGGGTATACGTATTACTTTCCCACAGCTTATAGTTAATAATTCACCTCACTTTACTAATACCACAAGCATCGCAACTTAAAAGAGTATTACTAAGTACTATTTTAAAAGTAATAAAAATTTAAATACTACGGGTTAATAAAAAAAAGTACTAAAGTGGTTTAGAACTAGAGTAGCTAAACTACTAATACTACGTTTCCTTAAAGCCTCTTAAAAATCCTCGTTTTTATTAAAAGTACTTCGTTTAACAGTACAGAGTATATATATACTAAACAGCCTACACAGAGTCTTCGCATACAAGTACCTCGTTAAAAAGCTTATTATACTCTAATACTCTTTAACCGTATATAGTTTTAATAAGGCTAAAAAGAGAATAATCGGATCTATACAGCATAAAGCACTACTTAGGGTACTCGTCCTACTAATACCCGCACTTATAAAGCTAGTTATAAAAAACAAAGTTAGTTACTATAAACGTACATAATACAATATTATATAAATATAAACTAAATCGTTCACTATTAACTAATATAATACATATACTTACGTCTCTATATCCTTTAATTATAAGGGGCTTAAAGCTAGCCTATAGATAATCACTTACACTAGCTACTTAAAAGTTACTAAACTATTATTTATTTCTAAAAATATAAATAAACGCACTAGAGTTAAAAAAGTAAGAGTCCTTAAGGGAATACAGTAACAGACCCTCGTATTAAGTAGCTTAAAACACTATAAATAAACACTTAATACTCCCTATACAACAACTATATAGTCACTAGCCTTAAATCTCTTTAATACACTAAATTAGCTATTTATTATTTATAAAATTCTTTTTAACTTTCTTATAGTAGTAGTTGAGTAGCTTCTACTTATTATATATATACTCTAGGAAAGTATAAAAGTAATTTTTAAGGTAGTAGTATATAAAATATACTAAGTAAAAAGGAGCTAATAGAGTAAAGGGAGTAAGAAATACTAATAAAGCTTTGCTCTACAATCTCTTTAAGTTAGTATTGTTATATTTATAACTACTAAAGCACTTAAAAGGACCATAAAGAGCTACCTTATTAATAATAAAGGTGCCTTACGCGCTTCTTCCGCGTCCCATAGACTCTAGTATCTATTTAATCGCAGTAGTTATTTTAGCAACAACTTTATTAAAACTATAGTTGTCCTAGCCGTCGCCTATTATTATATAACAACTCTTAGCTTAAAATTAAAGTAATAAATAGTTAAAAGAGTAAAATAACTTATGAATCTATAAATCTCCTTTACAAACTACTTTAAACCTAATAGTACAACTCTCGTACATATAATTAACCCATATTATAAACTATTTAACTATAGTAGCTTTTATTATAAGCTACTTATTATAGAGTATAATAAAGTAGTTAATATAAAGCTAATTAGTGTATTAGTAGTATATACTTTTTATAAGTCTAAAGCACTTATAAAGGTTTTAAATCTAAACTACTAGCCCTAAAGTACTTAAGTAACACTAAATCCTAAGCTTTTTAATAATAGTACTCTATATCTAAAAAATAATAGTATTCTTAACTTTTTTTTACTTTTAGTATATTACTTTTATAGTATAGTATAAAGATAAAGAGTTAATGTAGTACTTAAAAGCCTTTTTAAAAAGGTTAGCTGTTATCTTAGCACAGTAGTAGTTTACTATACTAAACAGAAGCAGAAAGTCCTTTCCTAAAAGCACTTAAAGAAAAGGGTTTATAGTAAGCTTATCTACTCTAAATCCTACAGTCTAAAAGTAAAAGGCTCTTGGCTTAGGGCCACAGTAAGTAATAAACTTTAAATAGTTACTAAAGCGCAACTCCCGGAGTAGAGTATCGCTAATAAGGGACTCTAAATCTACAGAAGTTAAGTTAAAAGCTTCTTACGTATCAAAAGTATTCGTAAGTACTTAAAAGTTATAAAGCTATGGGTACTAAGTAGCTAGGCCATTAAGGATAGTCTTTTAAAGGGTTAAAAGAACGTTTATAGTAATCTTTACGTTTAATAGAGTAATTTAAAAACAATTAATTATATATAGTAAAGGGAGTAGTAAAATAAAACTTTTAATTATTAAATTTCCCGTTTTTTTTTATATATATATAAAGCTATACTTTAAGGGCCATCAACGCGTTTTTCACTTTAACAGTACTATAGACCTTTAAACCCCCTAAACATAACCACAGCCTTCGGAGCCGGCAAAACGTTACTCTAAAGTAGCTATTAACCACCTTAAACACCAAAATCCACCTATACATCGTAGTATACCAGCAGCTCTAAGCCACATAATCTAATAAAAGGCACTACTATAAGTAAGGCCTTTATTAATTCCTCCCGTCTTCCACACACCACAATATCTAACAAAAGGTTACTTACCCTAAGTCTTTATAACTAAAATAATAACTATTATATAACCTTATAATTATTAACTAACTATAAAAGTAGTAATAAGTACTTTATAGTTAAGGGGGTTAATAAAATTAACTTAACTTATAATTAGTATATATTTTTTAATAAAGAAAAGAAAAAGCTTACTATTACTATAATTTACTACTATTAAACTACTAGTAATAGGCTTAATATAAATATAATAATTTTTAAATTATAAAACAAAACCCTTTTAAGTATTTTATAGTCTAAAGCTAACTATAAATACTTTAACTAGTTAAAGAACGTAGCTATTAAATCTATAGTACTCTAAGTAGCTATTAATATTAGTATATTTAGCAAGGCCTATGTATAATAATATCAAAGGGGATATTAATAATAGTAGGGAGCGGCTAGACCAGCCGTAACTACGCGGCCTATAATAACAGCGCGTTAGTTACAAAAGGATACAACAACTAAAAAAAGTAACGGAACGGTTTAGATTAGATTTAATAAGTTTAAAAGAACAGTCTAGAAAGGTATTAGTAGTTTTAGTAGCATTAATAGTGTAATTAGTAGTCTACAAAATTAATTAAAAATACTTATTACTTTAAATCTATAAAAGCTATATTATAGTAGGTAAATTTAAGTGCTATTAACTAACAATAAAAAAGATTAACGAGGTAGGTAGCTAGATAACTATTTCCTAAAGCACGTAGCCCATAGGCCGTTAGTTACCCTAGAAGGGATATATACATATAAGTTAAATAAGTATAAAAGACTCTTTAAAATTAAAGCGCGCCTTATTATACATAGTAACTAGTAGCTAAAAGATAAATAAAATACCTATACTTTAATACTTACTAGTATATTATTTTAAATACTTATAGTTATTATAAACTACTTTAATTTTAAGCTTTTATAATATAATATATTAATCTATTAAAAAGAACTAAAAATAAAAGTAAAAAGAAATAAAAAGCAAAATTAAACCTACAGCCTCTAACTCTAATAAACTAAACTCTAAACTACTAGGTCAACTACTAATAGTAAAATAAACCACTCTAAATATCTCTTATCAACCCCTCTAGGGTACTCGTAGCCAACCACAACCCTCGTAGCCAACCACAGCGCCCGTAGCTAACCACAGTAAATACAGCCAACTACACACAAAGCCTAAAGCCACTTAACTAAACTATACATAACGTACTAAACCCTAAAAAGACTAGTACCTTAAAAACTAGGCCCAAAGGACAAAGCACTAAGCCTATAAAAAGCAGGGCTCCCCCTAGCCTATAGGGGTCTAAACTTCTACTTTCTTAGCAAACAAGTAATACAACAAAACACCAATACAACACTATTACTACTACAACAATACTTCTATTTCTTTTATTTATATATTATACACTAAACCTATTCCTTTACTAACTTTATTAAGCCCAATATTACTATAAAAGTATTCAACAATCTCAATACCAACCTTAATACCTTTATACCTATACTTATAAGTTATAAACCCAACTCATTAACTAACCCAACCTTCCCAACTAATCATAAAAGTCTATTCAAACCCACTTATTCAATAACCAACCTTATTTCAACTACAAAAAACTAAAAACTACAACCAACACTCATAAATTACCCGCAATTCAAGTTCCTAAGCAACCAAAAAACCTAATTTTCAAAAAATCCTCAAATTATCCAACCTTCCTTAATAAATCCTTAACAAATCCTTATATACACTTACTATAACAAACAAATTTTTAAATAATATTCAATTAATACAACCTATACAAAAATCAAAATTATAATAACTCTTACTATCTAACTTAACTAACAAAAACTACTACAAATCAATATTAACAACCCTAAAGTTATAAACTTTAAGTCTATTAACTATAATAAACCAACTAAAATAGTTAAAAAAAATATAATAAAACTTTATAATCTTAACTATTTATTTAAACTACCTAATTAACTATATAATAAGTAGTTTACTCCTATTATCTTAGAAAAACAACTCTTAAGTTTTTAAAAATCTACTTAGTCTTAGTTATTTAAATAAAAAAGACTTTAAACTTATAAAATATAAATAAAATCACTATTCTAAAGCTAAAAGAACAATCAAATTATTAAGTATAGTCTCTAAAATTCTATACAGTACTAATTAATAAAAATTTAATAATAAATCTTACTAAACTACTAAATAATAAAAATAAAAATCCAAATAATAAAATATTAAGTTATATAAAACTTCTTTACAAAAATAGCCCTTTAAAAGTTATAAAAAACTCTAAAACAGCTCTAAAAGTTTAAAAAAGCTTAAAAGAACTATATTAACTAAAAGGATTTATAAATAAGTTTCTTACTTATAAAGAGTTTTTTAATACTACTCTTAAAGACTTTAATACTCTTAAAAAATACCTTAATAAAGTTAAAAAACTTATAAATAATCTAGCTCTAAACGACCTAGCTTTACCTAAATAAATAATTATAACTTAAGTTTTAAATAGTTTAAACAACTCTTATAAAGAGTTTATAACTAATATAACTTAATCTTTAAAAAAAGACTTAAAAGCCTATACTATTAAATCTTTATTCACTAATTTATTAAATAAATCTAAAAAAAAGAGTAATAATAACTCTATACAATTCTCTAAATCTTAAATTAAATTTAAAAAAACTACTAAACCCTAAAAACAAACTAAAAGTCAATACTACAACTACTACAAAAAAACCAGCCATACAAAGAATATTTATAGATTTTTACATCCTAATAAAGCTCCTAATTAGTTTAAAAAAATATCAAAAAACAACCCTTTTATAAACAATAAAGAAAAAAGAAGAGTTAAAAAACAGAATAAAAAAAAATAATAAGTTAATATAATTATTAATAATAATTTTAACTCTTTTAATTTATTAAAAAAAGTTACAGTTACTTTAGACTTAATAAATATTAACTCAATAACTAAAGAGGACTTAGATTCTAATATAGAATTTAAAAATATAAGAATTACCTCTAAAACCCCTATTAATATAGATTTTAAAACTAATAACCTATTACTAAGTAACTTAATAAAATAGTTAAATAAAAAACTTTTAAATTCTTCTACTTATAAAAAAAAACAACTATTTTATTTAAACTTAACTACAACAATCCATATAACTAATAACTTATCTCTACTCAATAATATTAAAACTATTAAAATAAAAGTTAATTAGAGTAAAGTAAACCGTCTTTTTACTTATAAAAAGAGTAATTTAACTACTATAATAAATAATACTCTTTATATTATAAAAAATATTCATTATATACCTAAACTAAGTATTAATCTCTTAAGTCAAACTAAACTTACTAAAATAGGCATAGCCTCAATCTACTATAATAAGCCTATACTATACAATATAATTAAAAACAAAGTCCTTTTAGTAGAAATAAAAAAGAACAACCTCTACTTCTTTAACCTTAATATAAACAAAAAAGTAATTAATATAATAAAAGACACTATAAAAGAGTCCTAAAGTCAGGATCAAACCCTAGACCCTAACATCAATATAATAAAGCTATAGCATAACCGATTAGGCCATATAAACCAGCAATCTTTACTTACTATTCTAGATCAAACTAAAATTACGTATAAAAGGGCTGCCGCAGAGGCATTTTACAAACTACCCTACAAGGCCTGTTTAAAAGAAAAATTCACTAATACTATAAATAAAAAGTCTAGCAATTACACAAAAAACTACTCTTACTTATACAAAATTACATTAAACTTATATAGACTAATTACACTTAAAATATATAATAATTATAGATAGTTTATACTATTTATAAATAAAAAGACCCGTTTTATATAGGGTAAATTATTAAAAATAAAGGAATCTAAAGAGGTTTCTACTACTTTTAAGGAGTTTAAATCCTTAGCTAAAAATAATAAAAATAAATATAAAATTAATTAATTTAATATAAACAGTAGTAAAGAGTTTAATAATAAAAAAATAAAAACTAAATACATAAAGAATAGTATAACTCATAATATAAAACCACCTTATACGCATAAACCTAATAGTATTATTAAAAGAATAATACGTAATATAATAAATAAAGTAAGGACTATACTAATAAACGCTAATATTAACTTTAAACTATAGGGAAAAGCTCTTTTAGTAGCTATATATCTATATAATAAAACCCTATATAAGTCAATAACTTATAAAACACTATATAAAGCTAAAAATAATACAAAACCCTCTTTAAATTATATAAAGGTTTAGGGGAGTATTTATTACTATAAAAATAAAGACCCTAATATTAAAAAGCTTAATAATAGAGCTAAAAAGGGTATAATTCTTAACTATAGTAATAATACCTATAAAATATAGAATTTAAAAGAAAATAAAGCTCTTTAGTTTAAAAACATTAAAGTATTTAAGAATATTTTTATAAAAAATACTAATAATAATAATTAAGAACTATTTATACTAAATAAAATAAATTATCTACAATTTAGTATAACTAAAAGTAGAAAAGAATCTTAAAGTAATAGTTTCTTTAAGATAAACTTAGATTATAATAATATTAATAAAACTAATAATAATAATAATAATAATAATAACTCTAAATTAACTATAAAAATCCCCTATATAAATAAAGAGATCCGGAAAAGCTATAGATAAGTTAAAAATCAAGAATATGCACTATTTACAATAAAAAACTACCCATCTCTAAATATAATATCTACTATTAATAGCTCAAAGGATAAAATCTCTTATATACTAAGTATTAATAACTTAAATAAACCTACTATATATAAATAAGTTTTAGAATTTAATAATTTATAAAACTAGATCTAAGCTATATATAAGGAATTAAATATATTAACTAAATTAAATACTTAAAGTATTATTAAAAAACCACAATCTATTAAACCTCTTAGAGGTAAATAGGTTTACAGAAAAAAGGCTAATAATAATATTAATACTAAAGCTAAAAAACCTAATAAATATAAAACTTGTTAGGTAGTATAGGGTTATAATTAACATATAGGTATTAATTACTTAGAAACCTTTAGTACTACCTATAGGCCTAAATCCTATAGGCTATTATTCTTAATAACTATACAAAATAATTAGGATATTAAACAATATAACGTTACTAGTGCGTTTATACACACTAATATTAATAAAGAGATATACGTCTAATTACCTACTAGTTTTTCTAATAATAATAATAATAAATTAATCTTTAATAAAAATTATAAAAATTCTAATAAAGGATTAGTCTATAAACTAAATAAAGCCTTATACAGCTTAAAACAAAGTCCTAAACTGTAGTATAAGCATTTAAAAAATATACTTAAAAAAAAAGACTTTAATATAACACCTTATAATAAAGCTGTTTTTATACTTAATAAAAAAGGAGTTAAAGCTATTATAGCTTATCATATAGATAACTTTTTAATTATTACTCCTAACCCTAAAATTACTAATAGTATAATTAATAATATCTTTAAAGAGATTAATATAAAACCACTAGGGGTACCTAAAACCTTTTTAAGTATTAAAATAAATATAAATAGGGAAAATAAAACCCTATTTCTATATTAAACTAAATATACTAAAAAACTACTAATTAAATATAATAAAACCCACTTATATAGGCATTTAACACCTATAAATAATAATATAAAATTAGTAGAAAATACAAATCAAGCTACTAAAGAAGAAATAAAACAATTCTAATAAGAAATAGGCTCTTTAATATATTCTACCTTAAAAACCAGGCCAGATATAGCCTTTACAATTATATTATTAGCTCGTTATATAAGTAATCCTTCTAAAGAGCATTTTATTACTCTAGATTAGTTATAGGGATATTTAAATAAATTCCCTAACCTAGGGATTTTATACAACTACTCTATTAAATTTAAAATAATAGGATTTTCAGACTCTAATTAAGCTAAAGATCTTAATAATAAAAAATCCACTACTAGCTATTTATTTTACCTAGGAGTTTATAATATAATTAGTTGGAATACTATAAAACAAAAAACAGTAGCTTTATCTACTTATAAAACTAAATATATAGCTCTTACTAAAGCTATTAAAAAAGCTATATATTTATATAACTCTTATAATTATATATTTAAATCTTTAAACCTTAAAAGTCTAAATAAACCCAAGATTCTTATAAATAATAAAGCAGCTCAAAAACTAGCTAAAAATCCTAAATTTCATAAAAAGGTTAAGCATATTAATATTAAATATCACTTTACAAGAAATACAATAATTAATAATAAAACTTCACTATTCCACGTATCTACTAAAAATAATTTAACTAATGTTTTAACTAAGCCTATAGGTAAAATAATATTTAATAATTATATAACTACTTTAAGTATAGTAAACTATAAAGGTTTTTTATCTTCTCTTAAAAATAAAACTAAAACAAAAAAGAATATAAATCTATTAAAGGATAAGTTAAAAATAAATAACTTATTATATTAAAAAAAAGGTTTTCCTTATTAACATATATTTTCTTCTATTTTTACTCTAAATATTTTTACCTAAAAAAAAAGGTTTTTATAAAGTTTTTATACAGAAGTTTTTAATACTAAAAAAGTCTTTTAATACACCTTAAGAACGCTAAGATCTACAATAAAATTAAATTAATACACATCTTAAGGGGGGATATTAGTCTATTAAAAAGAACTAAAAATAAAAGTAAAAAGAGATAAAAGGTAGAATTGAACCTACAGCCTCTAGCTCTAATAAGCTAGACTCTAAACTGCTAGGTCAACTACCAATAGTAGAATAAACCACTCTAAATGTCTCTTATCAACCCCTCTAGGGTGCTCGTGGCCAACCACAACCCTCGTGGCCGACCACAGCGCCCGTGGCCAACCACAGTAAATGCGGCCAACCACACACAGGGCCTAGAGCCACTTAGCTAAACTGTACATAACGTACTAAACCCTAAAAGGACTAGTGCCTTAGAAGCTAGGCCCAAAGGGCAAGGCACTAGGCCTATAAAAGGCAGGGCTCCCCCCAGCCTACAGGGGTCTAGACTTCTACTTTCTTAGCAAGCAAGTAATACAACAAAACACCAATACAACACTATTACTACTACAACAATACTTCTATCTCTTTTATTTACATATTATACACCAAACCTATTCCTTTACCAACTCTATTAAGCCCAATATTACTATAGAAGTATTCGGCAATCTCAATACCGACCTCAATACCCTCATACCTATGCTTACATAATGTAGTAAATACGTTTATATAGGTTCTACTTAATAAAGACATTTATATATAAATACCCCTTAGGTATTAAAAGCCTAAGTATATCCTTAAACTTAATAAAGTACTTTACAGCCTATACTACTTTTTACTTCTTTAGTAATACTATTTAGAAGCTAGTTTAAAAGAGCTTAAACTAGAGTATATAGTAAGTAAGAATTACTATTAAATATATAGTTGTATTTTTTTTTTTTTATATAGATAACTACGTTCTATACTTCTACTTTAAATACCATAAAGAGGCCCTTTTACTTATAGAAGCACTTTAAAAGTAATACTTTCTTAAGGGCAGTAAAGACTTATAATAGTTCTTAGGGATTAAAGTTATTTATAACTACACTATAAAGTACCTTTAGCTTTTATAATTTATTTATATTAATAAAATAATTAAGCACCTAAAAAGGTAAGGCCTGTATATTAAATAACTAAATATATCTCTAATTTAATTACTTAAACTACTTCCTTATAAGGGCTTTATTTTATATATAAATACTAACTACTACTAAAGTAACGTTAGTTTAATTATATATAGAGTAATAATAATAAGGCTAAATATAGCCCTTATAGTAAGCCGTTTTACGTACTTTAACTATAACCCTAGTCCTAAACACCTTAAAAAGGTAGAATAAACTATTAAATACCTCTTTATAAAGTGCGCTTTTTACTTTAAATTTAGTTATAAAGAAGGTGGCCTTAATAATGGTTTAGTAATAGCTTTAAATACTAGCTTTACTAATAACACACTAAACTATAAAAGCTTTTAAGTATTTATAATTAAGCTTTTTAGTAGCTTTATTAGTTAATAAGCTAATAAATAGAATACTATAACTATATTAATAACTAAAGCTAAGCTTCTTGCTTTCTCCTAAGTAGTTAAAGAAGCTATTTTTATAAGCTATTTAATAATAGCACTTTATAAAGACCTTAGTAAAAAGACCTTTAGTACTACTCCTACTCCTAATACCGCTATACTAAGTATACGTATTTAATATAATAATTAATAAATAATTTACTTTATTAATAAAGAAATAGTTTAACTATATATAAAGTTTTACTATATTAATATTTATAAATATTAACTATATTAAGAGGTATAAAAAGGGTATATTAAAGTTAAATACTAGTCTATAGTACAACTAATAGCAGACGGGCTTATAAAGCTACTTACTAGTACTTACTTTAAACTCTTCCTTAAGTAACTTAATATAATAAATTAAATAGTTTAACTTTAAATACTTTATAATATAAAACTTTAAAGTAAATATTTTAAAGACTTTAACTTTATTAATAAAGAATAAGTTAAAGGGATTATAGCTTTTAAGTACTTTAAAAACGGTATTACTCTTTTTATTATAGGGATAAAGGTTTAATAAAAATAATAGGACTACTTAAAATAAAGACTTTAAAGGGATTATAGTTCTAAAGAAGTAAGTTATATAAAAGTAATTATAGAGTAGTTAAAGTATAGTTAGTATATAATTTTATTTATAATTAGATTTAATAAGGCCCTTAAAAAGCCCTTACTAGGGAGGTATATTAGATTACATAGCTTAGAGTTACTAGTATACTATAATATATAGGCGGATTTTAGCGTTTAAAGCGGCTAATAGCCACTCTAGAGCGACGTTTTACTAACTCTAAAGGCTATAGCTGCGTTTAGGGGTTTAAAGGCCTATAGCGCTATTAAGGCGAAAAACGCGTTAATGGCCCTAAGGGCGTAGTTTTATATATATATAAATATACGTAAAAATCTAATAATAGTATTATTATTATTGCTATAGGAAGAGCAGGTAAGTAGAAGCGTTAAAAGCTAGAGGGGGTTAAACCTACTAAATACACCCTATTAGATACTTTTATTCATTACACTACTTAATAATGTATAGCTATAATATATTCTTTTTAAATCAACTTATAGAAATATCCATATAAGACACCACTTAAAAAAACATAAATAGAGTTATTATTAAAGTTAAGAAATAAAAGTATTAAATTAAGTTTAGTAAATTAAAATATTAAAATAATTAGAGCTATTATAGTATATAAAGTAATATATAGTTTTTAAATAACTTTATAATTATTCTAGTAGTAGTAATAGAATATTAATTAATAGTAGTATAAATAGTTGTATTAATAAAAAGCTACTATATAAAGCAAGTTAGATTTTTAGGTAAAATTTAGCGTTTCAGTATAGGTAAGCGTTGCCCTACTTTGGGTTTTAGAAGCCGCCGATGCACCGGACTGTACCTGCCGTATAACGCCTGTTGCAGTGTAGCGAGTGGCCCACCACTCTCGCTGGAATGCACACCGAAGACGCGGGGTAGATACATACCTTTCTAGGTGGATAAGCACCTTGGAATTGATAGCCCCGAGGTCCTCAGGCGGGGTAAGTACACTCGTGGGTACCTAGTGTAGGTAGACACTAGACACCATCCCACCGCCGCCTGAGGTACGGCACTCAGGTACCCGGCAAGCACCTTACCTTCCTGTCACGACCATACCGCCAGGTAATAGATCGTAGCGCCACGTTACGATCAAGAGGGATTGCGCTATTCAAGCGCGGACAGGCGTGACATGTCAATGTTCACATTTACTTTGCTAGTTACACTATTACTAGGTATGGTAGGTACCTTGGCAGGTATTTTACCGTTTTACCGTGCCTACTGGGCATTGCCTAGGTATGGAAATGGAGATGGGGACTGAAATCGGCCATCGTGACCAAATGCGACCCTCCCTGCCGTTGCGCTACTACGCTCGCGACACATTAACCCTTCAGGCTCCTCTCGCTTCTCCGCTTCTCCTCCTCATCTACCCACGGCCGCTACGATCATCTGCTGCAGATTAGTGTACAAATACCCTGCCCTGCCAGGCCGCTGCTCGTCTGTCCCCCCCACATGAGGGACACAAAGAAGAGGAAGATAGAGAGACGGAAAATATAAAAAGAGACAGACACGGAGAAAGAGCAGGATAAAAATAGTGCGAGAGCGAGAAAGAGAGAGAGAGAGAGAGAAAGAGAGAGAGGAAGTGTGAACAAGACAGATCGAACGAGAAGCCGAAAGGTTACCAATCCCTCCGAACCGCTACGCCGTCCTTCAGGTTCCCGTCGATCCTGCTGCGGTCCAACGCATACTCGCGACCCCGACGGCTCAAACCGAATACGATCGAGCATCGCGACTTAGCAGACTTTGGGAGCGCATTTAGTCCGAGGCAGCTCAGCAATCGGCATAAAATCCTCGTCGCCCGCTTTCCAGTACCTCGCTGGTTACACACTGCCGGCCGCCTACGTCGCTATGCCTCCGACGAACTTACTTGCCGGCAAGACCGCCATCATCACCGGTGGCACCACCGGCATTGGTCGTGCCATATGTCTGGAATACCTCAAGCAGGGCGCCAATGTCGTCGTAAACCACTTGGGCCTCGACAGGGATGAGCCTCATCTCGCCTCTCTCGAGGCGGAGGCCACCTCTCTGAGGAAAGCGAACCCGGACGCCGGCCGGTTTGCCCATCAGGCCGGCGATGTGCGTGAGCCCGAGACGGCCACCAAGCTCGTCGCCCGCGCTGTCGAGCATTCGGGCAATGGCCGCCTTGATGTTTGCGTGTCAAACGCCGGCATCTGCACATTTGCTGAGTTTCTCGAGCTGACCCCGGACCTCTTCACCAAGACGGTCCGTACGAATCTTGACGGCGCCTTCTACATCGTCCAGGCCGCCGCTCGCCACATGAGCCAGCAGTCACCCCCGGGAGGCAGCATTGTTGGGATTTCATCTATTTCTGCCCTTGTCGGCGGCGGTTTGCAGACACACTATACTCCCACCAAGGCCGGCGTGCTCAGCTTGATGCAGAGCACAGCTGTTGCTCTGGGCAAACACAACATCCGCTGCAACGCTCTGCTTCCCGGCACCATCAAGACGCAGCTCAACGACAAGGACCTGGCCGATGACGCCAAGAGAGCCTACATGGAGGGCCGCATCCCTCTGGGTCGCACAGGCGTGCCCTCCGACCTGGCCGGTCCTGCGGTGTTCCTGGCTTGCGAGGAGCTTAGTGGCTACGTCACCGGCGCACAACTCCTGGTTGACGGCGGCCTCTTTGTCAATCTTCAATAGGCTCCATCGGCCTGCTCTTCTTGCGTATTGGGTGGTTGGTGGAATGGCGTGTTGTATGGCGGCGCGGCGAAGGTGTATGGCGGCGCCTGAGAGGGCGAAGGAGAAGGCTTGCTGTGCTAGACTTTGGATGAGGGATAAAGCCGCATGCTCGCTCCTGCGGGCCGAGATGTGATCCAACCGGGAGGCGTCGCCCTACTCCAAGCGTGAAACTCATCTTCAAGGATGGGGAATGTATGTACACTAAGATTCCTAGTGGTTAGCAAGTACTACACCTATGTAGACGACACCTATCGAATCCACTTCAATGCTCTGGCAGTCCAGTCACACCAGTCCACAGCAGAACCCATTCCCTGCCATTCGTTCCCTGAGAGCCACTCAGCCTCTCTCCGTAGACCACGGGCTCCTGGAACTTTTGCACTCACGCCTACCTAGTCAATAGTCACCAAGCTTCTTGGTTTCAATACTGTCACTTGTGTCCCGCACAAGCGAGTGTAACAGGTGAACAAGACCTCCCTTGTACATGCACCAGGTTTATGAGGAGCGATAGGCGGCGGGTCGGTGTACCTCGGAGTGCCTGCAGACCCCGCCGACGGTGACGGCATCATAATGGCTACCTATGTACGAAGCGGCGCAAAGAGCGGCAGCGGGACGCGATACTTTCAATTGCTAGTGCTGGGCTCTGGTCTTTTTTCCGTTGGCGTAACTTTCGTCACTTATACAATGGAGACCCCCCCCCCCCCCCCCTTTTTTTTTTCCTTTTCCTCTTCTTTTTTAAAGTTTTTTTTTCTCCTTCTTCCACTGAGGGAAAAGTGCACCGGGTGACCGATGGCGTTGGCTGTGTAGATGGAAGTGATACAGAAACCAACTATGGGCGACTTAAAAGGGAGATTTCTACAATTTTTGACGTCTTCTGCGATACGGCGATACCCAAGGGCCATGCCGCGAATCGCCGCGAATCGCCGCTACGCTAACGCCTAGGCGCCTCAACAAGCCTGTTTTCTCTCCGAATGTTAGAGGAAAACATGCTGCCACGCCTATCTCGTGGCGGGTCAATCGCAAGTGGATGGTCTGGAGATGTGGGCTCGACTGTAGGTAATTACACTGTGGTAGTTCTCGTCGCAGAATATGGAGGCTGATAGAGAGACGTCATTCGCCGAGTCAGGACTGATCGCACTACTATGTAACTAGGTACCTAGATACCTAAATGCCTAGGTATCAGTCATTACCTGCTCCCCAACCTCAACCTGGGTACATAGTTGCCATAGTACGCACGTAGGCAATATCGATCAGGAGCTGGCATGCTGGTCTGGCCTTTTGGTCCCTATTTTCGCCTTGATTATTCCCCTTCCCTGTTTTCGATTTTGATCCCAAAAAGTAAACCTTTTCCTATGGCTGAATACAGAGTACGCTTCCATTGCGTAGGTACATAGGACATAAGATAGCGTTGGTGAGACAAAACACTGTCGTGCATACCTAGCTGGTGTCGACGGGAATACCTACGCATGGCACCCGAGGCTTTCCGGGTCCGACCCCCGGCTGTCTCTCGGCGGCCCCTTGCCCCTGGTGCGGGCACGGTGCAGGTGCTGTGCCGTCTCCGCCCCCACCTCCAGGCTCCCTACAGTTACCCAGGTGGGCACTGTACAGATACCTCACTGAACGTCCAGAAATGTCTCCCACCCCAGGATACTCTGTCTACCTATCCGTAGGTAGTAGCCTATCTACCCAGCCGCCTTTAGATTAAGGAGTGACCTAGGCACTTAGGTACCTAAAGGCTACACCGTTTGATCGTCACCTATTTAGCTGCTGTATCTTTATCTTGTCTTACCTGTTACGCAGGTAGTAGAAATTTCTGATTCTAGTAGTCAGTGCCTATGGTGTTGGATAGGTAGTAAATGTATACCTAGATACCTAGGTGGAGCTGTAAGAGATAGATGCACTGTGTACTGCATATGTATCTACCACACTCGTTAATAGTACTAGGTACTGTTGCGACTCGAAACCTTACTAGTATGACGTCACTGCGGGAACTCCGGTCCCGCACAGGTGGATACCGCTAAGCCATCACACTGCTGGCTGGGCATGCGGATGGCCATTATGTACAGTGTTCAGTCATATCCATAACCTCACAGCAATGCGTCTGTTGATGCCTGCATAATACCATTCACACTGCAGCCCGGGCGTGTCGCGGTGCGCCCCTCGCTGCACTTCATTTTCGCAAAAGTGGGCCAAACAACGCTCCTACACTAGGTACCTATCAGCCCGCTGCACCAATGTCTTTATTGCGTCGTCTATCCATGTTGCTAGACACGGTCGATACAGTGTAGCTAAGTATGGGTGGTGGTGGGTGTTTCCATACATGCTGTGTCGTCGTGATATTAAGAGCCGCTTAACTGCTGGCTCCTCCTCGGGTTACATAAGTCAGAGGTTGGTTGTCGTTGGTCCTACGTACCTATTTAGGTAGTAAATGTCTGGCCAAGCAGCCCGGCTTGGTTTATACTAGGTGCCTCCACGAACGCCCTTGTGGCTACTCTGTACCAGCCATGAGCCGCACGCCCGTCCTTTGTGGGAAGTTTGCTCATTTCAGGGTCCAACAGGCGTTGCGGCGGCTTGCATGTGCCCTTGCCAAGGCCGCCTCCAACGGATGATCTCTTCCGCTTCGGGCCCTAGTTATCATCATTGTTCTCGGATATCTCGAGAGCCTCTTAACTCTCTCCCTGTTTCTTCGATGTATCGAAAGGGGAACTTCCTGCAACCACGACGACGGGCTAGGAAGTCATGTCTCCACCATGACGGTTGGCAAACTGGAACCCGATGGAGCCTCGTTCGCCATCACTCCCATCTCTTCGCTAGGTGACTCGCTCGTTTCGCCTGATGCCCAGCCTCTACGGATTACGGCTCGTGAAAAATCATCTCACCGCCCGTTCCGCTCTGCTCCCGAGGGCTGCCCCCTTTCAGGATGTATACCCGATTCTCGAAGACAGTGTGAATATGGCCTCCGTGCTGTCTTGTCGGGATCAGAATTCCTACCATCAGGACCAGGTAAGGCCCTTGCGTCTTGCTGGTGGAGCGCGCTGCCTTGGATCCAGAAAAAAAACTCCTCATGTTACTTCGCCTCCACGTATCCACGGACCATGCACGACTCAAGAGACTCGTCCCAAAGGTAGTAGTGTATCACTTTATCGGGACCCGCGTTTGCCTGGTTTTTGCGGAGATATCCACATGTTGGACTCGAGGTATTCTAGGACAAGGTCAACCCCGTGCTTGTGTGAGAGAGGCAGGGTCACAAAGACGTCAGCGTCAAATAAATGAGTATGCTCTCATATCAGAACTATATAAACTAACTCAGACCCGCCACTTCGACTCGACTATCCACCGAATGCTGTTGCCCATCTTCAACACCTGTCACCGCCGCCTTTTGCCCGCCTTTCCAACGGCCCTCTCTCTCAAAGATCAAGCTTGCCTGCATCCCTTCCACTCATTCTTCACCTAGTTCATTCGAGGTAGTTCCCAATCTCGATCGGTATCAAGCGTTGCCCTCCACGCACACCGCACGCAACTCATCATGGCCCCCAACCATCGAGCCTCGTCCACCGGCAGCTTCATCGAAAGTATCGTCGCCGCCCGCAAGGAGCTTGACAATCTGGCTCTAAGCACACCCGAGTCGTCTTTGGATGGTTCGTCTGGCGGATCTGCCGGAACATCTGCCCTGGGTAGCCCTGTTGGTGCGCTCTCACCAGTAACACCCACGATCGATGCTCCAGTGGCCGACAGCTTTGCATTCGCGTTCGACATCGATGGTGTGCTCATCCGGGGTGGCCGTGCCATCCCAGAAGCCGTCGAAGCCATGAAGATGCTAAATGGCGATAATGAGTATGGTATTCAGATGTAAGTTGAATTCCACACAAGTACCCTCGTTGGCTTGGCCCCCGGCCCGGCCCCGGCCCCCGGACTCCGAGTCCCCGCCGGCCCCACCCGGCTTCCCGAATCATGCCAAAGCAGTGCGGCTTACACGAATGCTTCAGTCCCTACATCTTTCTCACCAATGGCGGTGGCAAGACCGAGGAGGAGAGGTGTCACGACCTTTCCAGGCAAATGGAAATTGACATCTCCCCTGCCCAATTCATCTGTGGTCACACCCCGATGAGGGAAATGGCCGAGCGCTTCAACACGGTTCTCGTCGTCGGCGGCGAGGGCGAGAAGTGTCGTCAAGTTGCCGAGGGCTATGGCTTCAAGGACGTCATCACCCCGGGAGACATCATCAAGCACGACTCCGCCACGACACCTTTCCGAAAGCTCACCCAGGATGAGTACGTCAACTCCCGCGAAAGGGATTTCGGCGACGTCACGATTGAGGCCATCTTTGTGTTTGCCGACTCCCGCGACTGGGCTGGCGATATCCAGATCATGCTTGATCTCGCCATGTCCAAGGGTGGGCGACTCGGCACTTTGAGCGAGACTATGGACGAGGGGCCCCCGATCTACTTCTCCCACAACGATGTCGTCTGGTCGGCAGCACACGACAACGTGCGTCTCGGCATGGGAGCTCTCCGCCGTATGCTCGAGGTCATCTTCCGAGACGTCACCAAGAAGAGGGGGAAACTACACACGCACGCCTTCGGCAAGCCCCAGGTCAGCACCTTTGAGTTCGCGACGAGGTTGCTGCAGCAGTGGAGACGTCAGCAGCACGGCCTGGACGCGCCGCCTGACACCGTGTATTTCGTCGGCGACACGCCCGAGAGCGATATTCGTGGAACCAATGCCTTTGATGAACATGCCGAAAACGAGTGGCATAGCATACTGGTCAAGACCGGCGTGTACCAGGACGGTACCGAACCAGCCTACAGGCCGAAGGCCACCGTACCTACCGTGCTCGATGCAGTGCGCTACGGCATCCAGCGTGAGATCCGCAAGAGGGTTGTTTCTTCTCTCAGGAAGGATGTTCTTGGTGAGGACGCCTGTTTGCAGGCACTCCAGACGAGGGACAGCGCCGTGCTCACCCCCTTGGAGGAGCGTAGCCAGCCAATCTTGGGTTAACCGACAGCGGCTCGCATTTCCAGGCATTCGAAGTTCATATGATCTATCGGCTCATTGGTCACCTGATTCTTGTGGCCCATACTCTTCTCCTTTTTTCCCCCTTCTCTCTCAATCTCTCTCTCTCTCTCTGGTTTTTGACACACTGTCCGGAGTCCTTGTCTTGTTTTCGCGTGGGGTGTTTGTGATACCATGGGGCGTTCGTTAGAGCGACGAAGACTTTCACGTCGCAGCTATATTTTATGCCTGGCTCAACGGCAGGAACAATTGGTTAGATGGGCAATCAATACTAAGGCGGTTGGACGCCGTTACAACCCAAACGATTAGACTTTTTGTGTGAGACTCTACCATCTGCAATGTTTCTGGCGAGGCACTCCAGGGCACCGGAATGCGCGCGTTGCATGTGGCCAGACAAGAATACATTTTTGACAAGACAAGGTGACTGCACGTCTCCAACGTGCCCGGGATGATGTGGTCTCGTGCTCGTGCTCGGTACTCCGTGAGATTCTGCTGGATGGATGTGGGTGCTGCAAACATAGTCGGTTGTCGGCACGACTAGGAGTGCAGCTGGTGCCGTTGCCGCACGCTGTCCGACTCCGAGACGCTGGCGATGCCTGCAGTGTCTACTCACCCGATGCGCTTCTTGGCGATCTTCACCTCCAATACGCTCATGCTTAAAGGACACCCCTTCCCTATGTCCTTCACAGCATCCTGACGCGTCTTCTCCGTGTCAACGATGGGTTGGCTCCGGTGGCAGCTGCGTGAGATTCCGTGAAAGCCAGGTCTCCCCACTGCGAGGAGGCAACCCACGGAGCTGCCTCGATGTCGTCCTGACGCCTCTGGCGGTCTGCCAGCGCTTCTCGTACGGTGCAGCCTATAAAAAAGCCGGGGATGCTCGAGAGCTCGACGTGGAGCCAGCCTTTCCATGTGGCAATAATGTCGCCGCCGCCGAGTGCGCCAATAACAATGGTCCCCCACCATTCACGGCCTCCACTATTGTGGACGCCGTAGTATATCCACCTTTCGGCAGCTGCGACGAGACCCCGAATCTGATCGGGGGTGATGCGGCGGGCGGTGGCACGATGGTCACCGTCGGTGGTAGGACTGCCACGGAAGGCCGGGCGGTGCACGTAGACGTGGCGGACATCCTCCGGGCCGCAGGATAAGCGTGTGGCGTCAAAGCGATGCTCCGTGTCGATGACGAGGAGCGTTTTGTGGTGCGGCGCTGACACGAGGCCCGAGATGACCCGATAGATGAGCGGGAGCTGACGACCCGTCACGGCCAGTGGTATGGACCGCGTTGCCCGGAAGTTTTTGGCGGCGAGGGCGTTCAAAGTAGGCATAGGAAGGAATTTAGGACGTTTCGTCCTTGTATTCGGCCTTTGCATGCGTCCTGGGAGAAATTCACTCAAAACCTGCAGGTCTGAACGTCAGTAGGCCAAACCGAGCCAAATCAAGCCGAAAATGAAGGTGCAGTCATTATTCAGGGCTGGGTGTCATGAGGGTGTGACGGGCGCTGCGGACGCAAACTCGAGGTCGGGTGTACGTAGGAGGGGAAAAGGGGGGAACGCCAAAAAGAACATCCCCTCCACGGCCTTCCATCGTCACTATTTTATCCTCCGCTTACCACAATCGCCTTCCCCATCGCAGCAGTCCAGAGCGTGCAAGCACCGAACCTCCTTCGTCGCCTTCGGTACGCACCTCTTCCAGGCTAGTCTCCTCAACATCGCCCAGCAGCCTAGCGCCCCTCAGCGCCGTCATTGAAAACCTCTCCATCATCGACCACTCCGACCGGCTCTTCGTCGCTAGCGCAAGGACTCCAAAAGAGGCCAAATGACACCGCCGTGCGTGGTGTTCCCGGCGTCCGAGCTTCAGCTGCACGCCCAGGCTGATGTCAAAGGGAAAAAGCGCAAGCTCGAAGGGGGCAGCGACGTCGATTTGTCCAAGTGTGCGCTGCGGGCAATGGTACAGTGGAGATGTTTTGTCGAAAATCCTGGCGCCCGCGACAGCCCCGTAGGATGTTGGCCCATTCAGCGCTTGTTCCGCCAGTAAGTTGACAATTCACTCGGGCCTCCGGCGCGTTTTCGTTCTCTTTATTCCGCTTGCTCACTCCAACACCCTCCGTGCCGAGAAGATGCCAGGATAAGAGGGGCAGGTTTACTGTCGAGACCACAGTGTGGGAACAACTAAGCGCTACCGCCAAACCCGGCAACGAACGGGTGGTTCGCGACTTGCCACCCGGCCGCGGCACGGGAGAGAATCACGGCAACGGTCAGCGCACATATCATGAATGGTCACAGGCGTGGGAGGATGAGCGGTGACCCAATGCACAGATGGGAAGCCCCGGGTATCAACAATTGGTCATCAAAAGAGAATACTACTATCCTCCGCTCTCTCTACCTTCAACCCTACCGTTGAACACTACCCTGCATCGTCATACCCTTCTTCACCGTGGAGTCAGTCAAGCATGCATGCTACGCACCCAGCAGCACCACATCAGTCGATGACAAGTGATCATCGGCGCTTTCTGACACTTGTGCACTACCCTCTGCAGGCGGGGGCGGGGGGCAGAAAAACACTCGACTCAGGTTGCTGGTGTATATGGTACAATCGGGGTCGGACGAACCAGCCGGTTAAGTCCGCATCTTTTCTGTGACCGTAAATACCCTCTGTCTCTCCTGTCGCCAGACCAAAGAAGTACCACTTCTGCTCTATCCACTCGTCTTAGCCGTCGTCGTTCTCCCTCACTTCTGACCACGGGCCTCGGCCTTTTGCTGCTCCAGCTTGGCGTAGTAGCTGTCGCGAGCGTTCGTACGCGGCATGTGGAAGCCATACCTATCATTAGGTTAGTTCGCGTGTCCACGGGCGAGTCAAGATCGAGGGTCCCGATTGGTGATGGCGTACCAGTAGACGTTGGCCATCGCGAAGCCGAGACCTGAGTTTTGGTTAGCTTTTCATGCCCAGCCCAAGGGATCCGCGGGAATGGAAGGTCAGTTTCAAGACTGAGATCATCAACGCAACTGCGGATCGCGGAGTGGGTGCCGAATTGACGCCGGATCCTACTCCGTTTGACCACGTCCTTCAGACGGATGTATGTTTTACTGAAGGGAAATACTTCGGCTTTTCTGGGTCGTGCTTACCGAGAGCAATGCCAAGGTCGAGTACGAGGTTGCGACGAAGCATCTATAACTCGCCGTTAGTAAATCTTTGTCCTTCGATCTCCGTCGACCCGAAACCAGCAGCAGGGTGAGGGCCCGATGGAGGCGAAAAGACGTACACCCGTGATGGGTTTGACAGCAGTGGCGGCGGCCATGATTTCTTCAAGGTTGGTAAGAGTTGTGGTGGTCAATTGAGCCGATGTTGCGTACACCCGAATCGTTGTTTGGTGATGATTAGATATTCGGGTAGCGCAAATGGCCTGATGAATTCGCGCGATGGGGCCATCACGTGATTATTAATTCTTGTCTAGGCCCGTACATACGCAGTCGGGTGACGCCGCTGGTATTAGTGCGTGCATAGTGGATATGTGTACCGAAGTATTCATGGATGCATCCACAAGTACTACCTAGGTAGGTATTGATGACCTTCATTTGGGTACTGCCGGTCCACTGGGAAGTCCAGATGGAAACAACGTACCTATTTCGGCCCGTCAATGCTCCGCTCCTGCTACACTAGGTAGGTAGGCAGTACCTGGGTACCTACCTACCAACCTTTTACTTATCTAGCAATTTTCTTCGTGTACCATCAACCGCGAAGCTTGCTGGCAATCCCAGCACAACAAAAAGCAGACATGAGTCTTCACCTCCCGACAAGGAGGCTAGTCTCGTCCGGTGGGTTCAATTGGCTTGTACCTCCTCGATCTTTGGCGCTCTTACCCGGGCTGTTCGAAATTGGATGTGTGTACGCCTGCTGACCTCTCTCAATCGCAAGCCCCCTCGACTCTTTCATTCGTTACGCGGCCGATACCGAGACCCGTTTTCGTTGCTTTCCGTCAGACCATACAAGTTCGCACTAGGTTCGGCCTGTCTAAGCTGTCCAAGTTGTTCGGCCGTCGTGGCCGTGATGGCACAAAAGCCGAGGATGTCAGTTTTGGCGGACAAGATTTCAATGACCCCAAGGTCCGCGAGCGTTTCCAGCAGCAGCAGAAGCCTCAGCTTTCCAGCTCTATCTTCGAGGAAGAGGTAGACGAAGCCGTCGCAGACAGCAGTCGCGGCGGCAAAGCCCCTGCATCAGTTACCCTGAAGACACCTGAAACGACCGCCTGGCGACTCGACCCTGATCCTCGCAGCCGCATCCGGTGGGAGAGGAAGAAGGTCATTCAGATGGTCCGTCGCAACGGGCGCGTGAGTCGCTCTGAACGGATCGCTCAGACCGAGAAGGAGCTGTCTCATAAGAGTCCGTTCCTCGAGACCAGTGTCAAGAAGCTTGTCCCCCTGGCTCGCCAGATCCAAGGGAAGACTCTGGAAGACGCCCTTGTGCAGATGACATTCTCAAAGAAGAAGATGGCACGAGAGGTCAAGCACCAACTGGAGGAGGCGCGGGATCTGGCAATAGTTACGCGCGGCATGGGTCTCGGCAACGCAGGTCAGAAGACTGACAAACGTGTGACCAAGCCAGTCAAAATCCAGACCCGGGACGGCAATGGCTTCACAGTCGATGACCCGACAAGGCTGTATGTTGCGCAGGCCTGGGTGGGCAAAGGCCCTTGGAGATCCAAGTCTCTAGACTACAAGGGAAGGGGCAGGTTTGGCATTATTCAATCTCCATCAACAAGTATGCTTCTGAAAACCGTCCGGCGACCTTGGCTCCTTCGCAGAGTGGCTAATCCAGTGTTCTACAGGCATTTCGGTTGTGCTGAAGGAGGAGAAGACGAGAATACGGGAGCACAACGAGAGGTTGGCTCGGGTGGCACGGAGGAAGCCTTGGGTCCATTTGCCCGACAGGCCAGTAACCGCACAGAGACCCTACTATTCTTGGTAGTGACTTCTGAGTCTGCTTGTCACTCTTGAAGCGTGTTGCTAGAAGTGGAAGGACCATGCTGTGTCATTCTCGAAATCTGTAAGAATATGTACAACGGAAGCTGTTCAGAAGCCACTTGACCCCTTCTTACTCCCCCTTTTGCCACGAGGTTTACATTTCTGTACAAGTGTGTGCAGGCCTCTAAGCGAGCCTTGCCTTCCGGCGGCTATCTCCCACAGACATAACAATCATTAATCATAATTCATACGACAGGGACACCCTTCACGACGCGACCGCCCGAACTGGTCTAGTGTGCCGTGAGGGCAAAGTGAGAGATATTTACCTCGACCGAATCGCGTGGGCGTTCACATATTGCGTCTTGGTGACTGGCGCGGGATCATGTCTTCATACCTCCGTGATCTCGTCTCAAGTTCCGAGTAATTCTTGCTCGTCATCCCGACCATAACGCCGGTGTATCCGCCGGAGTAGTCTCTCCCGGAACCAGGCATGGGCCCTGATATTTGCATGGACCTCGCCCGGTTCCTTGGCCTCCGAATGAGCAAGTAAAGAGCGAGGCCGATGGCCAATATCCCCACGCCGGCAGCCACCCCAATGCCAGCCTTTGCTGGAACAGAAAGGCTCTGGGAACCGTTGGCGATGTCGCCAGTGTCAACATCTGACGCTGCGCCGGAGTGCGATGTTCTGAGTCCAGTTGCGGTTGTCGAGCTTATTGAGTTGGGCACAGACGCAGCCTTGGCTGATGTAGACTGCGTGGTTTTAGTAAGAGCCGCTATTCATGTGCCAAAGGCAGAGACGACTTACTAAAGTTGTGGGAATGTTGCTGGGCAGTTGAGATGGCTGCGCGATGCCTGAGATGGGCTTACCTGACGCCTCTGCATCTAAAAGAGACGTAGTGACAGGCCGAGACGAGAGTGTCGCTGCCCCAGCGGGCTCAGCCGGCTTAGCAGTAGTTGGTGGAAGAGGAATTTGTGAGGTGGGCGCCGGGGATGCGGGTAGTGGTGCAGCAGGTGAAGAAGGCGGTTGGGATTGGGTTGGCGGCGTCGACGACGGAATCGGCCGAGTGGCAGCTAGGTAAAAAGGATGAGCCATTTCGTCGGCACAACTAGTGATGTGGAACAGAAACCTACTCGCGCATAGGGATGCCACGTAATCGTTAACCTTGGGGGCTACCTCAGCACCGCAAGCCTGCGAAGCGCAGTCCCGTACACCAAACACGAAATCCTGTTGCTTGCAGAGGCAGACATTATCCTGTGAGGCACAACCGAACCCCTTGGCAATGACCGCGTTGACACATGAGATCTAGCTCATATTCATCAGTTCAAGCTCGTCAAGAAGCATAGAAAGCAAGAAGACGCCATTGGGCTGCTCTCCGCGCGTGAGAGGGGGTAACTAACACCGCATGCCGGCAATGAATCCAACTGCCCACGAGTAAGAATGGCGAGGGTGGAGATGGCCACAGCATGAAGCCAGTAGTAGTAGTGGCTTCTCATTGTAGAAAATTGCTTCAAAGCTGAGACTCGGTGTGAGCCAGACGAGTGAGAGAGCGGCAGGGCGTTGTAATAGCAGGCGTTGTGTTCCGAGATTTGAGGCGCCACTTTCCTGAGCCCGACTTTTCACAGTTCGAGACAACAGCTCATTGTCTATATCGCAGTGAAAGTGTTAGCCTTGACGGGTGTGCCGTTGGGACGAGATACGTCTATCCGCGACGTGTAGGAGATCGGCGTCTTGACGCAAGGGGTGAACAGGCAGGACGTGCTTGTCGGTAGGTTAGCAACATACCGACACGAATAGAGTGACAGGTAGCCTGGCCATGTCAGCGAGGCTCAAGAAGAAGATTGCGAGAGTCGACAACCAGTGCAGAGAGACAAGAGGAAGCGAGTAGTGTAGGACAGGACGGGCGATGGTCCAAGCAAACGATTACCCGACAGCCAAGATCTCGGTGCACTGGAGAAGGGTGACGTACAGCAGACTTACATGGAAGGGGATAGGAAGGGCACGAACCAAGTCGGGCAATATAGGGGGAGGGAAAGAACGTCGGAGCCGGGCGAGGAGAGGAGATGGAAGGAAGTAAGGCGCGTCCAGCGATGTAGGAACGAAAGTAAAGAGTGAGACAAATTGGTGAAGAAAGAGAGGGGGATGGCGCTTAGAGAAGCAAGGCACAGCCGCGGGCGAACAAGAAGTGAAAACAGGAGGAGGCCAAAGGAGGAGGCTCACGGAACGACAGGAAGTCGTGGAAGAAGGGATGTCGACATGTTAAGAAGGAACAGCCGCAGAAGGGGCTAGACAACAAGCGGAGACAGCTGCCTCAGATGCGATGTGGGATGATATAGGTACATTATCAGGTACGGTATCCGTACAGCGTACAGGGTGGCAGAGGTAGCAGCAGTGAGGGGGAATTCAACGGCAAGGGGCACCCAACCCGATGGGAAGCAAGCGATGTAGTAAAGGTTTTCTTTTGTCTTTTCACACAAGTCGATCAATAGATCTCACCTTGACCGCGCCTACACCTGCACTGACTGCCGAGCCGTGCCGCGAGCCTAGTCGCGCTGTTCTATGAGCGGTGCTACAGAAACCCTAGCCATCATCTGGTTTGATTAGGCGTTGCCTACCTAGTGCCATCGCGTCAAACTTGTGTCGGGGGCGTTCTTTCAAACCACCAGGAGTACTCGGACAGGCCCTTAGAGTATTACCCAGGATGGTCTACCTACACGGATTGGGGAGGGACCGGGAGAAGTTATGTAGGTAGCTGGGGTCGTGACGTGGGCGAGTATTTTGCGGGAGTAAATAGAATAGATACTTCACCACCGCGTGGCATTGAATATATCATGGCACATTACCTAGGTGTATGGCCGCCGCCCCCCTCACCCCCTTTTACTATTACCGTCTGTGGCCAAAATAGGAACGGGGCGTGGATAAGCAACCAGTACGGATTCCAAGAGTGCCTTTGCAGTATCGCGGAGGGAGCCACATTGAGTTCGGAGTGGCAATGGCCGTTACATTTTAATCGACATACCTGGGTTACGGGTAGGAACATGGAGTCGCACGTACCTAGGTAGGTAGTGGGTAGGCTAAGACTAGCTACCCCAGGGGATGCGGGCTGGGGGGGGGACCATCGGACCAACCAACCAACCACCCTCACACCCAGCCGCTCAGGGGCCTCTTTCCTCACCTTTTAATGCGACAGGTTTAGCTGCCTCGGATTTATTAGTGGCTCCAGGCAAAACAGTCAACCAACGCCGCTGAAGTACGTAGTCGAGAGATAACTACGTAGATATTATTACCAATTCACGAGTCGCCTTGTCTTACTAATTGCCCCTGGGAAACTTAGGCCCCTGTTCGCCAATCAGCATGTCTAGAAAGTACCTACCTAAATACCTAAGTCACGCTTGTAGTTGTCCTTTGGTGGGCACGTAGGTTTAACTGTACGTAGAAGACCAATACGCCTCGAGGAAGAGGCCCTCGTGTCATAGGTAAGCTACGACCGCATTAGACATCCCTCCCTTCTCTAGCCAAGCCAACCTAACGATTTGAACGGAAAGCCTACTAGGAGAGAAGGGAGAACGTGTAAAAGAAAAGCCCCAACTCGGGACCGTTCACAATGATAATCCCATCAAACAGACACCCCAGGGGTCATTTATATCTTTCCTCGCACACACACGATGGGTCTGTGAAGCACGATGCCTCAATCCCAGGCCGCTGCCGCATGCCCCTATGTCAGTGACCGTGATGACCCCAGAACAAAAAGAACATCTGGCTGTAATACGCACGCTGCTGACACAATCTAATACGGTACGGTAGTTGGGGGGATTAATGAGATACGGACTGGACCCAGGTGCTCGCGAAGCTCAGCCTTGGGGCGAACCGTTTCCGTCTCGGGTTTGATGGCTTAGCTGGTGGATCAATTACATGCTTCATAGTTCATGCTGTCTGTCGTGTTTGCGCGAATGAGGAAACAGACCAAGCCGAATGGCAGAGACACCCTCTTGGAGCTCTAGTGTACGTCCGTTTGGATTGTACATTACAGTCTCTTTACTACCATAGGTACATACACTAACCCCAGCTCTAGAACTGCGGATGATAGGCCGTACTGCCTGAAGGAGAATATCTACTTATGCTACACCTATTAAATTGAAAAATAGAAAATAATACCTAAGTAATAGAGAATTTCTGAAAGCTTATAAAATAGTATTAAGTAAAATAAGTTTTATATTTTATATTTAAGTTAATATTAGTAAATTACTAGTATTATACTCTTATATAGTTGTTTACTATAGTTAGTAATAATGTAAAAAGCTTATATATTTTTATACTTTAATTACTTATTTCTTTTTTACTAGTATATAAATTTAATAAAATTAGTTATATACTTAAAGTTTTAGTTTAAACTTAAATGTATAATGTTTTCTTAGAATTTTTTATAATACTTTTTCCTTCTTTAAATAATCTATATAGATAATATATAATTACTAGGAGTTTTAGTATTGCCTACTGTCTACTAGGTATGGGTCGTCCTAGTCTCCTATTTACTTTCCTAGGAAAGGTGTAGCAACAACATTGGTCTTTGCTGGCCACCTTGCACCCTTCTTTCCCACTCCTATCACTGCCACTACCGTGGTATCCGCCTGGCGGCTCGTGTGGTCGAATCATCGAATCAGTGCCAAACCCGGTGGCGCTTGTGCTCCCATCACACCTAGCCTTGCGTTACTGATCTGTCGCATCGTGCACCGACAGCTCCAGGCCGTCGTCAAACTCCCCGAAAAATTCGACGCCCAGTCCGTCGTTCTTTCTTCTGACTATCCGGCCGTCCAATCGATAATTTTGTTTGCTCCCCGACGCTTTTTTTGATTGTCGGCCCACCCGACTTATTACCGAAGCGTCCGATACGGAAAGAATTTCCCACGACCGCAACACAAATCGTCGCGCTGATCTCTCCCATGGTTCATCTGGTCACGACGACCGCCCGATTACAGCAGGATGGCGACCTTGCCGGTAGGGGAGGACAAATGGGTGGACTATGTCGCCGAGAACAGACGACATGCCAACGACCTGGAGAAACGCGTTCATGTCATTGAGCTATTCAAGCTCGCCGTTGAAGCTGAGCCCAATAGTGTCAAGGTTTGGCGCGCATACTGCGAATACTTCTGGTCGCTCTATGTTGACAGCCAAACACCCGAATCTGGATGGACCGACGACGAGCGTCACATGGGCCGCGAGCTCTTCTCCCTCAATGCCGCCTTGAGCCTCTGGCAACAAGGCTACGAGGCAATCCAGTATCGCATCAACGACAGCCATGAGTTGTGGGATCGATGGATCTCTCTCGAGCGAGCCATGCTTGCCGGCACTCGCACCGATCAAGGTATTCGACGCATTACCTTCCTATACACCGACCGCCTCCAAGTCCCCCACGTCACGCGCGACGATACCGCTCAGGCCTTCTCCGAGTTTCTCTCCTCCTACAACAAGGCTGCATGGGAGGACACCATGCAGGCCGTGACAGCCAAATCACAGGAGGCTAAGAAACTGACCGACGACCGGGATGTCTTCGAGCTGAAACTGAACCAGGCTCGCCGGGATGGCAACGAAGACGTCTATCGCGCCCTACTGAAAGAATACCTAGAATGGGAGTGTGTCCAGAGCAAGAGGAGCAATAAACATGCCGAGGCTACGGGCGATATATGTCGTGGCCTGTATGCCAGAGCTTTGACCGGTGTCTTTGCTTTTGACGACACCATCTGGAACGAGTATGTGCGGTTTCTGTCGACATCTGGAACGTACGCTCAGTCGCCCCAGGGCATGGTTGATGTGCTACGACGGGCCGTTGACCATTGCCCCTGGTCTGGAGCCATCTGGTCTAGATACATCTTGACTGCCGAGGACGCCAAGTTGCCCTTCAACGAGATTGAGCAAATCAAGCACAAGGCCACCAGCAACCCCGAACTTTACAAGAATGGAATGGCCGCTCTTCTCGACATGTACGCTGCATGGTGCGGCTTTCTCAAACGCAAGGCAATGGATCTCAACGCCACAGATGAGGACGTCGACATTGCTGACATGGGCTTGCGCGCTGCCCTCGAGTTCGTTGACCAGGCGAGACACCGTTATGGAGATAGCTATCGTGGTGATCCCAATTATCGTCTGGAACGCATCTACATCCAATACTTGACCGAGAAAAAGCGTTGCATCGACGAGGCCAGGAGCCTGTGGCACAAACTGGCAGAGAAGCAGCTTTACGCGGATAGCTACGACTTCTGGCTCAACTATTACTTGTGGGAGATGATGATATTCGCTTCCAACGGCAAGGATCGAAGCCCGACACCATCGACCGCCGCGATTGGCCTGAGGGTGCCGTCGGTCGCCACAGCCGTGCTCGGTCGGGCCATCAAGAGAAAATCACTCGACTGGCCCGAAAGAGTTATTGACGTTTATGTTCAGCACTGCAACGACTATGAGCTGCCCAGCACGGTGCGCATCGCTATTGATACGGTTTACGAAATGCGCAAAGAAGTTGCGAAGAGACGAGAGAGAGAAGCAGCCCAGGCCGCGGAGTACTATGCGGCAGCCCACGCTCATGAGCAGCATGCCGCCCACGCGACTCAGACATCAGATGACCCCGCCAGCACTAAGAGAAAACGTGACGACAAGACCGACGACACGGGTCCCACGGCCAACAAGAAAGCCAAAGGCGATACTGTTGGGGCAGACGATTCGGTGTCGAAGCAACAAAGCCTCAAAAGGGATCGTGAGAATACCTCGGTTCTCGTCAGCAAGCTCCCTGGGGAAACTACAAAGACCAAGATACGACAGTATTTCAAAGAGTATGGCCACATTGTCGACGTCACGGATCCCTCCCATGATGATGAGGACACCACCCAGACCGTCATAGTAGAGTTCAGGACGCCGGAAGAGGCACAGTCGGCACTTCTCAGAGACGGGAAGTACTTCGGGGCAAACCAGATCAGCGTTGAGCCAGGCACTGATCTGACAGTCTACGTGACGAACTACCCCCCAACGGCGGACAAGACTTACCTGAGCAAGCTTTTCCAGGATTGTGGCGAGATTCTGAGTATCAGGATGCCCAGTCTCAAGGGTAACGTCCGTCGAAGGTTCAGTTACATCACCTTCCGAGAACGTGCTGCCTCCACCAAAGCGACACAGAAACATGGCATGATTCTCGATGGAAAGTTCAAACTCGTGGCAATGTTTTCCGATCCGTCGCGGGCAAAGAAGCGCGAGGGGGCTGTGGAGGAGGGCCGGGAGCTTCACCTCACGGGCTTGGATCCGGCAGCTGGTGAAGATGACGTCGAAAAGACGTTTTCTAAGTACGGCACCGTCAAGCGCATCAACATACCAAGAAACAAAGCAGGCAAGGCACATGGGGTGGCCTATGTGGAGATGGCAACCAAGGAACAAGCCGAAACTGCGGTGGCTGAGCTTGACAAGGCTAAGCTGCGCAACAGCATCATGACCGTTCAAGTGTCTGCGGCAAGCAACTTCAAGAGGGTAGTGGTGACCACTAGAGAGGGCACCTCACAAGTACCAAGTAAAGACGAGGACGGGGATGCGTCGATGAATGATAGTAACGGAGACGCCTCCCGAGCCGGTCCGGACCGCGCGGAGATTGCCTCGCGGACAGTTGCTATTTTAGGAATCCCCGACACGGTCAACGATGCGCGGGTAATGGAGATAGTAAAGGGGTTGGGAGGCTTCAGGAGTCTCGTCCTCCATCCCGGCCATGGTGGTGCTAAGGTCGAATTCGAGGACGCGCCCAGCGCGGGTCGCGCATCACTTCAGCTTGACGGCTACGTCTTGGACGGCCGTAAACTGTGGACGGGGTCTGTAGAGGAACTAAAACGTTCAAAGGGGGAAATCCGGAGCGACAAGATTGTATACGGCGTAGGCAGCAAGAAGCAGACGGACAAAACGACAACTCCCAAAAGGAGTGGCGCTAGCCTCGTCCCGCCACAGATGGCAGTCAGACGGCCAGTTTTGGGTAAAGGCGGCGCCAGACGTGGTGTGGGATTTCTCCCCAGGACCGCAAGTGCGACAAGCGCAGGAAAAGGATCTCAGCCTGATGGCAAAGCAAATGGGGAAACCGACACTCGGAAACCGATGAGGAGCAATGCCGACTTCAAGGCAATGCTCTTGGGCAACAAGGCGACGACCATGGAGGAAGACACAGGTGGAATGAATGGCGACGGACAGGCTGAAAATGCCTAGCATTAATTACGGCGACAGAGAATCCACCCGAAATTGTATTTGCTGTCACAAGCTAGCCCAGTCACGCAGTGCAACTTGCATCTGCGGATGAGTGCAGCATAACATAACTATTTACTCCTTGAAATCTATTCGCAGGTGATCATTAGTAGCCATTGTGGAAGATGCATGCTACGTCAACATTGATTCATGGTGGTGCTCTCTCCATTGGCGTATCCGCAAGACTCAGGGGGGGACTTCTCTTCCACATCTTGTCGCCAGTCCTACGCGAAGCAATCGGCCATCACCCCGGCTCGGCCGTCTTGGTCGATCTTTCAGGTCCTCGGTAAGAGTCCAAGCTTGTGCGCCTAGTTGCTCGCATCCCTTCGCCGCCTTGGGCAACGGATAGGAGCTCTCTTACGCAAGGTCTCTGGGGCCTCCCGTTCACTTGCAATGACAATGAGAGCTGACCTGTAGAGTTGAGAGGCCGACATGATCAGTTGCGAAATGATGAGCTCACGTTCACCTCCTTGCTTGTGAGCCTGTAGCACAACCTGCGGGCGAGCTTACTTTTAAGCTTTGCTAGCGGTCGTGTTCCTATTGTCGCTGTTACTTCCTTGTGAAAAAATCTTCTGCCATATAGCCAGCCAGCGCTCGTGCTGAGCAGTTGGCAGCTTGCCCGGCTGCTTAAAGGAGCGCGTTAAGAGATCTCGGAGTCGTGTACGGAGGACTTTGATGACGAGCATCGTCTTCCAGTCTGGCAAAGCAAACCGGCATCGATTCCCATCCAGTACCAGCACACCAGCAAACATCTGTAAGAGTCAGCAGTCGTTCACACATGTCCCTTGACCATGATACAGGCTTACATCAGCTCGAACATCACCACAGAGGAGGGCGATGGCAAATGGATCAACAGATGTAGTCTCGTGCGCGTGATAGACACTGTTCTGACACGTCAGCTCCTTGCACGTCAACCCGAGTTCGCTTATAGAATCAGTGCTCGCTCTTACGTCTTCGATTGCATGATATGGTAATAGGATAGCCATTTGAGCTCATTGTGTCCTTTGTTGACCGAAGACGGGTGTAGGGAGATGGACTGATTGTTGCCAACGTTGCGAAGGCCACGGCTTCCGGGGCTGTCTCGCACTAGTAGCTTAGGATAAAAGCTCCAGGCAATAACTGCTGTTGTCACATCATCGTTCTCGCTGTTGATGTTTACTCGCTGCGGAATGTCGAAGAAGCTTTGGTGCCGGCGTCCACGAGGTGCTGTCCCGTAGCGCAGTCGGTTCAACACCCTCCGTTCTTCATCCGTCAATTGCAAAAATCCCGAATCTGCCACCGATACCAGGAGCTGGCCTTTGAGATCTTCAATGTTAGCCAAGACTTGTTGGCTGAGGAAGTTCTTGCGGCAGAACTGGAACTCCTTGCCACCTGAGCCTCCCGTGGACTGGCAGACACGTTTCCATGCCAGGTAGGCGTTGTAGATGGTCAAGAGGTCCGAATCCCCGCGCCGGAATGCCATCCTTGCCAGATCAGCCTGTGCTCGCTGTCCAAAGGGTGCCGAGAAGGGCGTCTTTGAGGACAAAATGGCGGCCACAGTGATGGCCATGTCTAGACATTTGAAGACGGCACCCATTAGTATCAACTTGCCGAGGAAAACGTCGAGAGGTAGTCGTGCAAGCTGATGGCCCAGTGGTGTTAAATCCTCTCCTGGGGTTAGAGCTCGGACATCGATCAGCGCATCCACTGCACGACGGATGTTCTTTGCCGAGGGAGGGTCCAGGGCTTCGCTGAGGGTGTCTTCGATGCCACCAAGTTTGCATATCTTGACACGGATAGCCAGGTCTTGGAGTGAGAGACGTAGCATTTCAGGCGTTTGCTGGTCGCTCATCAGCGTGTCGTGCCGATGCCTGGTGAATAGATGAAAGCATAAACCCTCCTGGACTCGACCAGCTCTTCCCCGTCGTTGCTTGGCGTTAGCCCGAGAGATGAACGTGTCGATGAGCCGCGAAAGTTGTCTTCTCTCGTCAAACCTCATCTCTCGATGCTTGCCTGTGTCGATAACGCAAGTTACGTCCGGGATAGTGATTCCGGTTTCAGCAATATTAGTGGCGAGGACAATCTTGCGAATACCAGGAGGCGGGACGAGGAAGGCGGCCTCTTGATCCTCTGTAGCAATGGTTGAGTGCAAAGGATAAATCAGCCAGCCGGACGAGAACGAGGGATCTCCAGAGAGTAGGTCGTTGAGTGTTCTGATCTCGGCGATACCTGGCAGGAACACCAGGATTGCTTTGTTGTATGCTGCGTATCCTGGATCCGAACCGATTTTGGCAATGAGCTGGACAATAAGATCGAAATCAATACGATACTCATCCATCTGCGCAAGGCTGGCTCTAGTCTTGGCAGAATAAGCTGAGAGATCCCCACCGGATGTGGGCTTGGATGTCTCTGTTTCGACTTCAGCCAAATCATCATCCAGGTCAACCATTTTCTCCTGTTTTGCTTGCCCAGCTGCAAAGCCCGTTGTCTCAATGGCATCCTCCAAGTAGTGGACCTGGACGGGGAATGTTCGCCCGGGGACTGTCAGAATCGGTGCTCCGTCGAGGTATTTCGAAAACCTCTCAGCATCAACAGTGGCTGACATGAGAATCACCTTCAAATCCTTCCGTCTCAACATGAGCTTTTTGAGAATGATCAATAAGAAATCACTGTCAATTGACCTCTCATGAACTTCGTCGAGAACGAGATGTGTGACTTCTCGCAGGTCATTGGAGCCTTCCAACATGCGCATGACGATGCCAGTGGTTGCATACACTAGTCGCGTCTCCCGCGATGTGTTCGACTCCAAGCGAATGGAATAGCCGACCAGGGATCTTGATGTTCCCAAATCACCACGACCCTCCCCGAGCTCCTCGCTAACACGTCGAGCCAACGATATTGCCGAGATTCGACGCGGCTCGGTACAGTAGATCTTGCACGCTTTGCCCCCGGCCAATTGGTGTTCGAGAAGGAAGGCTGGTACTTGGGTGCTCTTCCCACAGCCGGTCTCGCCGCAGATAATAACCACCTGCTCCTTGTCCACGGAGTTGATGACTTGCTGTTTAAAGGCCCACATGGGTAGCTGCATACGGGACCGCAACATGGCTTGATATCTGGGGGAGCTCGTTTTCTGAGCCCAGATGTTCTGATAGTACTCAGGACCGCCCGATAGACGGCTTGCAGCGTCCTGTCCGGTGTCATCTCGGTTTTCACTCTGATTGCGAGCCGAGCCTCTGCCTTTGAATGCTCCTTGAATGATGACGCCGTCTTCAAGCTCCTGGTCTTGTCTCTGACGCACAAGTGCCCGTAGCTCCTTGACGGCATCTCGGTCCTTGGCGTCCAAAGTATTCTTTCTGGTCTCTGCCAATTCGTCCCATAGCACTCGCCACACGGCAGGCAATCTCATACCCACCTTTTCTTCCTTCGTTGAAGTCCCAAAAACGTGGAACAGAGCCCAGGTGGCGACGAAGGCTTCCGATTGCTTCTTGTCTGGGGTGGCAATGGACTTCATGTTGAAGGTGAAGCTGGCGGGATGGTTGTCTACTTCGACACTCTCATCTTGAGGCTCTGGAGGTATTTCTTGCACTTTGCCCCAAGAAATACGAACTGAGTGGCGATTGGCAAACGGGGCCTCAGAAATGAGCCGATAGGATATCTTCACCGAAGCATCCCTAGCCCGGCAAGCTTCCTCCAAAGCTCTCATGGGGCTGATACCGGTCCATTTCCCGAATTCCCGAATGATGATCTTCACACCATTGGCACCAATGACCACCGTATTGGACTTGCCGCTAGCGTCGACCTCAGTCATGGGCAAATTGGCAAATAGGTTGGCAATAGCACCGTCATCGTCGTCATTGTGCTCTTCTGCAAGAATCTCGGCAGCGATGCGGGCGGCCTCGTCATTAACGTCTTCATTAGGAGGCGCTGCTGGCTCCTTTACCTCGCGCTCAAGCTCCCTCGAAGCGCCTTCCTGTGCCAGCTGTTTTTTTGCGGCAGCAAACTGCCTTTCCAGCATTATCTTCTGGGCCTTCCATTTCTGTTCGGCGAGAAGCTTATCGAAGAGCACGTCTTTTTCGATTCTATCAATCTTTGCATGGAGCCTGGCGATTTCGGTTTCTTCACTGCTCTCTCCTGCTTTGTCGCCGCTCTGCCCCTTCTTCCCCTGCTGACCACGCTCGAGCTCGTATAGTCTGCTCTTCGTTTCGAGGTAGGTTGGGACGAGGTCGTCTGGCTCAATGTCACTGTCATAAGTCACTGCGGCTTTCTTCTTTTGGCTGCTTGAAGCGCCCATCGTGGATAACAGGCCGGAGTTTCGGCTGTCTGACTCATGTGCCCGCGGGGTGCTCGCGCCTGAGGGTACAGAGCTTTCGGTAGAATTGTCTAGAGAAACATTATGTTAGCTATAGCAATTGCGGTCGCGGCAAACATTATCGGCAACTGACCCGGATTCTTGCCGCCCTGTCGGCCCCGCCCCTCATAGTCAGGAAGCTCATCACCGGGGCATTCTCTAGCTAGCCAGTCAAAGGCCTCTTCCAGGCCCCATAAACTGTCCTTGGGTGCAGGTATATTGGGCGCAATGTCCAAGATATAGCGCATGGCGGATTGAACACGCTCATGTGGAAAGCCAACGCTGGCGAGAGTCTGCTGCAAAGTCCATAACTTGATAGTCATATCTTCCTCTGGCAGCATCCTCCCGTTGGCGATACTTTCGCTTGAGACGCTGGACGAGGCAAATCGGCTCTCGGCCTGAATCAAGTCTAGAACTTGGTCCATAAGTTCTTGTGGAAGCCATTTTCGGTAATTGACCGGGTCGGCCTGGCCTCTGAGAAGGCGACGGTCGGTCTCGAGTCTCATGCGCTGGCGCTGGACGTCTCGCTTCGTCTTTTGGGCGTATTTCTCCACAAGCAACTGCAACTCGTCTTCCTCGAGCTGCTTTTCGTAATCTTCGGGAGTGAGCGTGGTATTTGCGGCCGAAGTGCCGGTAGTGGGCTGAGGGGTAACTGAAGGGGTTTCGTGGGATGGCGCGGCGCTGGCATTGACGGCTGCTGTGCCGCCTGTCGCCGACTGAGCTTTGGTGGCATTCTCGGAGCCTAGGGCGGGCTCGGTTCGAGCCTTGGACGAAGCGACCGACGTCGTAGCGAAGCCTCTAGCCGGGTTCGCAGCGGGCTTCTTCTTCTTCTTTGCTCCGGCCATTGGATACGAGAGTAGGGCAAAGAGTAGGACCCGAAACGTTATCAAAGAAACCCGAAGAGAGGGAGGACGAAAGAGGGTGCGTTCCGTTATTCCTAGCTGCCAAGAAGGTGGGAGCAAGATCAGCCTGGCAGGCGACGCTATGTGAGGCAAGGCGGAAGGAAGTGAATATCAGGAGCCGAGCCGAGAGCACGACGGCGGAAGTGGGGGGCGTAGACGATGTGGATGGCCCACGAGCACGAGTCGCGGTGGTAGCGGTCGTTTCCAGGTGCCAATGCTGAACAAGACATGTGTACCTAAGGTGAGAAGGTAAAACTAATACCGGGCGGGCAAGCTTTATTCCCTACTGACTTAATACCTACTAAGACAAGACAGCTGGAGCCTAGAAGAACAGGGAACGCACGCCCGAGCAAACCAGAGCCAGGGCATTTTGAGGCTTTATTCTAGCGGCGGAAGGCGATAATGTTAACCGTACTTAGCGCACTTATTATGCCTAGGCTTATAGCTAGTTTAAATAAAGAACTTATATAAAATAGTATATAGTAGAGTAGTATAATAGTAGGAGCTACTTTTGATTAGTTAAGTTTAATAAAGTAATAATTTATATAATTTATACTTATAACTATTATTATTTAATTAATTAATATTAATAAATAATTAAATTAAACTAAAAAGTAAATTAATACTTTTTTTTAAAAACTACTAAGCTATAGTTTTATAAAAAGATTTTAACTACTAAATTTAAACTTTATATTATTTTTTAATTATAAAACTTTTATTTATTATATTATACTTTATTTTTATTAAAAACTAATAAGTAATAAATATAATACTAAAAACGCTATCTTAAGTACTACTACTACTACTACTTTTACTACTTTTTTTTCAAAAAAATATATAATAAAGAGTACTGATACTTAGTACTGTAAAGCAAAATGTAGTACTGACTGCTTTCCTTTATGGAACAACCCCGCCAGTAGCCACTGGGCCGCTTAACCCTAGGTACCTATCTGTAGATGATTGGTCTTGATATACTTGTAATACTACCACTAAAGATGCTTGGTTACCTACCTACGTAACCGGTGTGTAGGCAGTTGTGGGCACCCTGTGCAAAGGCCTGAAGCGCCTGACCACCAACTCATCTCGCCAAGGCGCATACCTAACAAGATAGGCAGGCAAGTACACCGACCCTACTCCAGGTACCTTAACCTACGGGTAGCAACTGTTGAAGTCTTTTACCCAAGTTCAAATTATACCAGCATCAACAAACAGGTGACAATACCTTCCGGCGAAACCTGGACTCTCTCGTCTCGGCCTCGCCATCCCTCCAATCGTCTTCCGTTTTCCAGTTTTCCTAGGTCATCCCACTTGTTGACCGCTCCGCTGGCCGACCTGCCCCAAATGATATCTTCTGTCCTCCTCGAATCTCGCCAAAATGACTGAAGCCGTCGTTAATGGCTCCCTCGCCACCACCTCTCTCGATTTCGCTGCCACGAGAAGAGCTTTAACTTCGTCCTCGACCTCCATCAGGATAGCCCACCTGCGCACTGTCGAAGATGCAATCTCTAACACAGGTAACAACCCCCCCTCCCCCCTCCCCCCTCCCCCCCCGCGCCCGGCGCTTGCAACTAAAGCTTGCTCTGCTGCTTCCAATGCGAACGCTAACCGGCCGATGCTTGGCCAAGATACCGACCAGACCTTGGTCCTTAGACTCGTCCAGCTTCTTTTCTGGACACACGCCTTCTACGCCGACCGTCCTTCGCGACTCGCCGTTCAGAAGTGCCTCTCGGCGCTTCTCTGCAGGAGGAGCCTTGAGCCCGACGCCATCTCCGCCTTCGTTGCCGCTTTACGTGCCGAGTCGCAGAAGCCCGGAATCGCGGCCAGCAATGCTTTCGTCTTGGTGGAATGGTGTAGTCTGCTCATGCAGCACCTCGCCAAGACCCCTCTCTGGGACGACTTGGCCTCCCAGGTTTTAATGGCTGATGCCGATGCCCTCGACAAGTGCTTTCAAACTTCCTCGAAGGGGGGCATGGCTCATTCTGCAACCACAGTCACTCGAAGGGGTTTGCGCAGGCTGTTCTCCGTCCACGAGCGCCCCGAGAAGGCCCTCAAGGATGCCGTCCAAATTTTGACCAACAAAACGGCCCAGCCCACTGCGAAGTGCGCCCCTCTGCTCGGAATCATTGCCGGTGTTAGCTCGAGGATCCCTTCGGTCAAGCCCCTCTTTGAGGCTCAAAAGCACCAATATTTCGGTTTTTACACGAGGGAGGTCATTGGTTCGCGGGTAGCGATCCCTGAACACGTTGCTTCAGGGCTACACGACTTTTTCCTCGGCTTCGTTACTCTAGAGGACCTTGCCAAGGAGGTGATCCCTCCGCTAGAGAAAGGACTATTACGCGCACCCGAGATTGTCCTGAGTGATGTTGTCATTCCCTTGATCCGCAGTCTTCCGAACGATTTCGATCTTTCAGAGATTCTTGTCGGAAACCTGCTCAAGCCTATTCTCTCCAATTGCAAATCCAGCAATGCCAAGACGCGCAGCGGCGCCGTCCGGGCCTTCCACGTTTTGGCCGCTCGAAGCCGCGACGACAAGAATTTGGAGAGGATCTCAGAGGAGATCGTTGCCCCGATCAAGGGTGGAAAACTTGCCTCGGCCGACCATCGGATTCTGCATTGCGAAATGCTCGAGTCTGTCCCTCTCTCTAAGTCCACCGCCGAGAAGATTGCGACGGCCTTGGCAGCCGTCGCAGCCAAGGAAGGAAACGAGGCCGCACTCACCATCGAGACATCAGCTCTTGCAAGGTCGATCTCTTACCTGCTTGAGAATAACAACGACATTCCCAAACCAATCGTGGAGGCATGCATTAAGGGCATCTCTGACAAGAAGCTAACGTCTCGTCGCATTTGGCTTCTTCGTGTTGGGGAGATCTTCAACTCTGCGAAGGCCCCGGGACATCTATCGATCTCTGCTGTCAAGTTCGCCGAGGCTGTTCTGCCCACGCTTCTAGTTACTTACAACGAAGTGGTTGCCAACCCTCTCATCGCCGCTCAAAATAACCTTTCGGTCGGTGCATACATCGTTGCCACCCTGGCGTCCTGGTCGCAAGAGAGCAACATATCTGCCGCTGTCAAGTCGTCTCTGTCAAAGGTTTCTATTACCAACCAATGTCTCGTACTGGAACCCAAGCCTTCGTTCCTGCTGAACCCCCGCATTTACGGCAAAATCACTGCTGAAGATGAGCTCATTTGGCTCTCGCGAGCTCTTTCAGCTTCCGCCAAATATCTGGACGAGACGACGCCTGAAAATGTATCCACTGCCTGGGCCGAGAGCTTCATGTTCGTTATCTGTGCATCAGTGGCAACTCCTAAGGTCCGTCAAACTGCCATGGATAGTCTGTCGAACGTCTATGCGGCCCGGCCCAGCTTGGTTTCCCAGGCAATAATCAACGGTGTCTGGCATTGGCTGGAAGCATTGGAGGCAGGCGACAAGGATAGTTCAGCCGCGCTTTCGAGGACCGATAGCTCAAACCTCCATCTGATACTCCGCACAATCTGCGTCAGACCGAAGGGTCTGGAACATGGCCAACTGGACGCTATGCGGACGGCGGTTGATAAGCAGCTGTGCTCGTTGCTGGTCCTGGCCCGCCCAGATCTGATCCCGCGAGCCAGCTGGATCGAGCTCTGCTTGCGTGTCGAGAGAGATCCGGGAGACCTGGCGCGCCAATTCGAAGATGGCTTGGTAAAAGAGATCCTGGAGAAGACGTCGATTAGGCAAACATCCGATGTCGTTAAGCGGGCTGCTTGCAACGCCGCTGCAGAGCTCGCTTTCGTAGCCCCAGACACAATGATCAGTCGCATTGTACAAATTATTGAGCAGGATCTGGAACCACAGGAGCTGCGAAGTATCGGCCCCGTGGAGGCTGCCATATTCCGAACACCCGATGGCACTGCCTTCGTTGACGTCCTAGCCAAGAAGACCCAAAATACGGTGCCGGACAAGAACAACAAAGATTACGATATACTGAAGTGGGAGGCCGACTTGAGGGCGCAGTTGGCTCAGAAGAAAGGTCAGCAGAAAAAGCTCACGGCAGATGAGACGGCCAAGATCAACGCCCAGCTCAAAAAGGAGGCGGGCATCCGCGAGTCGGTCCGTCGATTGGAGTCAAGATTACTTCGTGGCATCGGCATTATCCAAAGTCTTGCCACAGGGCTGCCGACCGAAGCCATTCTCTGGATGGGACCAGCCGTCAAGGCCCTCCTGAATGTGATTGATGCAGGTGCCAGCCTACTTACTGGCGAGGCCGCTGCCTTTGCTTACCTGGCTTGCGCTGAGCGGTCGACGAACCGTCTTGGTCCTATGAAGCCTTTTATTGGAATCGCAACCCTGCGTGCTCGTGGCGCTATTGCGCTCCCCGATGAGTACAAGCAGGAATCTGTGGATGACCTTGTCACCAGAGTGCTCTATCGTTTGCGTTTTGCCGGCGAGCAACGGCCTTTTGACCCAGTGTCGCTCATCTACACCCTTCCATTGGTTCTCACCGTTCTGGAAAGCGGCGGTTTCGGCTCGTCGCCAGATGACCGCGACGCCCAGCTTGTCCTCGCCTTGGAGTTTCTCGCCTTTCACACGGATACGTGCGAGGAGCCGGCAACCCCTCGGCTCGAAGTTTTGTCCTCGCTGATTACATCAATGCAGCGATATACGCAGCATTACAAAATCGTCAAAGACTGCTTTGCGGATATGTGCCGATGCGTTGCGCCCAACATCACTCCCGAGGAGATTGCTGTTCTGGCCAGGGGGTCCATCGTTCCCCAGGTTAGCGTTAGGACCACGGTGTTGCAAACAATCAGCGCCGAGGTCGATATGAGCGATTTGGAGTTTTCTGATGAGATTTGGTTGGCGTGTCACGACGACGTTGATGAAAATGCAGAGCTTGGTCGGGAAGTCTGGGAGGAAAGCAACTTTACTGTGTCACCCGAGGTTCCGGCTAAGATGCTTCCCTACTTGGGCAGCACTGACGGTCAACTAAGAAGGGCCGCTGCCAGGTCATTGGCAGAGGCATGCAGCGCCCACAGCTCCACCCTAGAGCCGATTCTGGAGAGCCTCAAGACATCCTACGTCGAATTTGCGAAACCGCGAGTTCCTCAGTTGGATGAATACGGCATGCCCAAGAAGACAAATCTTGCGGATCCGTGGGAATCGCGTCATGGCATAGGTTCCGCCCTGAAGGAGCTGACGCCGCACATGGAGAAACAGCAACTAGATCCATTCTTTGGGTTCCTCATTGAAAGTGGACCGCTGGGCGACCAAAACGCAGACGTCCGCAGCGAGATGCTCGGCGCCGCTATCCAAGCCATCGATATTCATGGAAAGAGCATGGTTGACAAGCTGATGAAGATGTTTGAGTGCACACTCGAGGGCCCGGACAAGAACACGGAGGCGTCGGACCGCGTCAACGAAGCCGTAATCATCATGTATGGCGCACTCGCCCGTCACTTGCAACCGGGCGATTCAAAGCTCCCAGTTGTGATTGAGAGACTGCTGGCGACTCTGAGTACGCCATCAGAGACGGTCCAGTACGCCATCGCCGGATGCCTGCCGCCCCTTGTTCAGACGTACGGTGACAAATCGTCCAAGTACTTCCAGCAGGTGCTCGAGACACTGATGACCTCCAAGAAGTATGCCGAGCAACGAGGCGCTGCCTACGGCCTGGCCGGACTGGTTCAAGGTCGTGGTGTCTCGTCTTTGAAGGAGCAGCGTATCATGATGACGCTCAGAGGAGCCATGGAAAACAAAAAGGAGGCAAACCAGCGAGAAGCTGCTCTACTTGCATACGAACTTCTCTCGACAATTCTCGGCCGACTTTTCGAGCCATACGTCATCCAGATTGTCCCCCAGCTCTTGACTGGCTTCGGTGATGGGAATGCCAACGTGCGCGATTCGTGTCTGGCTGCGGCGAAAGCCTGCTTCGGCAAGCTCAGCTCTTACGGCGTCAAGAAGATCTTGCCGACCCTGTTGGATGGTTTAGACGACCAACAGTGGCGTAGCAAGAAGGGGGCCTGTGATTTGCTGGGAGCCATGGCTTATCTGGACCCTCACCAGCTTGCCCAGAGCCTACCCGACATTATTCCTCCCCTGACGGGTGTTCTCAACGACAGTCACAAGGAAGTCCGTTCTGCTGCCAACAAGAGCTTGAAGAGATTTGGCGAGGTCATCAGCAACCCGGAGATCAAGAGCCTTGTCGATATCCTTCTGAAAGCCCTCAGCGACCCAACCAAATACACCGACGAGGCCCTAGATTCGTTGATTAAGGTGCAATTCGTCCACTATTTGGACGCACCTTCCCTTGCCTTGGTCACCAGGATTCTTCAGCGTGGCCTGGGCGACCGATCAAACACCAAGCGCAAGGCGGCTCAAGTCATTGGCAGTCTTGCGCATCTTACAGAGCGCAAGGATCTGGTGTCTCATCTACCAGTTCTTGTGGCAGGACTTAAGCTTGCCATTGTCGATCCGGTTCCCACCACTCGCGCCACGGCGTCGAGGGCCTTGGGTTCTTTGGTGGAGAAACTAGGCGAGGATGCTTTACCAGATCTCATCCCGGGTCTCATGCAGACCCTCAAGGCAGACAACGGCGCCGGCGACCGTCTTGGCTCTGCCCAGGCCCTCAGCGAGGTGCTCGCAGGCTTGGGAACAACCAGACTGGAGGAAACTCTCCCGACCATCCTGCAAAATGTGGAGTCGTCCAAGTCAGCCGTCCGCGAAGGCTTCATGTCGCTCTTCATCTTCCTTCCCGTCTGCTTCGGCAACAGCTTTGCAACCTACCTCGGCAGAATCATCCCACCTATACTCTCCGGCCTTGCTGACGATGTCGAGTCGATCCGCGAGACTGCTCTTCGTGCTGGTCGCCTCCTTGTCAAGAATTTTGCTGTGCGGGCGGTCGATCTTCTGCTCCCTGAGCTTGAACGCGGTTTAGCCGATGACAGCTACCGTATCCGTCTCAGCTCCGTTGAGCTAGTCGGCGACTTGCTATTCAATCTCACGGGCATCAGTGGCAAGGCAGAAGACGACGAGGATGATGAGGAGAGCGCCAAGGAAGCAGGAGCCTCCCTTCGCGAAGCCCTCGGAGAGGACAAGAGGAACAAGATTCTCTCTGCTCTCTACGTATGCCGGTGCGATACAGCTGGCGCTGTCCGCTCCGCCGCCATCAGTGTCTGGAAGGCGCTGGTTTCCAGTCCTCGCACCCTGAAGGAATTGGTGCCAACCCTCACTCAGTTGATCATTCGCCGCTTGGGCAGCTCCAATATGGAACACAAGGTCATCGCTAGCAACGCTCTCGGCGAGTTGATTCGCAAGGCCGGTGACGGCGTTCTGTCCACGTTGCTGCCGACCCTCGAGGAGGGCTTGCAGACTACCATAGATACAGACGCGAAGCAAGGTATCTGCCTTGCACTCAAGGAACTCATTTCATCCGCGTCCGAGGAGGCCTTGGAAGACCATGAGAAGACGCTCATATCCGTCGTCAGGACAGCGCTTACTGACTCGGATGCCGACGTTAGGGAAGCCGCCGCGGAAGCTTTCGACTCGCTGCAGCAGATTCTTGGCAAGAAAGCCGTGGACCAGGTTCTCCCATACCTTCTCAATCTCCTCCGGTCCGAAGAACATGCAGACAACGCATTGTCGGCACTGCTCACCCTACTCACCGAAACCACTCGCTCTAACATCATTCTTCCAAACCTCATCCCCACGCTCATCACCCCTCCTATATCTGCATTCAATGCTAAGGCCCTCGCCTCTCTCTCTCGGGTTGCCGGCGCTGCTATGAACCGCCGCCTGCCCAACATCATCAACTCTTTGATGGACAACATTATCAACTGCGAGGACCCGGCTTTGAGAGGGGACCTCGAGAACTCCTTTGATACTGTGATTCTATCTATCGATGAGTACGACGGACTGAACACAGTCATGAACGTCTTGCTACAGCTCACCAAGCACGACGACCACCGCAGACGTGCTGCCACCACTCAGCATTTGGCTCAGTTCTTCGCATCGGCCGACGTAGACTACTCGCGGTACAACCAGGACATCGTTCGCTCACTGCTTATTTCCTTCGACGACAGAGATCAGATCGTGGTCAAGGGTGCTTGGACTGCACTCAGCGAATTCACCAAGAAACTCAAAAAGGAGGAGATGGAGAGTTTGGTCATCTCGACGAGGCAAGCTCTGCAACAGGTCGGCGTTGCTGGCGCGAACCTCCCAGGTTTCGAGCTTCCCAAGGGTATCAACGCGATCTTGCCGATCTTCCTGCAGGGCCTTATGAACGGCACTCCAGACCAGCGAACGCAGGCTGCACTTGGTATTTCTGACATTGTCGACCGAACGAGCGAGGCCTCCCTCAAGCCGTCTGTCACGCAGATCACAGGTCCACTTATTCGTGTCGTTTCCGAGAGATCCACTGAGGTCAAGTCCGCCATTTTGTTGACACTCAACAACCTTCTTGAAAAGATGCCCACGGCGTTGAAGCCTTTCCTACCCCAACTGCAACGCACGTTTGCCAAGTCTCTTGCCGACACGTCGAGCGAGGTGCTTCGCGCCCGCGCGGCGAAAGCTTTGGGCACGCTCATCAGATACACGCCGCGCATCGATCCGTTGATTGCCGAGTTGGTCACAGGATGCAAGACTTCGGATCCAGGGGTTAAGACAGCCATGCTCAGCGCGCTGTACGAGGTGATTAGCAAAGCCGGTGCCAACATGGGCGAGACCTCGCGTGCTGCCGTGCTGGGCCTAATCGATATGGATACGGATGAAAAGGACGATGCAATGATCATCACTAACGCCAAGCTGCTCGGCGCACTGATCAAGAACGTGCCCGACGAAGCTGCGAACGGGCTGCTGAAGAATCGGGTAGTCGCCAGTCACTGGAGCTACCCTTCGGCACTGGCCCTCAATGCGGTACTAGTTGAGTCGCCGAGAAGCCTTCTAGAGAGCTCACTGGCAGATGACTTGCCCGATTTGCTCTGCCAGGGCATGTTGAGCAAACACGTAAGCAGACAGCCTCGGTGTGATGTCGAAGTCGAATCTAACAATTTGTTGCAGCCGTACATCGCCGACAACCTGATTCTGGCGACGGGCAAGTTTTTGCTGTCAGACTCAAACAAGACCTTTGACTCGAACAAGAAGATTTTCGAGACACTAGCCAGCATCATCCAGCCCGGAAGCTCCGTTGACTCGCGCCGGCTGGCGTTGGTGATCGTTCGGACCATGAGCCGCATCAACATGGACATAGTCCGGCCTCACGTGCCGATCCTCGCGGGACCCATTTTTGCCGGCGTCAGGGACCCCGTTATTCCCGTTAAGCTGGCTGCAGAGGCAGCTTTTGTGGCGCTGTTTAATGTAGCAGACGACGAGAGCAAGGTGTTTGACAAGTACATGGAGGGTGCCAGCTTACCGCCCAACACTAAGAGGACCATGCATGACTACTTCAAACGCGTCACTCTACGACTGGGCGCTCAGGTGCGGGAGCGCAGAGATGCAGAGGGCGGGCAAGGAGGATTGGGCCTGTCAAATGATGAGGTCGAAGACGAAAAGGAAATTTGGAGCGTGGGCAAGCTCGACGTTGGTGACGATGTGTTTAGCAAAAGCTAGTTACTTAGATCTAGGAAAGGTCGAACGGGCGAGGAAGGACGGTGAAGCTATAGAGAAAAGAATCAAACTCATTACTTGGCATCATATATAGCTGGTCCAAATTGCATGGAATGGCCAATTTTACACAAGCAGCAACCCCATGACCCGATCCGATACCTGGCGCAGCGTGTGAGCATTCCCGCCATCCTTCTACACTGGAAGGATACAGCACATCCGCTAGGTACATACCTAGGTACCTTACTTGTCAGGGGAAAATTACACTGTAGAAACCTGAAGACAGCGGCTGTGGACCTATGGAGGTCTGTGGACCTGATCGCACAAGTGGACCTGACCTACCTACCTTACCTACCTACCTAGGTACCTGAGGTACGGTCACCTACACTGCAGGTAGGTACGGCCCCTTAGATATCTAGGTACTTACGCAGGTACCTTCAGGTACCTAGGCACCGAATAAATAGTACCTATCCGTACACAGGTAGGGCCAATGGAAGAGACGGCGGGGCAGTTTTGCGGACGACCGAATGTGTGTCGTCTTGCACGTGACACCAGCTCAACACCGATCTATTGAGAGCCCTCGCTTAGGCACAACGCCCGGACCTCTATCTGCCCCCACTCACCGCAGCCCACAACCTCCGATTACGAACGTTCGCCTTCTTTCTTGAGAAAATTCGTCCGCCGAAACCCCTCTCAGTTTTCAACATCTCGACTCCCCCGGTAGGTACGACCATCGACTAGGACAACATTCAAGATGTAAGTAAACTCGACATCGCCGCCGCCGCCACCCTTTCAAGCCGATTCCAACGCGATTTCCGTCGTCTTCTGCACCGGGCATGTCGACGTCACGCCGCCGCGGCGCCCGGTACCTGCGGAGACGACAAACCGACCTCTCGATACTTGGGATTGGGCTGGGAAGGATGGAACGGTTTACCATCAACATCATGTCCAAAGGCTGATTCCGATTGCTTGTTGCAGGGTCAATCTGCGAACTCAGAAGCGCCTGGCCGCGTCGGTCATTGGCTGCGGCCAGCGCAAGATCTGGCTGGACCCCAACGAGGTCAACGAGATCTCCAACGCCAACTCCCGCCAGACCATCCGCAAGCTCGTCGCCGATGGACTCATCATCCGCAAGCCCGTCACCATGCACTCGAGGTCCCGCGCTCGTGAGCTGAACCTGGCTCGCCGCATCGGCCGTCACCGCGGCTTCGGTAAGCGCAAGGGTACCGCCGAGGCTCGTATGCCCAGGTTTGTAACACCGCCCCTGACATCTGCCCCCGGTGACAGTCTGCTCTTGAGCCGTTGAGCGATGCTGCTCTCCGATCTTAGCATAACGACGCATTTCCTCGTGCGCCTGCATGCTAACGCCTCTACAGCCAAGTCCTCTGGATGCGCCGCCTTCGTGTCCTTCGCCGTCTCCTGGTCAAGTACCGCGCCTCCGGCAAGATCGACAAGCACCTGTACCACGAGCTGTACCACCTCAGCAAGGGTAACACCTTCAAGCACAAGCGTGCTCTCGTGGAGCACGTAAGTTGACAATCCCACTTCAGCGTACGACACCGAGCCCATGATCATGAGCTAACGTGCATCCCACTCTCCAGATTCACCGTGCCAAGGCCGAGAAGGCTCGCGAGAGGGCTCTGAAGGACGAGATGGACGCCAAGCGTGCGAAGACCAAGGCCGCCCGCGAGCGTAAGCAGGAGAGAGCGGCGGCGAAGAGGAACGCTCTGCTGGGTGAGGGTGAGGAGGAGACCAAATAGATGACTACATCTCGATCTCGGTCCTCAGGCGGCTGCATTCGGAGTCATCGGGTTGGGTCTTCTTTTTTTACGTCCTACTGGTCCTAATGTCGCAGCAGGGCTTTGGCATGTAGCATTGAAAAATGGAAATCGATGACATGGCAAAAACGGGCATGAAAAATGAGCAGCAGCAATCGTTACCTGGTTTATATTTGAGGATCTTATTTTTTGGTTTCTATGTGCCGACGACAAATGGGCAGGTTTTTCTCAATGTGCGATATAAGGGATGTCGCGGCACCATGATGTGAGGTTCCTCCATGACAGACGGTCCCATCAGTAGTGTTTGATCATTTAATGTTGATGCGAGCATTGTCAACGCCCGCCGTTTGGATGACGCCATTGGATCATACCTACGATCTCGGTTGGGCGGGCTATGTTAACAGGAGGCTGGATAGAGCGTTCCTACCCACTGTAGGTACTCGAGTCTAGCACAGCCTTCACCATCTCTGTCAGACGGGCATTATCCAGGGGTGGTGTGCCACTTCCAGGGCGGCGGGCCATTGTGAGTGCGATGAGATACATCTGACGCGCTGGCGGCCGGGCTGGTGATTACTGTCAGGAAAAAGAGGCCGGTTGTTCCCGAACCCCTGGAATGTTGGGTTCGCCTGGGTAAATACTAAAGGGTAGCCACGATCAGGCCATTGACCGAACGTCAGGCGCACGAGTGCCTTCTCGTACATAACATCTATGCTAGGACCGTGTGCTCCGATTGCAGTGCACCGCCAGACCAGGAACCTAATGGAACTGGAATATTCGGACAGAAAACTATGGACTGATCGACGCCACTTGGCGAAGACCTTTCAAGACGCTGACAGACGCGACACAACTACAACTTGGATCAGATGGTTTCAGATTGCCCCTCTCAAGGTGGTGAGGTGTGCTGGGACATTTCAGTATGCACCCGCGGAAGCGGAAGAGCTGATATGTGGAAGAAAGCGTGCTCGTCATCTCCAATTTAGTTGTGTAGGGAACAAACTACGACTGCTCGCGCGTACGGCCAAGACAGCGGTATATAAGGGGCGGAGACAAGTGCCTGAGGCACGAGATAGATTACGTAATGTGGATATCACAAAGTGCCTTATATACATCCAATAAGAAATACCTAGGTAGCCTAGGTATTTCTTTAACTAACTAATCTGTTGTAATTTTACTAATAATTGTAGTAAGCTTGAGATACTCTTTGGTTTTAATCCTATTCTCAAGATCCTTTGTAGTGGTCTAGCAGTTCTTCTAGTCCCTGCCAGCAGCACGAGCTCGGAAGTTGAAGCCGGCAGCTACCGCTGCGTGAGCACGTACAATCGCGAGCGGCTCGGGTTAGATACCGCTGGATACCGGGTAAGCTACCGAGAGGTGGGCGCCCGCTGCCCGCTTATACCCCAGGTTCCCGGCGCTTTATGTACCGCCTCCCCCACTGATCTTGCGCTTATAATACCTTCCGTGACTTGGTCGCTGGCGCAACCCGCTGCGTCATCAACGTCTGGAACTCATCGTCTTGCCTGTTCATACGACCTCCTCGACGCTGTCACGACAACACTTAATTGACCTTTCGGGTTCAGGATCTCTCGCTTACCGCAGCCATGTCTCTTCCGGTCTTTCGCGGCGCACTTCGCGTACTTCGTTGCCTACCGCGAGGAGTAGCCTCATCAGGGCTGCCGCGCGCCAGTAGAATGGGAAGATACATCTCGACGACCAGCTTGGAGGGCCAACAACAGGTGCGTCGTGCCACTATGCCACGCCCCTGTTGAATTTTCCTGAAGTATTATTGTCGTTTGCTAACTTTGGCTACCACAAAGCTGCTGTCGGCTTCTTTGCAGCAGGCCGATCCAGTGGTCTTTGATATCATCGAAAAGGTACGAAATTGGGATCCACTGCACCACCTCGTCCCGGCAGCAACCTTCTTACCCATGACACTTAACATTGCTACACCACCTTCGTGACTCTCCAATTGGATTCGAACCACTGACGTTTCGACATAGGAGAAAAATAGGCAGAAGCACTTCATTAATCTCATTCCATCGGAGAACTTTACATCGCAGGCTGTCCTTGATGCTCTGGGAAGTGTCATGCAAAGTGGGCACAAGCCTCAACTACTCTCCTAGCCGGGACATGAGCTGACCCCGTTGATCAGACAAATACTCCGAGGGATACCCTGGCGCAAGATACTATGGTGGAAACGAGTTCATCGACCAAGCAGAGCGTCTTTGCCAGCAAAGAGCCCTCGAGGCCTTCGGTCTGGATGCGAAGCAATGGGGTGTCAATGTTCAAGGTGCGAATGTTCACTGTCTTATATGCTCTGCGAGCGATTTTCCATCTCATCTGCTGACTTGCGGGGGACAAAGCACTCTCCGGGGCTCCGGCCAACCTATACGTCTATTCTGCGTTGATGGACACCCATGACCGTCTGATGGGCCTGGATCTTCCGCACGGTGGTCACCTTTCTCACGGATACCAGACGCCCACCAAGAAAATTTCATCCATCTCCAAATATTTCGAAACGGTTCCTTACAGGCTTGATGAGATGACGGGGCAGATCGACTACAACAAGCTGGAGGAGTTGGCGCTGTTGTACCGACCCAAGGTTATTGTGGCGGGAGCCAGCGCTTACAGCAGGCTGATCGATTACAAGCGCATGCGAGAAATCTGCGACAAGGCCAACGCTTATCTCCTTGCCGATATGGCCCACATCTCTGGTCTCGTTGCTGCCGAGGTCATGCCCGGTCCCTTCGCCCATGCCGACATCGTTACTACAACTAGTCACAAGAGTTTGCGAGGGCCTCGCGGTGCCATGATCTTCTTCCGCAAGGGCGTGCGACGACAGAATTCCAAGAAGGAGGATGAGATGTACAACCTGGAGGGTCCCATCAACAGCTCTGTGTTCCCTGGCCACCAAGGAGGCCCCCATAATCACACCATCACAGCCTTGGCCGTGGCGCTGAAGCAGGCCCAGGCCCCGGAGTTCCGTGCCTACCAAACTCAGGTTTTGTCGAATGCGAAGGCGTTGGCACAAAGGCTCGGCGCTCCTAAGGAGAAGGGCGGGTTGGGATATAAGCTCGTGTCCGGCGGCACCGATAACCACCTCGTGTTGGCAGACCTGAAACCTCAGGGGATTGACGGCAGTCGCGTTGAGCGTGTCCTGGAGCTTGTTGGCGTTGCCGCTAATAAGAACACTGTCCCTGGCGACAAGTCGGCACTCGTACCAGGTGGGCTGCGCATGGGAACGCCAGCCATGACGACGAGGGGTTTCAGTGAGGAAGACTTTGGTCGGGTGGCTGACATTGTTGACCGCGCTGTCACTATCGCCATCAGGGTGGACAAGAGCGCAAAGAAGGCGGCTGAAGAAAAAGGGGAGAAGAAGCCCGGCCTGCTCAGGCACTTCATGGGCTATCTTGGCGATGGAGAAACGGACCCTGAGATTGTCCAACTGCGATCTGAGGTGGCCGACTGGGTTGGCACATATCCCCTCCCATGGGATGCCCGCTCCTGAGTATTGATTTCAAATAGAAATGATGCTGCCGTTTTCTTCGTGTTCTAAGATCTTAGGGGGAGGGAACGATCAAACGTTTGCAAACCGCACAGGGTGCGTGCTCATTTTGCCCAGGCCTGCCTTTCTGTGTGTTCGTAATGACCTCGAGACTTTTCTCCACAGACCCGAATGTTTCTGTGTCAAGGAAACCCACCGACAAGTCTTCGGTTCATTCTGAGGTGCGGCAGTATTGCCTCATGACAGCACAGCGTGACATGGCATATGGTTCCGAGGGGATAACAATGCCCTTCATCAACATTGATAGTTATCAAGACGGCATAGTAGTAGTATGTCAGTTAGACTCGCTGTGGGTTCGAGGTCCGCTCAGAGGACAACGTTGAATGACCTACAATTTGGTCGACTGGTATGATCGAGAACTGAGGCTATGCCCCCCCTTTCTCAGCGTCTGGTCGTTTCTGGTGGTATCAAGCGTATCGCTTTCCAATTTTCTATTGAGTTTGATTCGGCTTACTCTTGCCACTATTTATGGTCAAATAGATCAACATGCACCCTTCGACCTTCAACCCAGTTGTAACTCTCCCCCCACTGGGTTGACCTGAGCGACTTCCGCGCCATTTATGAGGAGATCTCGCCCAGCAAGGTCATCGTTGGTCCCCTGACCCGGACCCGTTGGTAGTATTCCTTCAGCTTAATCCGCGAGCTGAAAGAACTGATGCCATGTTCCTCGACTATGTGATGCAAAACCGGCCAAACAGCAAAATCCGCCAGCGAAACGGTCGATCCTGCAATGAAGTCGGCCTCTGCTGCGAATCCATCCCAGGGGGCTAGCTCTCTCTTGCAAAATTCCACTTCGAGCTGGTCCTTTCCGGTTTTCCGAAGTCGCCGCCAGTCATCGAGCAAAAGCAGGCCTTGCTGAAAGCGGCTCACGACCCTCGCCAAATCGGGCTGCGATCGGCTTGTCGCGCCGGACTTGGCCGAGCCGTATACGGCGTCCAAGTAGAGCATGATGGCCAGCTCTCCCTGGATAGTTGACTTGTCCGCGTCATTGTCAACAAATCTAATTGGTGTGGTATTGGCGGCCGATGTGTTGTCCTTGGGTCTCTGTTCTCCATCCTTCCAGTGGCGGGGGGAAGACATGTTCCCATTGGCGTAAGATAATCCGTACTCCGCCAGCATCAATGTTATGCGCAAGTTGACGACAGGATCGTCTGAAAAGCATAGGCGAGGCGAGTTGCTCATGTGGAGGACGTCAAATCCCTGCCCGTAGTATCTGTTCCAATCGAACTCAGTGGAGTGATTCTCCTTGCCGAAAGCTTGTAACATCCCCACGGCCTCCGAGCTCTGCCCATTTACAACTGCGTGAGCATCGTTCTTAGTCTTGCCGGTCGCGCCTTGGCCCCAGATCATGGTCCCATCGCGATCCAGAAACGTGCCAATGTGCCTGAACGTCAACGAAATTCGTCCGCCGGAGAAGGCCAGCTCGGCTGGAGTCTTTTCTCGATCCATCCTCTTGTCTTGTCTGATAGCGTGCAACCAGCGCATATTTGTCTGCAGGCCCATGCGGCACAAGGAGTTATGCGGTAACTTTGCGCGACAGGTCTTGCGTTGCTTTAGGTCCTCGCCAGAAGATGGCTCGGCGCTAGGCGGGTTCTTTTCCGCCCTTTTAGACCTGAAAATCATCGTTCGTTCGGCTCCGAGACTGACGTTAGCAATATAAGATTCCTTCACAATATCCAAGGTCTTATCAGTGTGCTCGGAGATATAATCGGTGCCGTCGCGGTAGAATTGAATCAGAGCATGGTTTAGCGGATGCCCGAGCTGTTTTTCGATCTCGGCCTTAATCCTTAGCACTGCTGGTGAGAAAGGAAGAAGCGGTGGTGACTCGTCGGATGGGTGACGGTACACCGGCATGCTCCCATCGGACGCTACGTCGCCTTGAACAGCTACTAGACGAGGCACTTCTCCGCCCTGATGTGACATTCGCTGCCAGCGAACCTCATCCCTTACCGTCTCAAAAATGTCCTTGGCTAGTGGTTCCGGGAGAACATTATGTATGACAGTGGTGTCCCCCTCACATAGCGGCTCTGGAGGCAACGTGTCCTTGCTTTTGCCGTCCATGGATCTCGGTGTATTCGTTGAATCTGACATGTGATTGGCGCCCGTCACCGTCTCAGGCGTCGTGCTGTCGTCGACCGCTGTCCTTAATGTTGAAAGCCCCTTTTGCACAAATTCCTGCTCTGGCGTGGGAGCATTAGAAGTCTCAGCGGCAATGTCGGAGAGCTGTATATCTTCGCTGGAAACTTCCTTGCTGGGCGAGTCATCACGAGTTGCTGGCTGTGGCGGTGGCTGAGTGCCGGGATCAACTTCCAAAATATCAGAGCCCGCATACTCTGGATCGTCAATGTGTTGATGGAGTCCGTGTCTCGAGGCCGATGAATGACTTCGACTGCGGAGTTTGAGCCCGGCCATGTATTCCTCGAGTGACTTGGCCGAGGAGCTGTCATCAGGGAATGGAGACTTGCGGACCCTGACTTCACCAATTTTCCTCGGCACAACAGGTGATGAAATGGGCGAGTGAGAAGCTGGACCAGCTTTGGATTCCAGCTTCTCGATAACTCCTGGGCTGTCGTCAAGCTCACAGCCCGTTACGTCAATCAGGCTCCGTACAGCATTGCTCTGGCGGAGGTCTGAGATGTAGCCGCAGCAGTCCTCGACGAGAGTGATGGAGTAAGCGTACTTGACAGCGTCGACGGCCGTGGCATAAACGCCGATATTGGCGAGAGACCCGCACAAAAAGAGTTTGGTGATGAACTTCGCGCGTAGCACCTGGAGCAACTGGCCGGACCTGAAAGCCGAGTAGTGCGACTTGATGAAAGTCATATCCCGCGGTGAAATTGCTTCCTTCACTGCGGCAGGGAACTGAGAACCAGGAGTGGCAGCGCAGACGATACGTGGGCCTGGTCGGCTGAGGAAGGCCTCGGGATCGGCGTCAATGTTCACTTCGTCATCCAGGGGGGCATTTCGACGACGAAGGCGGGAAGCCAGGATTGTAGGCTTCGGCGGGGCGTCTGTAGCCAAGATCTGCTCGGCAGCAGCGGCGCGAGGCTTTTCAAACTCGGTGCTGACCCAGATGATATCGCCAACCTTGCGGAAGGCTCTGACTAGCTCGAGAGTGTGACAGACGAGTTCTTCCCTGTTCGTGACGGGAAGTGCGCCATCGGCAGAAAGAAAGTCATTCTGGAAGTCTATAATCATCAAAGCCTTGCGCGTAGGCAGCTGAGGGAGAGCGCTTGTGTCGAAAGGGAACATCGCGGCGAAGGGAGGGGTCACGGCATCCGAGATAGTGGCATGTTGTGGGGGGCGGGGTCTCAGAGGGAATGCTGCCTGGGTAGATTCACTCCGATCCCGCTGGCGAGGCCGTGGTACAAGTAGGGAAGAAGATAAAAGTCCGTATTTGTAGGTGAAGAATGCTTAAAAAAACAAAAAAACAAGAACGCAAGCCTAAGTATATACTATATATAGTATAGTAAGATTCTATTCTTATATTTCTAGTAATAGAATATAAAGAAAAATATATTAGCTTTAATATTATAACTACTTTTACTAACTATACTTATTTAATTAAAAGTCTTATTAGTTTATAAAATATATAAAAGTAAAAGAATTAATTATACTAATATTAGTTAATATATATATAGTTATAACTAGTAAAAGAATTTTAGAAGAATGAACACTATATATATAGTTTAGTTATACTAGTATAATTAACTATAGTATTAATATAATTTAAAAATTTTATTAAAATATTTAATTCTTTAAAATTACTATATTAATTATATAGTAATAGTAAGTAAATAACTAATATACTAAATTTAAATTACTTTAAAACTAATATTATATTTTAAGTACTACTCTACTTAGTACTAGTATTAGTAGTTCTTAACTATTAACTTTCTTTACTTTTTTATAATCTTCTTAATATATAGAGAAGGCGCTCTTCCCCCTTTTGATTAATGGAAGGTACACTCTACTAGACATCTTCGTGCTTACTGCGTAGGTAGACGAAACGTTGATCCCACACCGTGCCGTAACGCGACGCCTTCTGCACCGTCGAGATCTGAATACGAATCCCGCCCACTTTCATCGTGTGCTGCGTGTGCGCATTGCACTCACTTACTGTTGCATCCCATCCAAATCCAACTTCCGCTCTCCTCCGCGATGTCATCCCCCATTTCGGCCGTGAGCCCGCGGAAGCGAACGTCGTCTGGCAATACCGTGGGATCGAACAGCAAACGCCAGAAGACATGTCTTTCGCCATCCCCGACGCGAACGAGCAATACGTATGACGATTCAGAGCGATCGCAGCCCTCTGCTTCCAAAATCGCCATTCCTTCCCTAGACTACCAAGCCAAAAGCGGTCTCGAACGGAGCATAGGCCTGGCACTACAACATGTCGGCTTCGATGCCGCGACTCCCGAGGCTATGGAGAGTTTCTTGGGAACGGTAGAGAGCTGTGAGATCCCCACAGTGGCCAGGTACTACCGCGATGGGCACGCTGACCTCTTCCAGATGTGGCATCGTTTGTCGAGGATCTAAAGCGTGTCGCTTTCTCCGCCCGTCGCGAGCAACCAACTCCGGCCGATTTCGAGTCCGCAATGCAGCGCTTTACCCTCGGGACGAAAACCCTCAAGCCCCATGTCCGCCATCCCATACCAAAAGCCAAGCTAGATCCCAGCTACTTCAATCCTTTGGTAGAAGATCCCGACGCTTACACCACGCTGCCGCTCCTCGGAGAAGAGCTCAGCGGCAAGTCAGAGAAGGAAGCAAAGCCCTACATTCCTAAGTCATTTCCCGATTTCCCCAGCAAACATACTTATAAGTATACACCCAAGGAAGATGATAGTGGGCGCGATCCCCAAAAGACAAGGGAGGAGGCGGCGAAGGCGTCAAAGCAAGGGGAGGAAGCTCTCCGAGGCTTGGTGCGGGCAGCTAAGATTCGGAAGCAGAAGGAGGTCAGATCTTTATCGGAGCGCGACCCCATTACTAAGGAGCGATATTCACTTTGGGCTGCCGCTATGGAAGGTTTCGTCAAGAAGGAGGGCGGCTCGACAGGACAACTGGAAATCGCAGACCACAGCATGATTGTGAATTCGGACGCGCGCTACCTGCGGAGGGAGGTTCAACGACAGAGCAAGCGGGCCGCCGGCCAAGGCTAGGTAAGCAAGGCATGGGGGCAAAAGAGAAGTCGACAGAAATAGGTCAAAAGCGCCCAAGAGCGCTTCGATCAAGTATTCGAGGTTGGTCAACGGGGAAATGGCTATCCAGGCCGGGTTTGAGCGCGCGAGAGTTATTCCTGCACCAATGAAAGCATTGAGCAAAGCGTTGGGTCCGGGTTGATGGTCCTCAAGGAAAGGTTGTGCTGTAATCACGGTAACAAGGTCTGTGAAGCCGACTTTTAGGAACCTACAACGTAGTCGATTTGCAAGGGGTTGGTCGCTATTGGGTGTCCAACAATCCGGACAAACGCAGTCTCACGAAACAGGCGTGAGGACCCCGAAGGCCAGCGGACCCAGGCACCACGTTGGGCAGCCTCGCCGCGTTGTGGCAGCAGCCGACCCCCCATTGGCCACAGCCCCACCTTCTCTGACGAGGCTGTCCTCCAGTGACTTTCCGGTACTTTTATTACTGGCTTTGCCCTACCCGACTTTTTCACCCACACAAAAAATCCGGATTTCAGGCAAGAGCACCAGGGTCAAAGGCTAACCTCAGAATCAACTCCAACCTTTTTCCCCTTCTTCTCACCACTCAATCGACCTGATTGCCTCAATTCCAAATGGCTGAGCAGTTGATTCTCAAGGGTACCCTCGAGGGCCACGTAAGTTACCATTTTCCCAATCGCCTGCTTGCCAGACGCACCATCAGCGTCTATGCCAGCTCGGGCGACATTTTCCACCACCTATCTTGGTTCTTGTTTCGATATTGGGTCTCGCAGCTGACCGCGACGCTTTCTGCAGAATGGCTGGGTCACCAGTCTGGCGACCTCCATGGAGAAGTACGAATGAACCTCCCCCCGCCCCTCGACATTTCCCACGGCGCATTCGAGATCCGGAATCGAGCCGAGAGAGACGCGATTGTGATCGCAACCGTTTTTTGGCCTAGCCGCTAACTAGATATCAGCCCCAACATGCTCCTGTCCGCCAGTCGTGACAAGACTCTGATCATCTGGAACCTCACGCGTGACGAGTCCCAGTACGGCTACCCCAAGCGCTCCCTCAAGGGCCACTCCCACATCGTCTCCGACTGCGTATGTTCCTTCGCCCGTTCCAGCAGGATAGTTTGAGACTACCGACGAGTCTCGACCGGTTGCTGGCAGTCTGGGGTCCTGCTGCTAACACGCAAGGGGCAGGTTATCTCGTCGGATGGCGCCTACGCCCTGTCTGCCTCGTGGGACAAGACGCTCCGCCTCTGGGAGCTCGCCACCGGCACCACCACCCGTCGCTTCGTCGGTCACACCAACGACGTTCTGTCCGTGTCCTTCTCCGCCGACAACCGACAGATCGTCTCCGGTTCCCGTGACCGCACCATCAAGCTGTGGAACACCCTTGGTGACTGCAAATACACCATCACCGAGAAGGGCCACTCTGAATGGGTCTCTTGCGTTCGCTTCAGCCCCAACCCCCAGAACCCCGTCATTGTGTCCTCTGGTTGGGACAAGCTTGTCAAGGTGAGTCGAATGCCCTGCTCACCACGGACCTCTTCACACGATGCTTCGACATGATGTTTTGCAACCAAAGTATTTGCTACTTCAGAGCTTGTCTTTGACAGGCCATGAGACCACTATTCACCAATGCACTGATCTCGCATGTTTTCACCCCTTTTTCATTCCTTTTCGGATGCTGCTTCTCGCCAGATCGATCGTACTAATGGCGAAAATCTCAGGTCTGGGAGCTCTCCACCTGCAAGCTGCAGACCGACCACATTGGCCACACCGGCTACATCAACACCGTCACCATCTCCCCCGATGGATCTCTCTGCGCTTCGGGTGGCAAGGACGGTACGACTATGCTCTGGGACCTTAACGAGTCCAAGCACCTCTACTCTCTTAACGCCAACGACGAGATTCACGCTCTCGTCTTCTCTCCTAACCGTTACTGGCTCTGTGCTGCCACTGCCAGCAGCATTATCATCTTCGACCTTGAGAAGAAGAGCAAGGTTGATGAGCTCAAGCCTGAGTTCACCGCTGTCGGCAAGAAGAGCCGCGAGCCTGAGTGCGTGAGCTTGGCCTGGAGCGCCGATGGCCAGACCTTGTTTGCCGGTTACACCGACAACATCATCCGTGCCTGGGGTGTCATGTCGAGAGCATAGAGGGCATGAAAGCTCTCTCTGTCTCTCTTCTGGGTTATGGGTGGTGATGGCGACTTGAGGTGGTGGAAGGGCTATGAGATGGTAGATCATGGCGGGCGTCCTAGGCTGGCTTCCTCGTTTGGTCTTTCGGGATGCGCAGGGTCAAATCGATTTGTGAAAAAGGGATGAGGGTGAGACTGCATTGCTGGCTATAGGTAGCCTACGAAAGGACTCTGGACATGAACCCACGTAACGCCCAAATCAAAAGATCCTAGCAAACTTCAAATACGCAATTTTTTTCGTGTCTGAAGCTGACACCAGGTGACATACTAATGGCGTAATCCTAGACCAGCAATGCTGTTCGCGGAAATCGTCTCTGAGGACGTATGATTCCATCAAATCCAATTGCGGTCCTCACTGAGAACGCTTTGCCCACGGGCATTCCAGTATGAGCAACCTGCAGGCTCGGATTTGATCACTAGCGACCCATCATTGGCCTCCTCTGTTCAACTCACTCCTTCCTGTCTGTGCGATCCCATCTTCTGCAAGTGTAGCGATATATCTTGCACGTACGCCAACAGAGATTGCTTTGACTAGACAGTACTTCTTATACGGAGTAGCAGAGCAGGAGTCTTTAACAAGGAATTCATCGTCCGCCCCCGCCAGTTGCCCCACTCCTCGCGAAGGCCTGGATGCCGTCGCGGCCCGTGTCGACGACGGCGTAGTTGGGCATTCCGGCAGCCTGCAGGGCCTTGACAAGCTCCTCGGCGGCGGGTTTGAGGTTGTCATTTCAACCAAGCCAACCGCCGTATCCAGCATCGAGGTATCTGACGACGTTGAGTAATTTAAGGTGCTTGATGGCGTGAGTGACCTTCCCGCGGCGGCCCGCGGCCGAGTTTGACGGGCTTGTAGGTTGATATTGGTAGGCAGTTTTAGCAAAGATCTGGACTCGATAACGAGGGCAAAGGCAGTATTGAGGTGTGAGTTCAAGCTTGACGCGGTTTATGTGCTGCGATTTGCCCTTAGCCGGCTTGCCGACCTTCAGCTTGCAGCTGTATGCCTTGACGGCACAGTCACGACCGGGGAGATCGTAGATGACAATGCCTATAATGCGATCGCAGGGAACATTGGTAATGACTGGCTTCAGGCGTCGAATGTTGGAGATGGTATCACTGTCTAGTTATTTTCATGTATCACTATACACAAGGGGGGGGCGGAGAATCTCTCGGGATAACTAACATCTAGACAGAAGCGTCAACATCCGCAACGTAAAGAGTTTGATGTTTGAGAGTGCCTTCCATGCTAATTTCGTCGGCCTGGATCTCGGCCCGTAAACGATTTTGGAATGGAGAAAGTATTTCTAAAACAAGTTTGTCTTTCCGTTCAAAGACGTTCCGGGAGATTAAGTAGCGACGGCGTTGCGGGACTGTTCTTCAAGTGTAGCAGAGGGTGCGGCAAAGGCTCCAGGGCACAGAGCCGCCACAGCAGTAGAGGTGAACTCCGTGTTGACATAGAATTCCCTGCCGACAATGACGGATTTTCTTGATGGTAGATACACTCGTAACCTCGGGGGCCTCTACGCGACGCCAGGGCTATTTGCAGAAACCGAGGGACGCGTGACAACAAGATCGCGGCCCAGACCGCCCCCAGCTCTCTGCAGAGGGTACATCGCCAGCAACGTCAAACAAGCAAATTCTGCGTGTTTTCCGGCTGAAATATACATGAAATCGGGGAGTCGTTGACGATGGAATTCGATAAGAGGACTGTGAACCCGCACCAATTCATCTTGGAAGTTATGGTTCTGGTTTATCCAATTCACGAATCCACAAGATCGTTCCCTCGTGTTGAAAGGTATGCTATATCGACAACTGACGATCGGCGAAGACCTGTAGAGGGAACAGCTTACACGTGGAATCGCTTTCAACCTTTCCCTTACTATATAACCGGCGAGAGGTGTCCAGCCTTAGTCAACCCGGTGGGGAGGACGTGTTTTGTTCAAAAGCAACGGCACCCATCATCACTTGACGTTATTCATGCTCGGCCCCATTGCTTGATATTGGTGACGATTTGGTCTAAGAGGAAGGTGAGAAGTCGAGACGAATGATGGTCGGAAAAGAGAGAAATCAAGGGTTGCGTGTTACGACAACGACTGGAGGGCACGCGGGGGAAGCGTACTAGAACATATTGTGTGCTTTATCACAGGCTCCACCCGACTCATTTGTACCTCATGAGGTATTTTTTTGTTGTTATTATATTTAACGCCACCGGACCCCCTACGGGAGCAAAAGGTTACCACGCTGGCACTGCCTCAACGCACGTTTATATACGAATACGAGTACAATACATATCCGTCCCATTTGTGTACAGAGTCTTCCCGTGTTCTATATATCGCAACAGGGGGTGGTGATGAGTAAGGATCCTGCGATCGGAACATAGAGGAGACGACAACTCATAACCAAGTAGTAAACAAATCTTTTCACGCCAGAAGAAGTAGGCGTCTAGGCCTTTGGCTGTCACTCTCACTCGCTGCAGTCTAGACCAGCCGGCTGAGAGAAGATTGTGGTTCCATGAGCTCAGCGGCATGTCACCCACCCTCAAAACAGCACTTCCAGCCTGAAAAAAGGCCTCGACGGGGTCCATTCGGGCTCAGCTTTGAGGCATCATTGTTGCCTGATGACAACTTTAATATATGCCATTTTATGATTTCGGGCTCAGCTTATTTCAGATGAGGGACACCGAAGCCCGGCAAAGTGGTACCTACTTACTCGATCGTATTCGGTCGTCAGCAAAGCGCCTACCTTACCGAGGATGAGGAGAGCAGCAAACGGGAAATGATTCAACGAGACCGCCCTGCCCGCTGCCCGCTGCCCGCTGCCCCGCCGGATAATACGATATGATTGTTTGTGCAAGGAAGTTGACATGATATGTCCCTTGTATTCTTGAGGCTTATGTTGCCATCTATGCTACACACCGAGTGGGGACCACTAGCCCCCAACAACAATAGAAATGATCTTCGTACCGGTGTCCATCGTCGCCGTCTCGCTAGCATGCAAGGCACGCTTAGCAGTGAATGCACGCGAGGCTTGGCGGCTTTTGGGGACACAGGCGATTTCAAATCAACAGCAACCCCCCGCCCCCCGTGGGATTTGCTGCCCAAAACCTTCCGCTAACGTATTATACTGTCCCAACAACGATGGATGTGGTAGGAACCGCTGAGTCCAGTGTCATGTTGGCGGGTCCTGTTTTGCAGCATCAAGTGTTCCTCCTTACATAAAGGGGGGTAGAGAGAATGGGTAGCCGCCGTTCTTGATGCGGAACACGCTTAAAAGGAAGCTGTACATCAAGAACAAGACACCGCCCCAGGCCAGGACAGCGACCTGCTGCGTCTTTGAGTCGCCGATACGGGGCACCTTGACGGTAAGAGAAATGGCACAGAAAGCCAACACACCATCTGGGAGCTGTTAGTCTTGCTGAGGGCGGTTCTTCCAGTGAACAGAGGACAAACATATAGCAGCGACAATCTGAGTCTCCAGGCCAAATTGGTTCTGGAAACCACCAGCAAAGTAGCTTATGCCACCGCGACCATCTCCGGCAACGTACGGGACCTTGCGAATATGGTTGAACATGTGTCCGCTGGTAAAGAGAAGGATGGCAATCAAGCTGACGGCAGCCCACAGGTTGCGGTTCTGAATGACGGGCAGTATGTACGGCGACGCGGTAACAGCAACGGTTCCGAGGCCGAGAATTATAGTAATAGACGAGATCCAGCGCATCCAGTTGATAGGACGCTTCACTGGAGGGTGAGGTCGATCATCGAGGTGCCGCGCGAGCCAACCGTGGACCTGTTCTGCGGACTGGGGTCTGGCTCTTGTCAGTCTCTTTATCTTCAGTCGCCCAATGCCATGCATTCGAACTTACCCGCTGGTGAAGTCGTATTGGAGGGGCTCCTGGGCAGGAACGGCATGAGGACCGACGGTAGGCTGAAAGAGAAGAAGGACGGGGGCCGTTTGGAGACCAAGCTGCAGCAGGCATGTTAGCTCGTCACGATCATTTAAAATCATGACCTCGTGAGGGCACATAACCTACCGACATGAAAATCTCGCGACCGTCGGAGAAGTCTAGGGTGCCAAAGAGCATCCGAGACTCGCCCTGCTTGTCGCCCTTGGCCCAAGACTTTCCGAGGAGGTCCCATTCTGGCTGGAACTCTCTACACAACTGGCATCCAAAACGCGACTCGAGGGCAGTAAGAAGCACAGCAACAGTGTAGTCGCGAGGAGAAGCCGTCAGAGACTTGTAGGTGGTATCGGAAAGCTTCACAGGAGACGAGGTCAGGGCCTTGGCGTGGAATTCGCTGAACCGCTCCTCAGGGGTCTTCTTGGCCGCGAACGACCCAGCGGCCAGGAAAGCGGCGACCGCAACGGAACGAAGGAAACGCATGGTAGTGATTGTTGGCCAGGCGCAGTAGATGTTAAATGCTTATGTATCCGACTGTTGAGGCCGATTGGCCTGGGTTGTGAGGTAAAAGCGTCGTAGACTAGGCAGGTAGGTACGCGAGCAGACGGCCTGAGTTGCGACAGATTCGAAGCTTGAACTTGGTGAAATGGACAGCTCTCATCAGTGCTACAACCCACGGATGGTGTGGGGCCAACCGGGGAAGTGTGGCACAGCACGTGTAAAGGGAATAAAGGAGATAAAACATAGTTATTTTATGCCTCTCTAGAAGTAACTAGAATAAATGATAAAAGTATTAGTAGGGTATAAACTATATAAAAGCATTACTTATATAGAGTTAATTTAGTAATTAGTATTAGTTTTTAAAGTACTTTTTATACTTTATTATATTATTAATTTAATAAACTTTAAAATATAATTATAAATTATACTAGTATAATAGTATAATAGTAGTAGTTATAATAAAGAAAAACTCTTTAAAGGTATAACTATAAGTATAAAGTAGTAAAGTACTTTTTATAGTTTTTTTTAAATTTCAATAGTATTTTTATAACTATTACTTTAAAAAGTAATTCTAAAAAATCTATAAAAGATTTACTACTTATAAAAATAAAGTTTACTTTATTAATATATATAAAGTAGTATATAGCTCTACTATACTAAAGTAGTGCAATTCGATAATACTTTTCTTAGGTTGTCCTAGTATAATAGTATGTGCTAGGATTAGCTATGCCCACGCTCCCTTACACGCTAGGTAGGCGGCGGGGCTGTCACACCCCACTGGAAGGCAGGCTAGCCGGCTTGGGGATCATGTTTACACAGCTCACCATTATCCTCGTTCATCCAAACACTGTGCTTGTACCCCAACCTCGGCATCAACATCGCAGTCGCCATCGCCATCGCAATCGCCAATCCCAACATTACAGTTTGGGCATCACTATTCTCTTTCTTCATTAAAGAACATTCAGCATAGGTCGCCAACGGACGGTCTCGGGAAATTGTTTAGCCTGTATTCTTTGGGGCAAGTCGACACGCTGACGCGGCAAAGCAACATCAACATATTTGCAATGCCTTGCAAAACGAGGAATATGGACTCGGAGGAGGTAAGGAAACGGCTATCACGATCGGTTTCATTCATTCCAGGAAATTTGCAGTCTAACGCTGTCTCCTGCAGAGGATGGCCGCGGCGCACGAACTCGAGATGAAGCATCAGCAACACACCCACCAGACCCAGATGATCATCAGGGACGAAGACACGCGGAGGCAAAGGGTCACAAAGCAGGTTCTCGCTGCTGAAAACTCGGCATTACACGAGCAGCTAGCTGAGAAGGATGCCTTGATTAACCACCTGGCGGACAAATACGACGAGACACGCGCCGAGCTCGACTCTGCCAATGCAGCAAGTCGCGACCAGCAGACACAGCTTAAGTTGCAAGCTAGGGATTTTTCCAATTTGAAGGTTGGTTGACGTCTTAAACTGACCCGAACCCGTCGTTCATCGTGGCTAATAGTACGTCAGGCAGAGCTCGAATCCCTCAACAGCATGTCCCAGGAGTCAACCAGAGTGCTCTCTGAGAAGCTGAGTCTCTCTCGGGAATTGACTACCCTGAAGCTCGAGCTGGAGCATTTGCGATCGCAAGTAGCTCACCAACAGGCTGCAATCGCTGAGAAACTTGCCCTGGAGCGCCAGCTTAGTATGGTCGAGGTCGAATTAGCAGCAGAGAAACGAGCACGAGAACAGCAGACGGCATTGTCAGAAAGAAACAAAGCGACCGAGGACGAGCTGAGACGTAAACTCAAGGAAGCCGAAAAATGCTCGATAGCAGAGAAGCAAGAAAAGGAAAACTTGCAGCAAGAACTAGAAGCTGCGACTTCCGCAGCGAGGCCGGGCCAGGTCAACCAAAAAGTCGAACAGTCGTTGACTAAAAGGTTGCGAGAGATGGAAAAGATGACACTGGCCGAGAAACAAGAAAAAGAGAGGATGCGTAAAGAGAGTGAGGTGGCCTTATCAGAAGCTCAGGCGCATCACGAGATGCTTGAACAACGTATTGACACGCTGAAGTCCAAGCTGCGCAACACGCAAGAGGAACTGAAGGCTGTGCGTTCAGAATTGGTACACTCGCGTCCTGCCAAGGTCATGGCAGGCCCCGCCGCTCGGGCAGGCGGTTCTAAAGCACAAACCTCTCGCAAGCGGCGCGTCGAGGAGCTCTCCATGAACGATATGAGCATCGGAACACCGGACGATATCGCCCGAGGTAGACGCCCTCCTAAGAAGAAGGCTCTGGAACAGACCTTGGTCGGCGAGAAGTCGCTCTTCTCCATCACTCCTTTCTTGACCAAGAGCAAGACGCTCAGTGTCGACGATGCTGTCGCTGAAGAGGACGAAGATGATGAGGCCGATGTCAGTTACATACCTATGGCACATGCCCAGGCTCAGAAGGCCGCGACAATAGCCGAAGTTGAAGTCGAATTGGAAATCGAACGCGATGCTGTGGAGGACAAGATGGAAGAGCTTGAACCACCAGCTGCGACTTCCAAAGGTATCGCGGCCAAGGCAAAGACCAAAACCAACGGAGGAGCCAAGAAAACGCGAGGCAGACCCAAGAAGGCTTTGGCTGAGGCGTCGCCCAACATGCCCACACAGATTGTGTCTGGCAACGGTGCGCCCAAGTCAAGCTCGCCGCTCGAACAGGTAGTTGAAGAACCCGCCGAAGAGCTAGAGAGTGTCTTGCCCGGGAAGGTTGTGGAGGCATCGGCATCGACAAGCAATGGCGTGCGCGAGACCGAGGTCAAGAACAAGAAACGCAAGCTCGCCGGCGACGCCACCACCTTGTTTGACGACGATGGCGATGCCGGTGCCGATGCGACCAACGCCAAGCGGGCTGGCAAGGTCACGCATGGCGCCGGCCGTGGTCTCGGCAAGACGCACTTGACCATGGTACGCAATGCCGGTGCTTTTGGTAAGAGGACATTTTCGCCACTGAAAAAGGACAGGAGAGGTGTTGGCGCCAGTTTCCTGGCTTGAGAATTTTGATGGCCATGGCATAGTTGGCCAGCGAGGCGAAAGGCGCATTGAGGTAGATTGGTTGCATTAGCGGCGTTCTGGACTGATCCCACTGAATGAGGGGTGTGCGTTACAACTATGATTGCTTTGAGTTTTGATTCAATAAAATAATTTGGGAACCCCAAGTATACCGCACGAGGAGAGGATGAATGCCGTGGGTGCTTGTCAATTATCCCACTAGAGTGGGATCAGGATTTCCCTGCTCCATGGTTCGAGCTCTGCGAGCTTGGGCCAATCGGTCCACAGAACCAGGACTCCAGGAGGTAGTATGACAATTTTGAAAAGCCGCGAAAGACAGGGAAGGTAGCAGGCAAACTTCATTCAAGACAACAATCCATTTCAATGTGGGCGTGATCTGTTCCACAATAATGGAAACCGATGGCCGGTCATAGTTGTGAACACACTACTAACTAGGTAACAAGCGCGATTTAGTCTCGGGTGGTTCTTGGTCACCTTGGTCGGTATATCCTCAACCAACCGAGCAATCGATTTGCCCCCGTCCCAATAACTTGCCTATCGTCGCCATGTCGACGGCAGCATGCACTACTCTGCTTGGGGCAGGAAAGCGAATATTGCTATTGAATCCTTTGGCAGCATGCATATTACGCCGCTCGATCCCCGCAATATGCCAAACGCGCACTTCTTCGTCCAGCTCGCGATGGAAGATTAGGCAGGGGAAAGATATTTTCGCCCGCGAGGCCAAGGTTCAAGGGCTCAAGAGCAGGGCTGCCTTCAAGCTTCTCGAGGTCTGCAACTTAGCGTTCCTAATTCAATCTCTCAATGATCCCAGGCTATTCCCACGGAGCTGATCAAGGAGCAGATGGACGCCAAATACAAACTTTTCCGCAAGGGACAGACCGTTGTGGATCTGGTGAGTGTGCCTCTTATCGAGCCGATGATAGACGATCACACCAAAATATTGACATAAGCCAGGGATACGCGCCGGGTAGCTGGTCACAGGTATGAATGTATCCTTGTGGTAGAATGGGCGAATTAGGCCGTGTGACGACAATACAGGTGGCCGCAGAGCGAACCAAGCCGCACGGCCAGATCTTGGGCATCGACATCATCCCCGCCCAGCCACCGAAGGGCGTCTCTACTATCCAGGGCAACTTTCTTTCACCTGATGTTCAGGCCATGGTCAAGGAACACCTCGCTCGCGCTAAGAAACGACGCGTAATTCGGAAGCCGGCCTCAGTGCCCTCGTCTGATGGGGATGAGCCTGTTCTAACGTCTGCTGGCGGGAACGGCGTGACTGCCATACTCGAGTACAAGCCAAGCTATATCGACATGGAGAGGGCGTCGCTAGAAGTATCCGAGACAGCCGGGGTTGCTATGAAAGATACTGAGACCAACGACGGGAGGTTGGTGGACGTGAGTTAACCCTCCCCTCTAAGGCCAAATGGCGTTGAGATACAGTATTTGACCAGCTTTGCCAGGTCGGCCCGCTTATGATGACACCGCGTCTGGCTCATACGCGGTTAAGCCACAGTTCAACGTGAACACTCTTAGTAATCCATATCATGGATGAACTGACGGAATTACTTTCAGGATGCATACGGCAGTATGGTGGTTGACTGTCACTGCTGCTTGAGGCATTTGACACTTCGTGGCAGTTCCGGATCTTTTACGAAGCCGCCGCCTGGTGTTAGCGACACCACGCCAGAAGGGCGGCCACTTCGTCTGCAAGTTTTACCAGGGCTCAGAAGATGGGATGTTTGAGAAAAAGCTCCGGGTGTTATTTGCCAAGGTCCATCGGGAGAAGCCCGAGTCGTCGCGCAGTGTGAGTACCTATGATCCGGGACTTGAACTTGGAACTGACTGTGACAGGACTCGAAAGAGGCATACTTCGTAGCTCTCAAGAGGAAAGGCGACGCCCAGACCCGCTGCGACGGGAACGAATAGAAGCGGTCGGGCTGCACAGCTGCCTCATTGTATTTGAAGGGACCGGCTATACGACAATGATTCTGGCCCGATGATAGTGCATTATTTGAGAAAAATCAAGCTTATAGCCGCCCTGAAGTTGCCACTTGACGCCATCCGAGTTCGTAGTCGTCAATTTAGCACCGGATACCTACTGTTCCGCCAATATCTATACGCCAAAGTTCCTGTAAGGCTCCAGTCTTGTTGCCCATCATTGGCATCCCTTAACTATATTGCTTTATCCGCCAACGCAGCCAGAACGCGCACGACCAATCCGGAGAACAATGACGATCCCGAGAGCCGACACCACCAGCTCTTAAACCTTGAAACCGCGAGAGCGTCTGCGACCACGGGCACGCTCGAACTTGCGGCCCTTGGACTCGACGTAGGGCTTCTGCAAAGTGTGTCAGAAAACAACAATTAAGATGACAAGTTTGGGGGGGGGGGTCCGTACCTTGTGCTTGTGGGGACCAAAGCCAAAGTGCTTGACAGCCTCACGGGCGTTCTTGGGGCCACGGAGGAGCAGGGTGTTGCTACCAGTGGGGGCACGAAGAGCAAGCTGGTCGAGGGTGATAGCCTCACCGCCAGCGGCAACAATGCGAGCACGGGCAGTAGAAGTGAAGCGGAGAGCCGCGACAGTGACCTTGGGAATGGTCAGGAGGCGGTTGTCGTCGGTGACGGTGCCGACAATGACGACGGTCTTCTTCTCATTGCCGTTCTTGATGTTGGCAGCAATGCGGGAGAGGGAGACGGGGGGGCGGTTAATGCGCGACATGAAAAGACGGCGCAGGATGACCTTGTTGAAGTTGGAGTCGGTGCGACCTATTTCAAGGAGACCTGGTTAGCCATGGAACCTGAACCTCTGCTCGCCGACTGGGCAACGTTGTCCCTGTCGATTCCAAGCCACGCAGCAGGGTTGAGACAGCAACTTACGGGTCAGGAAGCGGTAAAGCTTCACCAAGAGCTTGAGGTAGACATTGTCGCTCTTCGGAGCCTTGCGGTGCGTGCTGCGCACGTGGTGGCGGTCGAGATCAATACCTAAATAGAGGGTGAAGAGCCCATCGTCAGCCTTTTGGGTCCAGGCATGCTCTGAATGGGGCGGGAAGTCCATCATCCGCGGAGCCTAACGGTGGCATCTCCGATCCTGTACTCACCCTCGCGAGGCGAGAGAGGAAGGAGACAACGCCGGGAGGTGGCAGGAGAGGTTCTTTGCGCGCGCCCAGTTCGCAGAATGGCAACGCAAGACCTCCTCCTCGAAGGAGGAGGGCTGCGGGCACAATCCACTCGCATGTAAAGGCTTAGATTGGGAATTCTTACGTACCCATCTTGTCGAAAGACTCACGAAGTTGGCTGTTTGAGTCGATGGGTGGCCGTGTTTGGTGTCGTCGTCGTCGTGTAGGTAGGAAGAGAGTCGAAATTTCTCCAGAGTGGGCGGCCACAAGAGTGCGCCGGTCGCGTTTGTGGGCGTTAGGGCATTTTTTCGTCAGGCCTCAAGGCATCAACATCAGCCTCTGGCTAAGAGATATTACCTAAGCGCTAGCAAACGAATTTTAGATCAGCACACAACGTCACCAGGTACCTCTGTACCTATTTACCTACCTAGGTACCTACCAACGACAGTGTACAATACACCACCAACCCCCTGAAAGAATGTAAGCGCGGTACTTGACCCTATAAGTGCATTAGACGGTGTCATGGCAAATAGCGAATCTATGTTCTGGGTTATCGCATGGGCTATACTTTTTCCTGGGTAATACTGGGGAAAGAAGAGGTTTCTGCGTATAACATTCAGGGGGTGTATTGTAGGTATCTGAGCATTAAGTACTTAGGTACCTTGGTTCAATTCCCGAAGCAGAATCGTAAAAGTCAACTGGTGCTGCGGATCGGACTACCTAGCATGAGTTCTTCTCTCTATCTCTGGAGATACCTATTGCCGTAGCCAGCAGCCTTCCTCTGGGATCGCTAAGTGAGTCGGTCTTGCAATGCCTTAATGGGGGCACTCCAACGGCGTTTGGCCCGTCTCCCGAGGGCTCGAAGTACATTGATCTTTCGTTTAATAAATTATAGAAACAGTGATGAATGAAATGCCGGTCGTCAGGACGCAGCCCGGGAGGCAGCATCTCTGCCTCGTCGTGGTGTGGAAGCCACTGTCTGTCTAGTTGTTACCGTTATACTCAAACCCGAGTGTGATGAATCCTCCAGCCTGTCCTCTCTCGAGCTGTTACTTGGTGTGCGTGCTGATTTCTCACATAGTCGCCTCGGAGGTGCCGTCAGGTCTCAGAGAGACCAAAAAGTCGCGAGACAGTTCGAAGCTGAGCCAGCTCGACGCCATACTCGGCGCAACCTTGAGGAGGTTGGGTACGATACCCTTGTAGAGGCCCTTGAGACCTTCCTGGGCAACAATAACCTTGACAGCATCGGTGATAGACTTGTACTGATAGCCCATGCCCGTCATGGTGTTGATCTGGAACCTTCGACGCAGGACGTCGCTAGGGCGACATCAGCATGAGGAGCAACGCACGGCTTTTCCCACCAAACCACTTACAAGGGGTAGGTGCACGTCTGGGCGACTGCACCAGAGACTGCGCCGGCCAACAGCTTTCTGACTGCACTGGGATTTTTGTCACCCTCAGGGGTCAGGTACGTGCGCGCCCATTCGTAGACCATGAAGTTGAGACCAACCTGAATCAGATAGTTAGCAAAGCCAGGTATTTATTTCAAGAGCAACATACGTAGGGAGCAACACCAGCGACAGTCGGGACGATGCCCCGATAGAGAGCGGAGACTCCGCCCTCAGTCTTGTACATCTTGGCCATGGTTGCCCACATTCCAGGCAGCTCCTTGGGCCTAGCACCAAGCTCAGCAAAAGAGGCGGATTGAATGGACAAACGGGTTCGAACAATATCTAAGGGGTAGGTGAAGAAAACAGATGTGATACCAGCGATGCCACCGCAGGTCAGACGCGCAATTGATGACAGGTCCGCACCTGGATGCTTCTCAAAGAAGTTCTAAGGGCAATTAGCTCAGGTTTCATGCATACAGGCTCCTCCAAGAAGGCGGGGAGAGCCTTCATCGCTAGCACCAAGCACAGCAAAGACGAATGGGTGCTCACCCTCTTATAGAAGTTGTAACTGCCAAACTGGACAGCTGAGTACGGCACAATGCGAACACAATTGGTTCCATTGCCTCGCATAAAGCCCCTCCAGCCTTCCTCCCTCCACATCTTAGCCAGACCCTGGCCAACAGACAGCTTGTATGCTTCTCGTCCAACACTCTGTACTTGGAACAAGATCTTGAGGCGCTCAAGTGGCGACACCACAGTTCGAGAAACAGCTCCAGCGACACCTCCAGCACAGAAGGCTGCAACCACAGGCTGAGAAAATGTTTCATACACACGGGTTAGGCTGGTAGCTGCAGGTGTGTCGGCAGCAGCAGCAGGCACTGCTGTGTTGTCTGGAGACTACAAGGATGAGTTGTCAGTCAGCATGGGTTTTGGGTAGTTGCCTCTACCCAGGTTGAAGTAGAAGCCTTGCTGGTAGGTGTTGAGTGGGAGAATACTCACGGGCGACATAACTGCAGACTATGGTGAACAAGCAGTGCAGACTTCAACAAGCACACTAGCCTAGGCAACAAATAACCACACTCCTGAACCTCCAAAGCCGGCGTTTTGCTATGGTGTTGCTTGCATTTAAGGCTTTGGAGGTTGTTCTCTAAGCTGAGCTGGTTGGGGAAAGTTTTCGTAACTCTTGTAAAAAGGACAAAGCAGGGGGCAGAGGTGAAGTATGTTTGAGAAATAACCCAGGTTTGTCTAGGGGAAGCTCAAGGATAGCAGTGGAAACATACTCCAATGTGTATTCGAGATAGGATATCAAGCCTGGAGTTTCAAAGATCGTTGTGTCGTGCAACCAAGCTGAGTGAAGGACACCCAGTGACCGGCTAGGTAGTTGTCGGTATCGCGGGGGGGTTTTTTTTTTCTCGGGTGCCGGAGGTGGTCGCCAAGGCAGTTAAGCTGTCATGTGCCGCGGCTGATTCGTGGACAGGTCTGATGGCCACGAAAGGGTACGGAGGCGAGAGTCTAGAGTTCTACTGGCGCTGGTGCTAGATTCCTCAGAAATCCTCGATACTCGATAGGCAGCCGCTTGATTGATTCTGCGTGCCGAGGGGATCGTGCCGACGAGCGCGCGAGATAGGATGGTGCCGGAGAGAGCACGTCGGACCAAGGCAGAAAGGAGGCTAAAGTCGCTAAATGCTGTTTTGACCACGCAATTCTGAGTAGGTACACAGCCGATGAACTAAGCCGCGCACGCGGAAAGAAGTTTGGCTGTTACGTTGCGGCAGTCAAGAAGGGAACGGAGGGAGGTTGCGCAGAAAAGCAACCAGCGGATCGAGTAAAAGCGGACGCGGACGCGGGCGTGGTGGTGGTTGACGCAGCGTAGAACCGCAGCGAGATACGGTCACAGTCGCGGATCAACATCTGTTACTATTACTACCACGTAGGTAACTGCCCACGCGGGTTAGCTTAGACAATTCTAAGAACATATAGTAGTTCTCATACACATATAGCTATATAGAGTATAGACTATGATACTAAGTTATAATACTAAGATATATTTCTTACTCTAATTATTAATTATTAATTATTACTATTAAATTTATATACTTTAATTTAATAAAAACTTAGTTTTTTTTAATATTATAAAGTATAACTTTGAATAGTATAAAGTAAGTACTAATAATTAAAATTAAAAAACTTTAGTTATTAAATATTCTATATAGTACTTATTAAGTAGTTTTATATATAGTTTTAATAAAATATATTATAACTATATACTATTAAATAGTATAAAAAATAAAAGTATTTATTAAAGTATATTTAATAAGTATTAGTTTTTTAAGCTTATATATATATATATATTAATACTATTAAATTTTTAAAACTTATTAAGTCTTTAAATTTATTAAATAATATTTTATATAGTAAATATACATAGTAGTACTAGTAGGCACAAGGTTCTAATAAAACCTACATTCAATTTCTAGACTAAGAATTGATACACAATGAAATGACCGCCTGCCACAGTGTTCGTCGTCTGGGGCATTTTTGGGAAGTCTCGCCGATTAGCGACTCTCCGGCGTGCATGCTAACTGTCGAGGGCTGCTAACGTCGAGAAGTACGGCTCTCTCGATTGTTGAGCGTGGAACCGATTCGGTCGCGTCGAGTCTAAAAAAATAAAACATGAAAGCTCCCAGAAGGTGACGACACCTTGCGGATCCAGGATCAACAGATGAGCAAAGGACCGAGTGAAAAAAAGAATAACTTTTTGGCACAGCCGTGCGCAACCCGACGAGAGGAACTGTCAAGCATACTTATCACTCTGCGACGTCGAGGTCGTCATGAGCAGGAGGAGGGCTGTCAAGGGCTGGTCATGTCATGACCGTCAGCTCGTGCGCCGTATCCAGCATCGCAGTGGTGCACATACCTTTGCGGTCGTCGCCGTTAGCACCGTTTTCACGATGCTCACGATCGTCACGGTCGTCCTTGAGGTCCCGGTCGCTACACACGAAATCGTTAGTATTCCCTGTTTTCTTCGGTGGCGTGTTGAGGCACGAACCGTCGGTCAGGACTACGAGAGCGATCGCGGGTGTCACGGCGGTCGCGATCGTAGTCACGGTCGCGGTCACGGCGGTCGTCCTTCCTAGGGGAGTAATCGCGGGTGCTGCGGCGAGGAGAGGGCGAACGGCCACGGCGGGGGGACGAACGGCGGGGCGCGCGCTCGCGGTCCCGGCCGGAGTCGAAACGCCAGGACGCGGAAGGGGGGGTGCGGGCCCACTGCAAGGCTGTCAGAGCGCAATCGGCGGGTGAGGGTGATGTCGAGACTATCTCACCTCAATCTTCAGGATGTCATCGCGACCAATACGCTTATTGTGCATCTCGTGGTAAGCATCGTCTGCGTCGCGACGATCCTCGTATTCGACAAAAGCAAACCTTGATCAAAGTCAGGTCCAATACCCAGATGAAGAAGCCCGCGACACCAACTTACAGTCTACTGGAGGCGGACCGGGGTGCAGGGATGTCACACCGAACGAGGTGTCCGTAGCTATAGTTTGGTCAGAACGTCAGCATCTCGATACATACTTTGCTGTCCTCGGCTAATTTTGGGTTTGATTGTTCATCATGGACAAAACATCAGCCATCGGGGGCGAAGTAGAAAGTGGCAGGTCTGTTCGGAATGCTAAGCCGCCAGGGCCTGCCAGAGAATGATAACGCCCACCACGGTCAACACATTGGGAGCGAGCCCAGCGTAGCCCGACCAGTCGTGGACAGGGTGGCGCATCGACGGAGTGCGACGGCGACGGGGAACGAGGGAGACAGGAGCAGCGGAGGGCGAGGACGTGGACGGGCGAGGAGGACGAGGACGTGAGCGTGAGCGCGGAAGCGAGCGGGCGTGGGCGTGGACGAGGAGGACGAGGGCGAGGACGTGGGCGATAGCGGTGGGCGAGGGAAGGAGAGGAAAATCGGAAGTCTCGGGAGGCTCTCGCGTGCCGGGCATAAAAGGATGGACGGAGGCATCGCCGCGTCATTCTTTTGACTTCAGTTGACATACCGTTCGAATTCGTAGGCGAGGTCTCGAGCGCGAGTGCCGTGGCTGAAGCCGGTCACGTAGAGGGTGGTTCCACCGCGCGACATTGTTGCTAGAAACTGGTTGCTGCGGGTGTGCGGGTTTATGAGTTGTGCGCAGAAAACTAAAGAAGGGTAGCAGGAGGACGAAGGAACAGGATTCTCGCAAGGAGACAGATGAGTGACAAGCAAGGGCTGATGGAGCAGCGCCGTTGGAGGGTGGACAGTTGGTAGTGTTGGTGGTGATGATAGGAGAAAGAAATCTATCGGGAATGGCCTGGCGCAAAAAGAATTTTGGTACTAGCGGGCTCGGGAGGGCGACCCAGTAAATAGGTTTAATTAATTACCTAGTATAGTACTTTATTAAGTATGTATAGATATAGTGTCTAAGACTCTTGATTAAAGGAGTATAAAAGTACTATATAATAAAGTAATATTACTTATACTTTATAAATAATAATTAATAATATAAAGTTTTTAATAAATATATATATTTTAATTTATCCAAAAAACTATACTTTTTAATACTTATTAATAGCTTTTATTTAAAAACTTTTATAATTTAATATACTTTTTTAATATAATAAAGTTTTATATTATATTATATTATTTAGTTTTACTTTAAAAATATAATATAAGTTTAATATAAATAAGTAATTATAAACTATAACTATATATTAAAATAAGTAGTTAAGTTTAATAAATAAATTAAATATTCTTATATTAGTATAAGTAAATATATTTTTAAGTTTGAATTAAACTATTTAGCTATAAAAAACTAAAAGATTTATATTAATATATTATAAAAATAAATTCTAATATAGTATAACTAAATAATAGTTATTAAAAAGGTTTTATAAAGTTAAATCTATCTTATAAACATTTAAATTATAAAGTTAAAATTCTTTACCCAGGTAGGTAGTCGACACTAAGTATAATGTACGTAGGGAACTAACTGGACGTCAGTGACGGGACCACCGAATATTAGAGCGCCTGCTTTTCCCGGACAGTCAGGTTGTCAGTCTAAGCACATCATCTCTTGGCTGCATGCCAGAGACGGGAGAGCTACGATTAACCCGGCCGACTCGTGAATCCCGAGTATGTCTTACCATTAGTATCCCCCCTCTCGGCGCGTTGTTAATTGTTATCTCGGCCGGTCACAATTGGTGGGTGTTTCATCCCTTCTATGCTTAGTTTCGATTCACCGTCTTCACCCGCTCGCTACCTTAGTCATTTGTATCCATCTGTCATAATAACATGAGCAAACACCATCTACTACTTATCTCCCACTTCGCTGAATAGGTACATGCCGCGCTCATAGACCATGCAGAATGGCAGCCCGATCGGCCGTGCCTCGCGAACCACTCTGTTCTCTTCAAGACGCATTGCGAGAATCGAGTGTAGGCGGCAGGAGTGCCACCACCCCGTCGGAAGCGACAAGTGAGGAAGACTATGATGATCCAATTTCTTCTGGCAAATACCACCATGGCCGGGTAAAGGCTTATATCAACATGTCTCTTCCGAGGAACGTATCGAACCAAAAGAGAGACTTTTCTCTCGACGGCTCGACGTTGTCCGAGACATCGAGTGTAGACGAATCGTCCGTCGAAGCCGTGCGTCGAGAAGATGTTGACACTCACGCGCCGTCTGCCGAGGCCCGAGAGCTTCGCGATATTATTAGGCGAGGCCTTGAGAGGGTACGTCTTTGATGTCGTCTCGCAGCCTTGAAGATACCTGATGGCTCACATAAATCGCAGGAGAAGGACCCCGAGCAATCGCGACGGCCAGGTAAATTTAGTGATCTAGTCTTCACCCGACAGTTTTCGACTTTCGATAGGCAGAACCAGAAGGCAGCCAGCAGTCCTTTCCATGGCTTCTACATCTTGTTTTGGTTGGCCGTCGCTCTATTCGTGCTCAAAATCGGAGCTGCAAATTGGAGGGCCACTGGCAGTCCTCTGGGAACGAACGAGATAATGCAGGGCATGTTTCGGCGGGACGTAATCGTGCTGTTGGCATCTGATGCCATCATGTGTGGTATTACTGTCTTGAGCTGGGCTCTGCAGCGCCTCGTCTTCAACGGCTGCATTGACTGGGATCGTTCTGGCTGGATCATTCAGAATGTAGGTTCGCTACGTCGACGAGCGCGGACCTGTAGGCAAGCGTAGTTCTCACACGTCCTTTAGGTTTGGCAGGCTATGTATATCGGCGGCGTCATCGCACTGACGCTCATTCGGGACTGGCCCTGGACACACACCGTCTTCTTCGTTCTCCACGGCATCGTCATGCTCATGAAGCAACATTCGTACTCATTCTACAACGGGTATCTATCCACGGCTTACAAGAAGCGAAAATGTTTCTTGTCGAAGCTGAAGCAGCTGGAGCTCATTGCCTCCTCAAAGTCACCCTCCACTAACAGCCCTTCGGCGATCCCGCCATTGGTTTCGTATCTTGCTCAACCACCCTCGGCGGCCAAGATAAGAGAGCGGCGACAACCCGTCAACGACATCCGAAGGCCGGAGGTGTCAGATCTCGACCGCATTTCCGACTCCATAGAATGCGGCGAGCCTCTCGACACAGACCAGGCTCGCGTGTTCGAGCGAATAATCAGGTGGGAGATCGATAGTCTCACCGAAGAATTGAGGGGCAAGGCTACAAGCGTTATTCGGGCGTACCCCAATAACCTCACACTAGCAAACCATTACGAGTACATCGTCTTGCCGACGGTGGTGTACGAGCTCGAGTACCCTCGGTCGGTCTCGATAGACTGGTACTACGTTGCCGAAAAGACCGTCGCGACCGTTGGCATTATTTTCGTTATGATCATGGTTTCCCAGGCCTTTATATGTAGGCAGTATCCCTAACCCCCGTCTATTAGAATGGAAGTCTAATTGCGGCGCCAGACCCCGTTGTAATGCAGACTGTTGCTATGAAGGAGATCGGCATGCCCCTGGCACAACGCTTTCGCTATTTCCCGTGGATGCTGAGTGATCTTGTCTTCCCCTTTATGATGGAGTACTTGGTAGGTATCGTTAGGTGTACCGCACAGGCGGAGAGAAGTCTGACTGCCGCAGATGGCATGGTACCTCATCTGGGAAACAATTCTCAACATTCTTGCTGAGATTACCTACTTCGCCGACAGAAGCTTTTATGACGATTGGTGGAATAGCGGTAAGTCAGGGATTTGCTGGTGGTAGTTCAGTGCTTGTTAAGCCAACAGCTACTTACCGGACCCGTAGTTTCTTGGGACCAGTTCGCTCGCGACTGGAATCGGTAAGCATGGGATTGCTGTCGCCCCAACACGGACTTTATTGCTGAACCGACTCTCAGCCCCGTACACAACTTTCTTCTCCGCCACGTTTACCATAGTTCCATCTCGTCATTGAAGGTAAACCGCCACACGGCGACACTTATCACCTTCTTCCTCTCAGCATGCGTACACGAGTTGGTCATGTGGTGCCTGTTCAAGAAACTCAGGGGCTATTTGTTGTTCCTGCAAATGTGTCAACTTCCAGTAAGTGCAATGTATTCTGCCGCTCGAGCTCGGCTAATGAGATCGGGCAGCTGGTCCAACTCAGTCGAACCAGTTGGATGAAAGGCCGCAAGACACTGGGCAATATCATTTTCTGGTTTGGCATCTTTACGGGGCCGAGTTTGCTGTGCAGTCTCTACCTAATCCTCTAAACCCCAGTGCTCGCAGGTGTTTCCACCAACTCTCTACTCCCACGGGCAGAGAGGATTCTCAACTTTTGGACACGGAGTAGGGGCAGGAGGGGCATTTCGGTCCACACTACCTCCAAGCGTTGTTTTTAGATACTCATCACTTGAACTCCAGCGACGCTAGGGGGTTACTGATGGGTGGTATTCTGTATATTCTCACATCTTCAACCTAAAACAAGCATGGACGGAGTTGACGTTTCATCCTTTCTCTATCGTTGGCAGGGAAGATACTGAAGTAGCCACTGCACCGCGCAACATCATCAACACAAATTAGAGCCCTTGCTTTTCTGCTGTCGCCATCAGAGAACCTGGAGGACATGTTTGTTAGTGAAAAGAGCATCACGGCACTGAGATATTACCACCACTCACCGATGAAGGTAGTCACCAGGCGACTGCGAACCTGGCAAATATCCTCGGGCACCAGCCAGATGGTCGCGCCCATTTTCCGGGCAATACTGATACTAAGCTTGGCGTTCAGGTAGGCATCGTCATCCGTGTGACCGGGGGTAACAAGATCGTAGTCGACGTAGCTGCTCTTCATGCCGTTGAGGACATCTAGCAGGAAGACACCGGTACCAATGGCGGGATCCTTGAACGAACGAATGGCCGTTGATTTGCCGCCCTTACGGGCCATTTCGTTAGCCCATCTGACCATCTCTGCGTCGGTGATTTCCCGCTGGCCAAGACGCTGCGCCAATGTTGAAAGAGTCACGGTGATGTCCCTGCGCATCAGCTGCCAGACCAAGCCAAGTGTCAGGGTTCTTTGACCGTCAGTAATGTCTGCACCCTGGATGCCGACGAGCGAGAAACGATTCTGCTTCCCGAGTTCGATGGCGTAGTTAGTGTTCTCAACGGCCTTGAAACGTAACATTTCTCCCCCGTTCGCAGGGGGCTTGTTAACATGACGCCAGTTAACTGATCCCTTGATAACCTTGTCGTACGCTTGCAAGAGAACGGTGCCGTCGCGCAAGTCGTCAAAAAAGGACTGCACTGCTGGCTGAACATCCAGACTATTGAGCCAAAGTGTAAAGACGCGGGCTTCTCTCTCCCCCTCGGCGTCAAAGTCCTCCACCTCTAGCTTCTCCTCCTCAGTGATGGGATCGAGGGCAGGGTGGTTGTTGAACAAATTGGCAACGAAAGCCAGATTCAGCTTGGGGTTACCGGCAACCAGGGAGGTCGGCGTGAGGAACTTGCGACAGCCCATGCGGTCAGCAGTCTGGAGAATCTCCTCGGCACGTTGGAGGAGGTCTCTCGTCTGTAGCGGAGCCCGTGTAGCGCCGTACTCGGAACCTATCTGTGCCAAAAGAACGGTGTAGTTTTCGCCGTCCTTAATGTCACTCGAAAAGTTGTTGACCCTGCGTGATAGAAAATCAGCATTGTCCTTCCTGCGTACGGCGTGGAACATACCGACGGGGCCAGTTGGCTGCTTTCAAGTGGTAGTTAAACCATCTCAGGAGGATCTGCTCGGGCGGCAGGCGCAGGAACTGCTCGAGTGTCTCATCCTCCTCCAGAAGGCGGTAGAGCTCGGGGTGGAGTTTGATGTCAATCTTGCTCAGCAGGCCGCGACGGATAATTTGCCAGATGAGGCCAAGAATCAGGTGCTCTCGCCCCTCAATTATATCACCACTGCCGATGTTGACGACGGAGAGACCTATGCCCTTAGAGGACTCGATCACGATGTTGTTGTTTTCTGTCATCTGGAAGGCGTTGAGGCTTTTGGCCTTCTTGGGGCGGTTCAGAACACGCTCGTCAATGGTGTCAGGAACGCTATCGTTGATGAGCTTGGCTAGGACCAGGCCATCCTTGCACTCGTCAAACATCTCGAATGTGTCAGTGGGGAAGGGGAGGCGGTTGCCAATATCGAGGTCGCCCGCTAGGACCGCATTGATGTGGCGGGTGAACTCAGTACGCTCATCCTCGTTGATGGTGTGGGTGACGTTGGCGTTCGAGCCCTGGACGTGAATCTTGCCGACGCTGGACTTGGAGGCGTGGCCGCCAGTTGCTTGCGCCACGATTCCCGGAGGAGCTCCCGGGCCAGATGACAGTCTTTTTTGGGCGGGGGAAGACTCCCGGAGTTTGGCAATCAACTGAGAAGACGCTGTCAGCAAGACAGGAACGGGTGGGAGCGGGTGGACACGTAGTGTTGCGCAGCGTCGCGCAGCGTCCATGTTCTTAACTCACGGCAACATAGTCCTCCAATTCAACGCGGCGAGACGAGTCGAGTTCGACCTCTTTCAGGGCCTGGCGAACAACATCGTAAGGCTGGCGTTCGCTCTGCTGCGTGGCCTTGATGGCGGTGGCCTCGTCTAGGTACCCCTTGTCGTCGATATCGAGCTTTCGGAAAGCGTCGCTCAAACCGTAAATTTCGTTTTGTGGGAATTGAGGATACTTCCTAGTGGCAAGCGAGTGTCAGTAGAGATAACAGCTGGAAGTCTTCTCTAATTACCGACCCATCCGGAGGTCAAGGTGGGCGAATGTTCACAAAGTGCGGGGAATGCAAGACACACACCTCTGGAGCTTGAGAACATTCATGATGGTGGGCCGTCAGGACGGGCAGCGGTGAATGCTGGCGGGCGAGACAGACGAAGAACAAGACGTCGTGTTGATGATGAGTGACAGTAAGAATCCTCGATCGTGAGGACAAAATCAAGGATCAAGAAGAATGTATGGCAGGCTGGTGTGTAGGAAGCTCCGGGGCGCACGGACGTCGGCGTAGACTCGTTGCGAGCTTTGCTGCGTCGATTGTGCTGCGGGTTTCGTTGTCGGCGGCTGCTCGTACGTCTGAGATCTTGGGGAGCTTAGTTTTCAGGTCGCAGCTCAGGTTCTCAACCTGTCCTACGCGGGCACTGATTGAAAAGTGAAGTTTGAGGGCAAGGAGAACGGCACCTGATGGACGACGGACAGAGTGCTGGACGATGACTACCCACGGACTATGCGGGTAGGTGGGCAGTGCGGGGGCTAAAATGCGCCCAACCACCTGGGTTACTGCCTAGGTAGCTAGGCAGGCACGTAGGCTGCTAAGCTAGGTACAGTGCCTACCTAGGTAATATGTGGTATCTACACCAGGTAGGTGTACCTACCTAGGTACCTTCCAAGCGGATACGTTGGCAGGGGGCAGGGAGGGGCAATTGATGTAATGGTTCAGGCATGGATAGTGCGTTCCTTGTCTTAAGCCTCCAAGCCTGGGGTCGGCGTCATAATACCCAAAACCTACTTAGGTACCTACTAAGTCCACATATAGGTCTACTAACATAACTTAGTAATAGTACCTTAAGAGTAGTCTATTAAGAAGCTAAGTAGTAATACTACTTTTAATTTTAATATTATATTACTACTAGTAACTAGTAAGACTTTTTATAAATAAAATAAAAACTATTTAGTAAAATTTAAAACTAATAACCTTTTATGTTTTTTTAAGTAGTGTCTTATATAGACATTTCTATAAATTAATCTAAAAAGAATATATTATAGCTATATATTATTAAGTAGTATAATTAAATAAAAGTATTTAATAAGGTATATTTAGTAGCTTTAGCACAGCTAACTCAAAATGAGTTAATTTTCACTTAGTATGAGCATTACTAAACAGTTATACTTGCCTACTCATATAGTAATAACAGTAATACTATTACTAATGAGCGATTATTAAATAAACCTTTACTTGTATTCCTTTGGTTAGATCACACTATATATAGTGCGCAATAAATACAATAGCGTTTACTATTGAAAAGGCACTATATAAAGTAGGCCTTTATTAATTCCTTCTATAACATATATATATAATAATAACTATAAGTTGTAAGGGTTATTAAATTCGATTATCGAGATTGCCGAATACTTCTAGTAATATCGACAGCTAGAAGTTAATAAAAGATAGGTTTGGTGCATAATATACCCAATAAAAGGAATGAAGTATTATTTATGGTAATTATTATTATATTAGTGTTTTACTATGTAGCGACACTGAAAGTGAAATTAGACCCTGGTAAGGAGGGCCTGGCACTACATATTCGGTATGCCCAACCACAGGCCTAGCTTCAAAGACACTAGTCTTTGGGTTCTTCTTGGTGCATGGACTGATTAGGTAAAACAAACCACTGTGTGTGGTTGGCGCATTTACTATGAGTTGGTACTTACGGCGTAGTCATGCGGAGAGAAGTTGGTTGAAACACTTAGAAATTACATGAGAGGTTGATAAAGGAACAATTTAAATTGGTTTATTCCTATTGTCGTTGACCTAACGATTTTGAGTCTAGCTTATGGCTAAAGGCTGTAGGTTCAATTCTCTTTATCTCTTTTACTTTTATTTTAATTCTTTAATAGACTAATATCATATAAGATGTGTCATCATTTAATTTATTGCAGATCTGCTTGATTTCTTAGGTATATAAAAGACTTCTTTAGCGTTAAAAGAAAACTTATATAAAAACTCTATAAGCCTTTCTTTTTAGGTAAAATAATTTGAGTAAAAATAGAAGAAATATATATTAATAGGAAAACTATATCCTTTTTAATATAATAAGTTATTATTTTTAACTTATCCTTCAATAAGTTGTTCTTTTTGTTGTTTTATTTTCAGGGAAGATAAAACCATTTCTAGTCTACTATATTAAAGTAGTTATATAATTATTAAAATATTTAATTTTATATAGGCAATTGATATAGCTAATTATCTTACTGTGAGATACGTAGATAGTAAAGCTTTATTAATGGTATTTACCATTCTTGTAAAAAGTGATATTTAATATTAATATATTACCTTTATAAAATTTGAGATTTTGTAGCTAGTTTTGAACTCAGCTTTGTTATCTATAAGAATCTTGAGTTTTTATTCGACTTTAAGTTAAAAGATTTAAATATATAATTCACAAGTTATATAAATATATAGCTTTTTAATAAAGCTTCATCAAAATATATATTGTTTACTGTTGATAAAATATTTATTTGCATATTTTTATAATAGTTTCTATTTATTATATTATAGCATTATAGGTAAATAATAGCTTCAGTAATTAGTTTTTACTGAATCTCTAGCACAATTAAGTCTGAAAATCCTATTATTGTAAATTTAAATACAGGAGAGTAGTTGTATGAATACTAGTTAGGGAGTTTTATTTGAATATATAAGCTAATTTAAAGTAACTTCAAATGCTCTTCGAAGGATTACTTTCATATAACGAACTAATAATATAACTATAAGAACATATATCTGGTTTGGTTTTACAGGTAGAATATATTTAAAGCTTATCTCTTATTAGAATTGTTTTATTTTTTCTTTAGTAGCTTATTATGTATTTTCTACTAATTTTATTATTATTTATAGGTGTTAAATGTATATATAATTAGGTTTATTACTATTTAACTTTAGTAGTTTCTTGATATATTTAGTTCAATGTAGAAGAAATAGGTTTTCTTTTCCCCTATTATAACTACTTTAACATTTAAAAAGGTTTTAGAGTGTTTTCATTGGTTTTATATTAATCTCTTTAGAAGATATTATTAATTATACTATTAGTAATTTGCGGGTTGGAGTAACAACTAAAAGTTATCTATAATAGCTATAATAGCTTTAACTCCTTTTTATTAATTATAAAATAGCCTTGTATAAGGCGTTATAATTAAAGCCTTTCATTTTTTAAGTATATCGCTAAATACTTATACTACAGTCTAGGACTTAATTTTTTAAGCTGTATAAGGCTTTTATTTGGTTTATAAACTAATCTTTATTAAAATCTTTATAGTTTTATTAGGAATTAATTTATTATTATTATTATTAAAAAAACTAGTGAGTAATTAAATATATATATTTTGTTAATATTGATGACCATATAAACATATAAAACTGACATTACTATTTTATTTAATATCTTAATTGTATTTTATATAACTATTAAAATAATAGCTATAGGATTTAGGCCTATAGGTATTACTAAAGGACTTTATTAATTAATCACCTATATATTATTATAATATATATACTATTGATATATATTATTAGTTTTTTTAGCTTTAAATATTAATATTATTATTATTATTTTTTTCTTTAAACTATCTACCTCCAGAGGTTTAATAAATTATAGTTTTTTAACCTTCTCTAAGTGTTGTTGGTCTTAATATATTTAATTATTTGTATATATAGCTTGAATCTAGTTTATAAATTGTTAGTTAAACTTTATTTATATAGTAGTTTATTTAAGTTATTAATACTTAGTATATAAAAGATTTTATAACTAAAACTATTAATAGTGATATTATCTTAAAATGATAGTTTTTGATATAAATAATTACATTCACATTTTTATTTATTTATAGCTTTATAAATCTCTTTATCTATAGGATTTCTATAGTTAAATTTGAATTATTATTATTAGTATTACTTATTAGTTTTATTAATATTATTATAATCTAAGTCTATCTCAAAAAAAACTATCTTTAAATTCTTTCTACTTTTGGTTATCTTAATTATAAATAATTTATTTATTTTACAGTATAATGATTATATGTATTATTATTATTAATATATAAAGATATTCTTAAATATTTCAACGTCTCTAGACTAAGGAAACTTTATTTTTTTAAATGTCCTATATTATAGGCATTATTACTATAGTTAAGAATTATACTATTTTTTAACTCTATTGCTCGAGCTTTTTTAATATTAAAGTCTTTATTTTTATAGCGTCGCAATTATACTGAATACTTATATAATCTAAAGGGTTTTGTATTATTCTTAACCATATCAAATGACCACATAGCTATTAACACTTTATAGGTTCTATTTATATAAATATTATATAACTCTTAAAAAAGCTTCTCATATAGTTTTAAATTGACATTATTTTATACTTTGTACATATTTTATTTATTATATTACGTATTAGTCTTTTGACTAATACCGTTAGACTTATATATATAAAGTAGTTTTATATTATAAATTATATACTATTCTTTTATATATATAGTTTTTATTCTTTATTATTAAACTCTTTACTACTATCTATATTAAATTAATTAATTTTATATTATTTTATTATTTTTAACTAAAGATTTAAATTGGCAAAAGCAGTAAAAACCTCTTCAAATTCCTTTATTTTTAATAATTTACCCGTATAAAACAGATATTTTTTATGTAAATAGTATAAACTATTTATAATTATTATATGTTTTAGTATAATTAGCCTATATAAATTTGTCTGATTTTATATAAGTAGATGCACACTACGCCAATTACTAGACTTCTTATTTACAGTATTAGTAAATTTTTCTTTTAAATAGACCTCGTAGAGTAGTTTATAAAATACCTCTATAGCAGCTCTCTTATATATAATTTTAGTTTAATCTAAAATAGTAAGTAAAGATTACTAGTTTATATAGCCTAATTGGTTATACTATAGCTTTATTATATTAATATCAGAGTCTAGGGTTTAATCCTAACTTTAAGACTCTTTTATAGTATCTTTTATTATATTAATTACTTCCTTATTTATATTAAAGTTAAAAAAGTAGAGGTTATTCCTCTTTATTCCTACTAAAAGGACTTCGTTTTTAATTATATTATATAGTATAAACTTATTATAGTAAATTAAAGCTATACTTATTTTAGTAAGTTTAGCTTAACTTAAAAGATTAATACTTAGTTTAGGTATATAATAAATATTTCTTATAATATAAAAAATATTATTTATTATAGTAGTTAAATCACCCTTTTTATAAGCAAAAAAACAGTTTACTTTACCCTAATTAACCTTTATTTTAATAGTTTTAATATTATTAAGTAGAAATAGGTTATTAGTTATATAAATTATTACAGCTAAGTCCAAACAAAACAGTTATTTTCCTTTATAAGTAGAAAAATCCAAAAGTTCCTTATTTGACTATTTTATTAAGTTACCTAGTAATAGGTTATTAGTTTTAAAATCTATATTAATAAGGGTTTTAAAGGTAATTCTTATATTTTCAAATTCTATATTAGAATCTAAGTCCTTTTTAGTTACTAAGTTAATATTTATTAAGTCTAAAGTAACTATAACTTCTTTTAACAAATTAAAAAAGTTAAAATTATTATTAACAACTATATTAACTTATTATTTTTTTTATTCTATTTTTTAACTCTTCTTTTTTCTTTATTATTTATAGAAGGGTTGTTTTTTAATACTCTTTTAAACTAATTAGGAGCTTTATTAGAATATAAAAATCTATAAATATTCTCTATATAGCCGGTTTTCTTATAGTAGTTATAGTATTAACCTTTAGTTTATTTCTAGGGTTTAGTAGTTTTTTTAAACTTAATTTAAAACTTAGAGAATTATATAAAGTTATTATTACTCTTTTTTTTAAATTTATCTAATAAATTAGTAAATAAAGACTTAATAGTATAGGCTTTTAAGTTTTTTTTTAAAAATTAAGTTATATTAATTATAAACCCCTTATAAGAGTTATTTAAATTATTTAAAACCTAAGCTATAATTATTTATTTAAATAAAGTTAAGTCGTTTAGAGCTAGATTATTTATAAGCTCTTTAACTTTATTAAAGTATTCTTTAAGAGTATTAAAGTCTTTAAAAGTAGTATTAAAAAACTCTTTATAAATAAGAAATTTGTTTGTAAATCCTTTTAGTTAATATAGCTCTTTTAAACTTTTCCAAACTTCTAAAGCTATTTTAAAGTCTTTTATAACTCTTAAAGGGCTATCTTTGTAAAAAAGTTTTATATAACTTAATATTTTATTATTTAAATTTTTATTCTTATTATTTAGTAATTTAATAAAATTTATTACTAAATCTTTATTAACTAGTACTGTATAGAATTTTAAAGACTATACTTAATAATTTAATTATTCTTTTAGCTTTAAAATAGTAATTTTATTTATATTTTATAAATTTAAAGTTTTTTTTATTTAAATAACTAAAACTAAATAGACTCCTAAAAACTTAAGAGTTATTTTTTTAAAATAATAAAAATAAACTACTTATTATATAGTTAACTAAGTAGTTTAAATAAATAGTTAAAACTATAAAGTCCTACTATATCTTTTTTAACTATTTTAATTAGTTTATTATAACTAATAAACTTAAAGTTTATAACTTTAGAGTTATTAATATTAACTTATAGTAGCTTTTATTAGTTAAGTTAAATAGTAAAAGTTACTATAATTTTAATTTTTGTATAAATTGTATTAATTAAATATTGTTTAAAAATTTATTTACTATAATAAGTATATATAAGGATTTATTAAGAATTTATTAAAGAAAGTTAAATAATTTAAAGATTTTTTAAAAACTAGGTTTCTTAGTTACTTAAGGACTTAAATTGCGGGTAATTTATAAGTATTAGTTATAGTTTTTAGTCTCTTATAGTCGAAATAAAGTTAGTTATTAAATAAGTAAGTTTAAATAGACTTTTATAATTAATTAAAAAGGTTAGGTTAGTTAATAAGCTAGGCTTATAACCTATAAGTATAAGTATAAGAGTATTAAAGTTAGTATTAAGATTACTAAATACTTCTATAGTAATATTAAACTTAATAGAGTTAATAAAGGAATAGGTTTAATATATAATATATAAATAAAAGAAATAGAAGTATTGTTATAGTAGTAATAGTATTATATTAGTGTTTTATTATATTACTTATTTATTAAAAAAGTAGAAGTTTAGACCTCTATAGACTAGGGGGAGCTTTACCTTTTATAGACCTAGTACCTTACCCTTTAGACCTAGCTTTTAAGGCACTAGTCCTTTTAGGGTTTAGTACGTTATATATAGTTTAACTAAATAGCTCTAGGCCCTATGTATAGTTAGCTATTGTTAGATTTTGCGTATATTCGTATATATATAAAGCTATACCTTAAGGGCCCTCAACGCGTTTTTTGCTTTAACAGCACTATAGGTATTTAAACCCCCTAAATATAGCTACAGCCTTTAGAGCTAGCAAAATGTTACTCTAGAGCAGCTATTAGCTACTTTAAACGCTAAAATCCACCTATATATCGTAGTATACTAGTAGCTCTAAGCCACGTAATCTAATATACTTCCCTAGTAAGGGCCTTTTAAGAGTCTTGTTAAATTTAATTATAAATAAAATTATATACTAGCCGCACTCTAACTACTTTATAATTACTTTTATATAGCTCACCTTTCTAAAACTATAATTCCTTTAAAGTCCTTATTTTAAGTAGTTCTATTATCTTTATTAAACCTCTATCCCTATAGTAAAAAAAGTAATACTATTTTTAAAGTACTTAAAAACTATAATCCCTTTTATTTATTCTTTATTAATAAAGTTAAGGCCCTTATAGTATTTACTTTAAAGCTTAGCGTTATAAAGTACTTAAAACCAAACTATTTAATCTACTATATTAAGTTACTTAAAGAAGAGTTTAAAACGGGCACTAGTAAGTAGCTTTATAAGACCGTCTACTATTAACTATACTATAGACTAATATTTAACTTTAATATAGCCTTTTTAAGCCTTTTAATACAGCTAGTAGTTATAAATATTAATATAGTAAAGCTTTATATATAATTAAACTGTTTCTTTATTAATAAAATAGATTATTTATTAATTATTATATTAAATATATATACTTAGTATAGTAGTATTAAAAGTAAAAGTAGTACTAAAGGTCTACTTACTAAGGTCTATATAAAGTATAGTTATTAAATAACTTATAAAAATAGCCTCTTTAGCTATTTAAAAAAAAGTAAAAAACTTAGCTTTAGTTATTAATATAGTTATAGTATTCTATTTATTAACTTACTACTTAATAAGGCTACTAAAAAGCTTAATTATAAATACTTAAAAGCTTTTATAGTTTAGTATATTATTAGTAAAACTAGTATCTAAAGTAATTACTAAACTATTGTTAGAACTACCTTTTTTATAGCTGAATTTAAGGCAAAAAGTGCACTTTGTAGAGAAGTATTTAATTACTCGTTCCGCTTCTTTAAGGTACTTAGGGCTAGAGTTATAGTTAAAGCGCACAAAATAGCTTACTATAAGGGCCACGTTTAGCCTCGTTATCGTTACACTATATATAATTAAACTAACGTTGCTTTAATAATAGTTAATATCTATATATAGAGTAAAGTCCTTATAAGGAAGTAGTTTAAGTAATTAAATTAAAGAAGTATATAGTTATTTTACTTATGGGCCTTGCCTTTTTAAGTACTTAATAACTTTATTTATATAGACGGACTATAAGAGCTAAAGGCGCTTTATAGCGTAGTTATAAATAACTTTAATCCCTAGGAACTATTATAAGTCTTTACTACCCTTAAAAAAGTATCACTTCTAAAGTGCTTCTATAAGTAAAAGGGCCTCTTTATAGTATTTAAAGAGAAAGTATAGAACACAGTTATTAACGTAAAAAAAAAAAGTAATATAGCTGTATATTTAATAGTAATTCTTACTTACTATACACTCTAGCCTAAGCTCTTTTAAACTAGCTTTTAAATAGTATTACTATAAAAGTAAAGAGTAGTATAGGCTGTAAAGTACTTTATTAAACTTAAGGATATACCCGGGCTTCTAATACCTGGGGGGTATTTGTATATAAACGTTTTTATTAAGTAGAACCTATATAAATATATTTACTACGTTGTATTATAAAAGCTTAAGATTAAAGTAGTTTATAATGGCTATAAGTGTTTAAAACAATATATTAGTAAGTATTAAAGTATAAGTATCTTGCTCGTTTCTTAGCTACTAGTCGCTATATATAATAAAGCGCGCTTTAATTTTAAAAAGCCTCCTGTACTTATTTAACTTATATATATATACTTAATAGTATCCTAGAATCTAGGAGCTATTAGCAGTACTCTTAAGAACTTCTCTCTAAAAGTTAATCTCGTAATAACTTTATAAATAGTTTGCCTTAACTACCTATATTAAAATTATATAAAAATAAGTTAATACTTTTAAATAAAATATAGATAGGGGCTAAAGCTTTTACTAAGGGGTACTAAGAGTAAAAACTTTAGTCTATAGTTAGTATAGTACTTCGTACTTACTTAATAAAATCTAAGTACCTATAACCCCTCCCTATAACTAAATCTTACTATTAAAGTATTTAATATTTATATTTTAAAGCGCCTCTATAGTATATTAGATACTAGGGGTCCCCTCTAATAAGTTATAAGTAACTAAGTAGTTAACTTAAAAGCAACTTTGCCGTAAAGTATCTTAAAATAATAATAAAGTACTAACTAAAAAAGTAGCTTTATAAGACATTTATTTATACTAAGGTATATAAGCTACTAAAGCAGCTTAATTTATAGGCTTAGCCGCAAATACAAACTAGTAAGGGTTTATAAAAAAAAGGTTTTTATTTACTAACTTAGCTATAATCCGCCTCTCTAGGTATTAGTTTTTTTTAATTAGTACTTAAAAAAATAAAACGGGTAAGTTAAAAAGAGTAAGTAGAAGTTTAAAATAAGTAGAAGAGTATTTATAGTTGTAGGGTTTATTATTATTAAAAGTAGTATTGCTTAAGTTAAGTTTATTAAAAATATTATTAAAGGAGTTTATAAAAAAAAATACTTTATTATTTTCTTTACTTAGTAAAGACAGACAAAGCTACATTTAAGAATTAGTCTTACTAACTATAATAAGGCTTTTTTAAACCTACTTAGTAATAGCTTAAAAGTTAAAGTTATTATAGTTGCTAGTAAGTAAATTTAAGTTACTATTATAGTATTCTTTTTTGTTAAATGTAACGTCGCGTGTAGTAACTATCTTCCTAGTTACGGAGTTCTATATTTAATACTAATTTATAAACGTATAGCTAATAAGGAAGCTTATAAAGGCATAGCTGTAAAGGTAGTTAAGACGCTTCTTTTTAAGCTGCGCAGTAGCTATAAGGGTATATACCTTATACCTATATAATCTTAAGTACATAAGGCTTAGTTTTATAGTCTCGTTACTATAGAGCTATTAGTAAAGTGCTTTATATAGAGTCTTTTAACTAAAAGCTACTTAAAGTATATAGTTATAAAAATAAATTACTACTTTATAAATATTAGGCTATACTTTATAGAGTAACTTACTACCTTTGCGCATTATTTAAGCCTTTATTTTAATTATAGTACTAATATACTTAGCACTACTATTTTAATCTTGTGTATACGGGGCGGATAGTTTAATGTATTTACTGTGCTTCTAGAGGTTATTTATAAGGTAGTAGTACTTTTCAATCTTACCGTCGTACTTAAAAGTAAGTATTTTAATATTATATTAAACCTTTAAAAGTAAAATAAACTTCTTAAAAACCTTAATAAATATCTTTATACTATAGTTATATAGGTAGTAGTCCTACGAGTACTATAAGACGTAGTTAATAAATACTAATATAGATATAAACCTACTATAGCCCTTAGTATATAGGTAGAAGTTAAATACAATATACTTACTAGGGCGGACATATGCGTTACTCTCCTATAGCTTGTAGTTAATAATTTACCTTACTTTATTAATACTATAAGTATTATAGCTTAAAAGGGCATTACTAAGTACTGTTCTAGGAGTAATAGAGATTTAAATACTGCGGACTAATAAGGAGAGGTACTAGAGTAGTTTAGGGCCGGAGTAGCTAAGCCGCTAGTACCATATTTCTTTAGAGTTTTTTAGAGATCTTTATTTTTATTAAGAGTACTTTGTTTAATAGCATAGAGTATATATATACTAAACAGCCTATATAGAGTCTTTACGTATAAGTGCCTCGTTAAAAAACTTATTATACTCTAATACTCTTTAGCTATATATAGTTTTAATAAGGCTAAGAGAAAAGTAATTAAATCTATATAATATAAAGCACTACTTAGAGCGCTTGTTCTACTAGTACCTATACTTATAAAGTTAGTTATAAAAAACAAAGTTAGTTACTATAAATATACATAATATAACGTTATATAAGTATAAACTAGATTGTTTACTATTAACTAATATAACGTATATACTTACGTTTCTATATCCTTTAATTACAAAGAGCTTTAAGCTAGCTTATAAGTAATTACTTATACTGGCCACTTAAAAGTTACTAAACTATTATTTATCTTTAAAAATATAAATAAACGTACTAGAGTTAAGGAGGTAGGAGTCCCTAAAGGGATATAGTAATAGGCCCTTATATTAAGTAGCTTAAAACGCTATAAGTAAATACTTAATACTCCCTATACAGCAACTATATAGTTACTAGCCTTAAATCTCTTTAACGTACTAAATTAGTTATTTATTATTTATAAAGTTCTTTTTAGCTTTTTTATAGTAGTAGTTAAGTAGCTTCTACTTATTATATACGTACTCTAAAAAGGTATAAAAGTAATTTTTAAAGTAGTAGTATATAAAGTATACTAGGTAGAAAGGGGCTAATAAAGTAAAGAGAGTAGGAGATACTAATAAAGCTTTACTCTATAATCTTTTTAAATTAGTATTATTATATTTATAGCTACTAAAGTACTTAAGAGGGCCGTAGGGAGCTACTTTATTAATAGTAAAGGCGCCTTATACACTTCTCCTGCGTTCTATAGACTTTAGTATTTATTTAATTATAGTAGTTATTTTAATAATAGCTTTATTAAAACTATAGTCGTCCTAGCTATTACCTATTATTATATAACGGCTCTTAGCCTAAAATTAAAGTAGTAAATAGTTAAGGGAGTAAAGTAGCTTATAAATCTATAAATCTCCTTTATAAACCACTTTAAACCTAATAGTACAACTCTTATATATATAGTTAACCTATATTATAAACTATTTAGCTATAATAGCTTTTATTATAAGTTATTTATTATAAAGTATAATAAAGTAGTTAATATAAAGCTAGTTAGCACATTAGCAGCGCATACTTCTTATAAGTCTAAAGTACTTATAGAGGTTTTAAATCTAAACTACTAGCTCTAAAGTACTTAAGCAGTACTAAATCCTAAACTTTTTAATAATAGTACTCTATATCCAAAAAACAATAGTATTCTTAGCCTTTTTTCACTCTTAGTATATTACTTTTATAGTATAGTATAGGAATAAAGAGTTAATATAGTACTTAAGGGCCTTTTTAAAAAGGTTAACTATTATTTTAGCGTAGTAGTAGTTTACTATACTAAATGGGAGTAAAAGGTTCTCTCCTAAAAGTACTTAAGAAGGAGGGTTCGCGGTAAGCTTGTCTACTTTAGATCCCATAGTCTAGGAGTAAAGGACTTTTAGTTTAAAGCTATAATAAATAATAGACTTTAAGTAGTTACTAAGGCGTAGCTCCTAGGGCGGGGTATCGCTAATAAGGGGCTTTAGATCTATAAAGGTTAGGTTAAGAGCTTTCTATACATTAAGGGTGTTTATAAGTACTTAAAAGTTATAGAGCTATAGGTACTAAGTAACTAAGCCATTAAGGATAGTTTTTTAAGGAGTTAAAAGAACATTCATAGTAATCTTTACGTTTAATAAAGCGGTTTAAAAACAATTAATTATATATAGTAAAGGGGGTAGTAAAATAAAACTCTTAATTATTAAATTTTACGTATATTTATATATATATAAAGCTATACCTTAAGGGCCCTCAACGCGTTTTTCGCTTTAATAGTACTATAGGCATTCAAACCCCCTAAACACAGCCACAGCCTTTAGAGCCAGTAAAACGTTACTCTAGAGTAGCTATCGGCCACCTTAAACACTAAAATCCACCTATACGTTATAGTATACCAGCGGCTCTAAGCCACGTAATCTAACAGCTGTATTTACTGTGGTTAACTACGGGCGCTGTGGTCGGCCACGAGGGTTGTGGTTAGCCACGAGTACCCTAGAGGGGTTGATAAAAGACATTTAGAGTGGTTTATTCCACTATTGGTAGTTGACTTAGTAGTTTAGAGTCTAGCTTATAAGAGCTAGAGGCTGTAGGTTCAATTCTGCCTTTTGTCTCTTTTTACTTTTATTTTTAGTTCTTTTTAATAGACTAATAATAACTCTTAAAGCTAAAAGCACCCTATTAAGTAAACTACTTACTATAATATCTAAAAAAAAGATTCCTACTAACTCTACTTAGCCCTAGGATAAATAAAAGAATATAATTCTATAAATATTAACTAGTATTAATACTACTAAAAAGCACTACTATACTATAAAAGTTTATATAATTAATATAAGCCCTAACTATTATTTACTAAAATAAAAATAATAGAGTAGTACTTATAATTTTAAGAGTCCTATACTATAAAACTACTAGTAATAGCTACTATATAGACGTAATAATATATAACTTATATATAAAGGGTAAGGACTTTATAAAAATCCTAAATAATAAGAATAACTATAAATACTTTAACTAACTAAAGAACACAGCTACTAGAGTCTTATTAGTCTAAGTAGCTACTTTAGTAAAATCTAATATTAGTATGTTTAGTAAGGCTTGTATGCAATAATGTTGAGACGGATACTAATAATAGTAGGGCTAAGTAGCTAAACTAGCTGTAGTTGTATAGCGATAGCGCGTTAGTTGTAGAGGGATGCAATAGCTGAGGGAAGCGACGGGATGGTTTGGTTTAAATTTAATAGGTTTAGAGGGACGGTAGGAGGCGTATAGAAGGCGTTAGTGGTTTTAGTGGTATTAACGGCGTAATTAGTTGTTAAAAATAATTAAAAACACCTATTACTTTGAATCTATAGAAGCTGCGTTATAGTAGGTGAATTTAAGTACTGTTAACTAATAATAAAAAAATTAACAAAGTAAGTAGCTAGACGGTTTTTTAGAGTACATAGCCTATAGGCTATTAATTACTCTAAAGGGGGTTACTAATAACCTTTTAATTAAATAAATATAGTATTATAACTATAAGTAAACTTAAAAACTAATTATATATTATTAGTAGTATACTTAATAGATTTTAATATTAGTATATATTTTAAAACTTTTAATAATTAAAGTTAAATTATAAAAAGTATAATAATATATATATTTATATAAAATTTAATATACTTATATACTTTATTAAATTTAATATAAGTTTAATATAAATAAGTAGTTATAAGCTACTAGGTTAGATAAAAATAGGTAGTTAACTTTAATAGGAAATATAAATATTTTTATATTAATATAACTATAAGGATTCTTGGGTGTAAATGTGGAAGACGGGAGGAATTGACGAAGAGCTTGCTCGCAGTGCCTTTCTCTTTGATTGTAAACGCCACTAGGGCTTATTAGGCCCTACGTACAGCGTGATCCAGCCAAAGGTTCGTATAAGTAAAGGTTTGTTTTAACATTGCTGCCTATTAGTAATAGTATTATTGTTATTACTAGAAGAGTAGGTAAGTAGAAGTATTAAGGTATATATGCTCTACTAAGCTTTATTTAAAACTACTTAGTAAAGCTAAAGGGGGTCAAACCTACTAAATACACCCTATTAAATACTTTTATTTATTATACTACTTAATAATATATAGCTATAATACATTCTTTTTAAAATAATATATAAAAATGTTTATATAAAATACTACTTAAAAAAACACAAATACTAATACAACTATACCTATATTTTAAGTTTAAATTAGGCTAATTAATTACTATAAGCTAAAAGGTATATATAGAATTTATATAAAAGAAATTATAATTAATTATTAAGTAAAAGAGTTAATAATTAAAGTTTAAAATAAATAAATTTTAAAGTCCTTTTAGTAAAAAGCTTAAAATATTTATATAGTAGTAAAGCTAAGTTTATATTTTACTATACTAGTATTAATTACTTTTTATACTATTATTAACTATATATAGCTAATATTAATATAATTATTTTATACTTTATATTTAAATTATATAGTATTTATTAATAAAGTACTTTACTTAGTTTCAATTATTTTAACTAGTAAAAGTAGTTATAGTATTAAATGTAATAAATATACGTTTTTAATATATATTAACTTTTTTAAACTTATTTTTAAAAAAGTAATTAAAATAATAATTTAAAATATAAATTTACTATTCACTAAAGTATTCTACTACGTTTAATATAATTAAAGACTTACACTACTATATCTATATTCTTTTAAGGGGTATATTATAAGTAGATTAAGTACCTTACCTACATACCCAGTCAAGGGCTACAATCCCCGCCATCCCACCTTGAATTTTCTCGGCTTTATGTCCTAATCAAAAAATGTTAAACATTATTTCGTTTTTGATTCAACGACGCTCATCTCAGGACCCGACTTGCAAGGACCGTCAATAACCCGGCTGGTCGTCTTGCGCGTGTGCTACATCATCCTTCCGGTCCAGCGTCTCCTCCTCTATCCCCAATAACCACCTTCGTGTATACATCAACCATGGCGTCCGTCTGCAAGGCGTGTCAGGACCCCTTGGTCATCACTATGGAGCCGGACAGCGACGACGAGTGCCAGGCCGTAGAAGAGATTCAAAACATACCCGACGATCTGGAGATGCCCTGTGGGTGCCACTTTCACTGGTAGGGAATGCCCTCAGATCCCCTGCCTCTCGCGCATGCCGCGAGGATGACTCTGGATGCTCACAGCTTTCGTCAGGCAATGCCTCCTTGATCAGTCTGCAGAGGTCGCCATGTCCCTCAGCTGCCCATCCTGCCAGAAGTATCTGCCAACAAACCAACAAGGCCCCTCTGTCACCAATTCCTTTCTGCACACCCCCCCTGGCGCTGCCATTCTGACCCGCTACGTCAACGAGGGCGGCCTGCAAGACGCCCTGGACATCTTGCCCAACATCACCGAAGAGGCCTATCTCACCGCGCATCCCGAGGCCCGTCCGGCCCGTGCCTACCACCTGATGTGCTCTGAGGGCGACATTCAGGGCGTCGTGGAGTTGCTGCACGACGCCAACGAAGATCTCTCTGGCAACGTGGCCCAGCTGGGCCAGCTCATCCGTTACCAAGATCCCCTAGCCGGCGCCAAGAGCGCCCTCCACGTTGCCGTTGAAAAATGCCAGGAGGAGGTTGTATGGCTTCTGCTCTGGATTGCCTCACCAGTGCCCACTGATATGTTCCCCGTCTCGGCCCGCCAGGCCGCAGAGGCGCTTCAGATCGTCCGCCTTACAAACGATAACGCCGAAGACATTCGCGCACTGCGAACCGACACTGGCCAGACTGCAGAGGATGTTGCGAAGAGCATGCCTGCTCGCTGGGCCGCACTGATAGATGCTGGTATACTGTGTCCGTAGGCATATTGAGTGCAGACGAGGTTCATTCACCCCACATGGCAAACCTCACATAAGCGCTGGTTATTGTTTGAAGAGCCTCGTATGTGACTGAGAGTATTGCCATTCAACGAACCTACATACCAATCGCACCTAGCTTAGTCTATCTTCGGCTCGCTCGTGATCTATTAGAGAGAAGTTGTGACAGGATGAAATGGCTGACATCTTCGTCGGACCAGTAACCCATATGCGACGCGATCGTGTTCATGGGATTGAAGTCTAGAACGCTCCTGTCACTTATTAGAAAAATAGATGTCGGGTTTCGCGAAAACGCAGTGGATCACTCACTCTTGAATGCTGTAGTCGACGCGCCCGTTGCGGTTTAAGGCCCGGACCTTTGTCTCTTCCCTGCGCAACTTCTGCGCCTTGCGCTCCGCTTCTATCCAATCTGCAGCACCGCCGTCATCGTCTGCTTTGGCCAAGTCCACTCGTTTTTCTTGGAATTTGGAGTAAAGCGTCTCAAGCTCGTCATCAATCAGTGTCATCTCGTTGCCGCTGAAGCTGGTACGACCTATAAGGGACTTGGAGTCTGCGAGCTGCTTCTTGCGCTCGTTTGTCTTCTCTCCGAGTTTGGACGCATCGGAAATAACACCGCTTTCCGCAATATTATTGCCCGCCCCGGATGCATGAGGCTGTACCGACGCAGAGTTCATTTTTGCCACGTCCTCATTGCTCAGGCCAAGACTCCGATTCAGCAGGTTGCTGGCAATGCCTGCACTCAAACTGGACCATAAGCCACTGACACTCTGGCCAACCTTCATGCCGATGCCCGTCAGGCCCTGTTGCGCAACGTTGCTGAAGATGCCCTTCTTGGTATACGGCAAGACTTGGGGCTTTAGAGCCGACATGGCGGGTGATATGAGCGGCTCGAGCCGGTAGCTGATTGGGTCTGATGGATGGAACACATTAAAGAGCTGCGACACTTTAGGCGACGAGACGGAATACGGCAGGCCCGTTATGGCGGAGACACGCTGTGATGAGGCGGACGGCGTTGTCCCCAGAAACGGGTCATCCATCACGTCAGGGTTCAGAGGACTTTCGGATGGCATTGAGTTGGGCAGGTGGCGAGCTGATATGGTGCTTCAATAACATAAGCAAGAGCAGGCGAGTGGGATACAAAACAGTCAACTTACCGGCCCTTCAGCATCTGGAACAGACCGACTGGCGATCCCAGGCAGTAGAAGTCTTGCACATCGAACTCGAACTTCAGCTCATTGGCTTCGCGATCTCTGGCGCCTTCAGACTTTTCCTTGGGCGGCCAGAATCGAAGGGGGTTCCTTGGCGTCTCTGGCGCTTTGGGTTTCTCTTTTTGTCGGCACAAGATGTCGAACATAATAGCGGACCCGAGGGAGTGACCTATGATGTGGACTTTGCCTTTGAAGTCTGGATTTCGCGTCAGAAACAGTTCGAATATCCGATTTGACTCTTTCAGCACAATCTCGGCGATTTGTTCCCGATAAGCGCTTTGGTACAGCAAAACGTCGAGGGCAAGATCCGAGATCAATGATCTGGCAAACGCCACGCCTTCAATAGTGATGTCCTCAAGAGAAGGGTCTTCCACAACTTGTTAGCTTTACCACGCCTGGGCCTGTGAAGTGCGACCTACACTCATCATCGTCAAGTGCACCATCCCCGATATCCCTCTCGTTCTTCTTCTCTCGCTTCCTGGGAAAATCTAGCAGATGCCGCCAGCAGACAGGCAGGACCTGAACACGACAGTTTCTTGGCCAATCCTCAAGCTCAGAGTTGAGGGCTCGAAGGTCTGCAGAGCTGGAGTAAACTGACTTGATTGTCTTGCGCAGGATATTGACGTCGTGAACAAAGTTAACGCTCTCCATGCTGCCAGCGTCAGTCTGCAGTCTAACCACGATTGAGACCGACTTACCGAATCCCAAGGAGCTGGCCTATGCCATGAGTGACCAACACCAAGTGCTCGATATCTCGACCTTGAGTTTCGCCAAATTGACCGTTGTAGTCATTTTCAATTTCCTTCTCCTCGCGCTTCCGAATCTCCTCCTCCTGCTCCTCTTGATTGCGCTCAGCGCCCTCTATCAACGACGAAATCTGCCTTTGTAAGATGACCTCCGTGCTTTCATCGACTTCTGCGCCCGACATGCTGTCGTTGGATTGCGAGGGTCTAGACGTTGGTGGTGCAGATCTTCTCTTCAACAGTTTCTGTTGCTTCTCATCTTGTTGCGAACCGGCAGTGGCAGTGGCACTAGTCTCGGTCGGGGTGGCTGGTTGCTTATCCTTCTTGTTTTTAGCGACATCAGAATAACCTCTCACGAGCTTGATGCCACTCATGTAGCCGCCGCCAGAAAATCTTTCGTACATTGTCGAAGTAACCCAGGAGAGCATGCTGTCTGATGTTAACCAAGCCGTGGCGGAGTCTTGATACGTCGCAATGCTATTCATCCATGTACCAAACAGCCTGTGCGACGATGGCTGGTGTTGGCTTTGCGGTCCTTGGAGTTTGCTGTTTGTTTCCATCGTCGTAGCCGTCGAAGTCGCCGCACGCAAGTTCTCAGCTGACGATTTGGGCGTTACATCCTTGTTCTTCGAGTCACTGCGGATCCTTGGCTTGGGATACAGCCAGGGCTTCACCTTGAGGTACCCCTCCTCCAGCTGGGATGCCAGATTTTCCTCGCAAGGCCTTAATGAGGAGCCCTCGTCGTAAAACCACGTTCCACGGCGAACCTCATAGACAGGCCCCAGCCAGTATACCGGCGCGAGCTCCCGTGTTTCGATGTCGACATCGAAGAGATAGTCTTCGTTCACAGGGACGCGAGTCTTGGGAGTGTGGAGGTCTTCGGGGCTGGGCTCTACACTGCTATGCGCTGGGTCATCATCGGCGTTCTTACGGCCGCGTCTGGTGCTCGCGGACACGTTGTGTAGCGTTCGTCCACTCCTCCGTTTCTCCGAGTCCTCTAACAGGCGTTGATACGCTGCCTCTATTGCTCTCGAGTCCCCCTTGGAGAAAGGCAGGAATTTCTTCGGCTGAGGTGGGGGCTTGGTGTCGTCAGCGGGAGTCGGCTTGTCCCTGAGAAATTGCGGCTTTCGCTTGGGAACCTGACAATACTAGTTAGAGGGTATGGAAGGACGGGGCGCATATAGGAATACGATGTATCTCTTACATCGGTAGCGTGATACCACAGGACGTTCAAGGGGGGACAGTCAGCAGGATAGCTCTTGGTGCTCTGACCGTATAAGTGGGTGATGCTGTGGTCGCCCGGACGAGCGGTCGGCGCCGGAACAGGCTGCGGGGGAGGATCCCTCGGGGTGGGCGTGGAGCTCCGACTGCCGGACCAGGGGTTAATGGAGTCGACTGCGGACGAGAGGTATGACTTTTCTGCTTTGCGGTCGGCGCCGCCGGGAGCCATTGTCTGCGACGGGGCAGAGTGCCATTCGGGGACTGGGCGACGGAGCGTTCGGCGAGAGCGACAAAGGGCGCGTGCTGGATAGGTCCGGCCAGGTACCCAGACCTGCGTCGATCGATGCAGAGCAATCGTCAACGTGGAAGGCGCTGGCGACCAACGGGATATGCAAGTCTGCAGCGGGTGGAGCGTCGTGCAGAACAGGGAGGGTTCGAGAGCGCTTTCGGGGAAGCTCGATGTGGTAGGGTGGCAATAAGGAACGCTGATTTCAGACCGGGACGATGTTGCCTCAAGGTTGAGGTGTCGACAGAGTGGACGATGGATGCGTTGGGTGATAATACATTCGCAGGCAGAAACGAGATCAAGACAGGAGGTGAAAAGAAAACACCGCGCCTGCCCAGGCACCTAGTTGTCTCTATCTCATTACCAAGGTACCTTAGGTAGGTACGGAGGGGTTGAGTGACCTAGGTAGTGGACAGGTTGCGTTGGCATCTGAGGGCGAGTAGTAGATTGCATGCACATTGCCACATACCTATAGCTATAGAGATTACGTAGGTGGGTAGTGTTATAGAGACACTTTATCTATTCTTCTTACTACTATAGTACGTATAAAGCTTAACTAAATAGTATATTACAAGTTAGTTACTTCACTAAAAATATTATTTATTAATTTTAAATATAATAGTTCTATTATTTTATTATTATAATACTACTTATAAGTATTAAAAATAAATATTACTAAATAAAAGCTTTTATTTTAGTTTTTATAAGTTTAATATTATATTAAACGCTTTATAACATAGGCGAGATGTATATATAGATGTTTAGATACTTAAGTACTTTAGATTAGATATACTTTTCTTTTTCCCCTTTTTTTTTTTTACACAATGGTGGGGCACGACCTAAGGCTACCTAGTGTGCATCGCTCGCGCTGCCTCTCACGGGCCGCTATCACACAAAATTTCCCCTTCACCTTGGGCATTGCCATTCAAGACCTGCAGGCTTCAACACCCTGTCACACGTACTCCATGAACGCCTCGCCCTAGCACCCGAGCGTCTCGAATCAAGCCCCATTGACGCAACAGTACAACCCTCCGAGCTACGATCATGATCCTGTGGCGAATGCGCAAACACACAATATCCATTGATCACGACTGGTAGACTCAACTTTTGACGACCTGACGTTGCCAGAGCAGTACTTTGACTCATCCGCCGCCACACCAAACTTTCCGAACCTTAATTACAGACCCTCCTCCATCGCCCTCGATCTCAACTACTACATCGTCCGCTCGTGAGAAGAAACACCCGCCATGGCGACCGTCACGGCCATCACCCCGGTCAAGTCGCAGCTTGTCGATAAGCTGCCTAAGCGTTTCAAGGGTATCAAGTTCGGAATCCAGTATGTCTGTGTACCCCGCCACGCTCCGGCCTTGACTGACCTTCGCGTTCCGCCTATAGGTCGAACCAGGACATCGCAAATCAGGCCGTCCTTGAGGTCTCCGATCGCCTCCTTTACGACATCGAGAAGAACAGGGCGCCCTATCAGCATGGCCCCCTCGACCCGCGCCTGGTCAGCACTTCCGTTGCCCAATGCCATTGCGTATCCATCTAACGTCTCGGCAAATAGGGTACGTCGAGCAAGACTGGGAAGTGTGCAACGTGCCAGGAGTCATTGCAGAATTGCACTGGTCACTTTGGACATGTCAGACTTCCACTGCCCGCCTTCCATATCGGCTATTTGCGGTTCGTCATGATGATCCTACAGGACATCTGCAAGGTATAGGCCTACTTCCTACGATGCATTGATGCTGGCTTACAATACCTAGGATTGCGGCAAGGTGCTGCTCACCGAAACCGAGCGTCGCGCGTTCCTCAAAGAATTGAGACGGCCCTTTATGGACAATTTGCGGCGTTCCCAGATTTGCAAGCGCATCAACGAGCAGTGTCGCAAGGTGAAGAATTGCATGTACTGCGGATCTGTCCAAGGCCAGATCCGCAAGGTCGGCGTGCTGAAGCTGGCCCATGACAAGTTTTCTACGTACAATAAGTCGACCGCAGCCAAGAAGGTCCCTCCCGAGAGCAAGATTAAGTTCGATGAGTCATTCACCGAGGCGAGGAAGAGTAATGCAGAGTTGGACAAACATCTTCGCAAGGCCATGGACGATATGAACCCTTTGAGGGTTCTCAATCTCTTCAAAATGATCAGTCCCACCGACTGCGAGCTTCTGGGTCTCGACCCTGCCGAGGGTCGTCCCGAGATGTTCATCTGGCAGTTTCTCCCTGCGCCCCCGGTTTGCATTCGACCGTCGGTCGCTCAAGAAAATGCCAGTAACGAGGACGACATCACGACCAAGCTTGCCGATATCGTTTGGGTCAGCGGCATGATCCGCTCTGCTCTGCAAAAGGGCTCGCCCATCCAAACCATCATGGAGCAGTGGGAGTATCTCCAACTACAGGTCGCCATGTACGTCAACAGTGACGTGCCGGGTCTCCAGCAGCCTGGATTTGGCAAGGCCGTGCGAGGCTTTTGCCAGCGGTTGAAGGGAAAGCAAGGCCGATTCCGTGGGAATCTGTCCGGAAAGCGCGTCGACTTCTCCGGCAGGACGGTCATCTCGCCCGATCCAAATCTGGGAATCGACCAAGTGGCTGTTCCTCAGCTCGTCGCCAAGAACCTGACTTATCCGGAGCGAGTGTCGGACTACAACATTAAGAAGCTGAGAGAGTGTGTTCGCAACGGACCCAGCATTTGGCCAGGTGCACAACAGGTCATCAAGAAGGATGACGGAGGCTACAAGATCTCCCTGAAGTTTGGCAACCGGAACCAAGTCGCCCATGACCTGAGAGTCGGCGATGTCGTCGAGCGTCATCTCGAGGACAACGATATCGTTCTTTTCAATCGGCAACCGTCTCTGCACAAACTCAGTATCATGAGTCATCTAGTCAAAGTACGGCCGTGGAGAACATTTCGACTCAACGAGTGCGTCTGTGGTCCTTACAACGCAGACTTCGATGGCGACGAAATGAACCTCCACGTCCCTCAGACCGAAGAGGCCCGCGCAGAGGCCATCAATCTCATGGGTGTGAAACACAACCTAGCCACGCCAAAGAACGGCGAGCCCGTCATCGCTGCTACCCAAGACTTCATTACTGCCGCATACCTGCTGAGCGGCAAGGATAGGTTCTTTGACCGCAAAACATTCACCTACATTTGCATGCATATGATGGACGGCAAAGTCCACCTCGACCTTCCGCCTCCGGCCGTCTTGAAGCCTCAGGCGTTGTGGACAGGCAAGCAAGTCTTCAGCATGATGATGCGCCCCAACAAAGAATGTCCCGTCAAGATCAACCTGGACGCCAAGTGCAGAGAGTACAAGGCCAGGCCTGGACAGTGTCCCGACATGGACCCCAACGATGGGTGGCTCGTGATTCGAAACTCCGAGGTCATGTGCGGCAGAATGGACAAGTCTACAGTCGGCTCTGGAAAGAAGGATTCAGTCTTCTATGTGATCCTCAGAGATTTTGGGCCTGATGCAGCGGTCGTGACGATGAACCGTCTGGCCAAGCTGTGTGCTCGACATCTGACAAACCGAGGATTTTCCATCGGCGTTGGAGATGTCTATCCCACAGAGCTACTGTTGGAAAAGAAGGGCAAGATGATAAAAGACGCGAACAAGGACGTCGATGACCTCATTGATAAGTACAAAAGGGGGAAGCTCGAAAAGGCTACTGGCTGCACCATGGAGCAGACTCTGGAGAACTCAATCTCCGGCCTTCTCAGCAAGGTCAGAACTCAGGCAGGATCGCACTGCATTGAAACGCTCAGCAGAAACAACGCCCCGCTTGTTATGGCAAAGTCCGGTTCCAAGGGCTCAGAAATCAACGTAGCGCAGATGGTCGCCCTCGTCGGTCAGCAAATCATCGGTGGCAAGCGTGTGGCCGATGGCTTTCAGGACAGAACGCTCCCCCATTTTCACAAGAACGCCCCTCAACCCCCGTCGAAGGGCTTCGTGGCAAACAGTTTTTACTCGGGTCTGCTGCCTACCGAGTTTATTTTCCACGCCATGTCTGGCCGTGAAGGTCTAGTTGATACTGCCGTCAAAACGGCCGAGACAGGATACATGTCGCGCAGACTGATGAAGTCGTTGGAGGACCTCTCGACTCAGTATGACGACACCGTCAGAACTTCAGGAGGCGGTATTGTGCAATTCCAGTTTGGCGCCGACAAGCTCGATCCCGTCGATATGGAGGCCTCGGCTAAACCAGTGAATTTCGACCGAACCTGGTCGCACGCCGAGAACCTGACGTGGGACAACACAGACACTGCTCTTCTCCCAGATGAAATTGTCAGTCAATGTGACGGCGCGCTTTACCGGGAACGGGCGCGCTACCCAAGAAAAACCCTCGTTGGCGACGACATTCTCGACTACAACCATGAAGACGACAGGTTCACTGATGAGCACGAAGGTGCCAGAGAATTCCTAAGGTCCCTGGCATCCTACGTTGACGGCCGGGCCAACAAGCTTCGTCGTGTAATGGAGCTCACTGGGTTGACCGCGAGCGCCGGCAACATGGAAATTGACGCAGATGACGACGAGATCAGGGCGAAGAAGGCATTCGCGGACAAAGTTGCCAAAGTGTCGCAAAAAACCCTGCGTCTATTCATCCAACTCTGCCTAGAGAAATACAAGAAAGCACACGTCGAGCCCGGCCATGCTGTTGGGGCCGTCGGAGCACAGTCGATCGGTGAGCCCGGTACCCAGATGACGCTTAAGACATTTCATTTTGCAGGTGTCGCCGGCATGAGCATTACGCAAGGTGTGCCACGTATCAAAGAAATCATCAACGCGTCCAAGGTCATCAGCACACCGGTCATCACCTGCCCTTTGGTGCAGGACAGAGAAATGACGGCTGCACGAATCGTCAAGGCACGTATTGAGAAGACGTATGTGGAAGATATCCTTAGCTACATTGAGGATGAGTGGTTCGCCGAGTCGGGCAGCGTAGTTCTCCAAGTGGACATGGACGCACTTTCGGACATGCAGTTGGGCATCGGTCTCGGCGACGTTGCCGAGGCTATTTGCAAACACAAGAAGCTCAAAGTCTCGAGGCAAGACATGCATATCGGCCCCGGCAGGATAGAGATTCGTGTCCGCCTCGACGAGTCTGCTAGCTCGAAACGCTCCGTCAAGGCCAAACCGGTGGATGAACACGGCGACCTGCTGGTTCGGGCGAATTACCTTCGCAGAACCATCCCAACAGTAGCCATATCAGGTTATCCCGAAGCTACCCGTGCCATTATTCAGACATCAGACCAGGAGACACATACTGTATTGGTCGAAGGGTACGGGCTGCTTTCTTGCATGAACACGGAGGGAGTCGACGGACGCCGTGTGAAGACCAACAACGTGATGGAGTGCCGAGATGTGCTCGGTATCGAAGCCGCGAGAACGACGATTGCACACGAAATCGGCGAGGTCATGGGAGACATGGGTATCGACCCGCGCCACATGCAGTTGCTCGCAGATGTCATGACATACAAGGGCGAAGTGCTCGGTATTACGCGGTTCGGACTCTCGAAGATGCGAGACAGTGTTTTGCAGCTGGCATCCTTTGAGAAGACACCAGATCATCTCTTTGAGGCGGCCGCAGGCATGAAGACGGATCAGATTGAGGGAGTGAGCGAGTGTATCATCATGGGCCAGACAATGACGGTGGGCACGGGCGCATTCCACGTCGTCCGTCGGCTCGCCCTGGAGAAGGGAGACGTTGGGCAGCGGAAGACGACGTTCGAGGATGCGTGGGCATCTGAAATCGCGCTAAAGCGAAGGTCACGACGAAACGCCTGAAGGGGGAGACGGACGTGTAGCAACTCGGCAGAGATATAGGCGTCAATGAGAGGGTATTGTATAGTCATGACGGGCTAAACTACCAAGGTTGTGCTTAGTCGTTTGGCGTAAAATAGGATTAGTCGAAATGAAAGACAGGGAAGTCCTCAAAAGATCTGGCTGTCCAGCCCAGAACCAACCTATTGGCGCAGAGTAAACGGTTGTCACGTGATGCCGCGCTACCAGCGCCTACAGGTCCTAGTATGACGACATGCAAAGGCAATCTGTAGACAATGTAGCCGCACCCGATAACAACAACAGAACCACCCACAAGGCACCCAGGCACCTAGGTAGAGAGTGAGCGGCCTTGCTTGCGGCCAGACCTGTCTCATGATCCTTCATATCCACTGACTGCGAGATAAGATCAAGGACTTTGGCTTACCTAGGATGTGCGGGAGATATGCACTCGCTCTGGTGTGCCTCCTTCGCCCTTGTCAGCACCGTTTCTCAAGGCTTCTCGATATGCGATGAACTGACACGCTCATTCACAGCGACCATCGCAAATCAGGCGCATGTTGGAGGAGGACCACATGCCCGTCGATGATGCCCCTGAAGACGAGGGCCAAGGCGCCCCGCGCCAGACATACAACTTTGCCCCGGGTTATCACGGGGTTGTGTACCGCGCAGATGTCCCAGATAGCGGTTCTAACAGCCGCGGGTATGGGAGCTGCGATGTCGGCCAGGCGACGGACGACACATCATCGAGACAGCCTGGCAACGTCGGAGACTCGGTCAAGTTCAAGTTGCAGACGATGCAGTGGGGACTGATCCCCTTCTGGACCAAGCGAGACCCAGGCTATGTTATGCTGTCCAAGACAATCAACTGCCGCGATGACTCGCTTAGTACGTCCGGGGGGATGTGGTCTACCATGAAGGCGGGAAAGCGATGCGTCGTGGTGGCACAAGGGTTCTTCGAGTGGCTCAAGACCGGGAGGGACAAGATGCCGCACTTTGTGAAGAGGAAAGACGGCCAGCTCATGTACTTCGCAGGTCTGTGGGACTGTGTAAGATACGAGGGTCTGCTTGAAACAAACCACCCACTGATTTTCAGAGACCATGAGCTGACTTTGGGGGCAGACGCTAACGAGAAGCGATACACATACACCATCATCACGACGGACTCTAACAAGCAACTCAAGTTCATCCACGAAAGAATGCCTGTTATACTGGATTCTGGCTCCAACGGAATCAAGATGTGGTTAGATCCTGGGAGACGGGGGTGGTCGAAGGAGTTGCAAGATATCTTGAAGCCATTCGAGGGCGAGCTTATGTGCTATCCCGTCACCAAGGATGTCGGGAAAGTTGGCAATAATTCACCGTCCTTCCTCGTACCCGTTGCGAGCAAGGAGAACAAGTCGAATATCGCCAACTTTTTCGCCAACGTCCCCGTCAAGCAAAAGAGCAAAGGCCCAGACCTTGGCACCACAGCAGAAGTCGAGGGAGAGCCGGATAAAGTGCCCGGCGGAAAGCCTCGGCCGGTACCAGAAGCGATCACCAAGGCGGCTAAGGTTTCGGAAAGCGAAGCGAAATCCGGCATCAAACGAGAAGCCCGCGAGGCGGAGGCGGATGACGAGCCGCCCAAAAAGAGGCCATTCCCTACAAAGTCGGGGCAAAGCAAAATCAGTGCCACCAGAAATGGCGCGAGAGACTCAGCGAAACCAAAGTCGGATGGAACACAGAAGATTACCAAGTTTTTTGCCAACAGTGCATGACGTGATGGAAGAGACGCGGGCCAACCCGACAACCTCTGCCGGGAAAACATATCGTGTTAGGCACCTCCACCTGAGGACAAGGAACGAAACGGCATGGCTAGGCTGTTTGTGATACTGTCATTAAATCGAAAGACAATGGTCGTTAATGTCTATCTTGGCAAGGAGCGCTTATTCCAAAGCCGACGTAGAGGCATGGGAGAGAAAGGTCGATGGAGAGAGACACCGAAATTCAGGTTCAGGGTTCGGAACGTCAACCGCACTCAGTAGCAAGTGCAGCCTGGGACCCCGAGGCCGGCTTCGCGTCGCGAAAGGTGATGGGGGGCGTGGCAGCTGCCGCGTCATGACGCGGAGGCAGGGCGTTCGTTTGAGACTACCCAGGTAACTTGGGCGGGATTGGGGGTGAAGTTGGAACACAAATCGCGAGGGCACGATTGTGTATACTACACTACAACCATCCATGCCGACGAGGCGTGTTGGGGACCGAAGGCAACCTGATATGTAAGCCCGTGCGGAACTCCGCCCAAGGTGTGTCCGGTGCCCGTGCCCGGTGCACCTGCACCGCGGAGGTGCCGTTGGCATGGGGTATTAGTGTCCGCACCATGCAGGTGCACAGTCAGCTCGGGCAGCCGGTGCCGGTGCCGGTGCCGGTGCCGGGCTTGATCCACGCCTTTAACTCTGGTACCTACCTACGTGCCTAGGTACCTACCTCCATATCCGTACCTAGGTAGGTAGTAGTTTTTGTTGGCAGTTGGCAGGCAGGGTGGCAGGGCAGTCGAAGAATTCGTGGAAGCGCCAAGCCTTCTTTGCAGTTCGGATAGTACATACACTATGTGACGAGTGGTCCTGGGATGCCCACACTAAATGTGTAGTATTAGGTAGTATAAGCTTAATTGTAAAGCACTCACACTATAACAAAGTGAGTTCCCAGGTAGTGTAGATGGGCACTTGGTTAGTAAAGATGGGCACTTGGGTAGTGAATGTAGTTACTCTGTACCGCCTTGGAAAGATGTGTAGGCGGGACTACCGAGCCGATAGTCAGCTTGCGGCTAATACCTTAGGCATATAAGGTAATAGTAAGGTAGGACGATAGGTATCTTGCCTCAGTCAGTGTCTGGCTCGACTAGAGTGTTCTTGCCTCGCTCTCGTCTTCTGCAAAACTGCTGGAATTATCCGCCCGCTTGCTGTTGCTGACGCTGATACTGAATCTGCTGACGCGAGTCCGCAGCACCGAGGGACGCTGGGGTGTGTCTTATTGTGGGGGAGGGCGGGCAACGGCCGGACGCGCGCCGCTACCTAGGTACCTAATAAGATACTAGAGATAGGAGGTAGGTACCTCTATGGAGTCTCCCACTACCGGGGTCTATATCATCCCATCGTTAGCCAAACTAAAAGTGACTAAGAAAAAAGGATGCCTTCCGGCTAGTAGTTTTAAAGTGACTTCTATTTCTAATATTATATTTAAAAAGTTTCTTCTTACCTATTAAAAGCTTCCCTTTATAATTTTAGCTTTATAAAGGCCCGTACTTTATAAATTTCCCCTTAAAGGGACGCCCCTATTCCTTAATAATAATAATTCTAAAGTATAATAAATAAAAAGCCCCTAAATATAACTATTTCTAGTATAAACTACTATATATAATTAAAAATAAACTAAAAATAAAAGTAAAGTAATTAAATTAATTTATTTTATACTCCCTTTTTAATTAAATAATATCTTTACTTTTAATATTCTATATAATTTTTATTACTTTTTAATAAACTCTTAGTACTACTATTTATACTTTCTTAATCCTTTTTTTAATTATATTTCTAAGTTTTATAGATAGTTTATTTATTTACTTTTTAAATTATTATAGGCGTTTTTTAATTCTATTTAACCTAAAGTTATAATTACGGACTTTTAAAATATAGTTTAATTAACTTATTATAATAGAGCTTTAGTATTATTAAGTTTTTAAATTAGAGTTTTAATATTAATAAATAATTTATTAATAGTAGTATTAGTTTTCTATTTTTATTAATTATAATTCTACTTTTATTAAAAATATTACTCCCTTAATTTTAATATTTCTTTTTATTAGGCTAACTCTAAGTTATTTTTGTTTTATTAAAGCTATTATAATTCTTTTTAAAAGCCTTTTAACTTTTTTTAAAAACTATTACTAATTATTATTAAACTATTAACTTTCTTTTTTAGTTTCTTTTTTTTATTATAAGGCCTTTAAGTTAAGTTTAGTTTATTACTTTACTATTGTTTTATTTTTTTATATTTAGTTTAATTATATTTAAAGTTCTTTTTAAATAACTTTAGTCTATTTTTATAATTTTTCTACTTAGTTAATAGCCTTAGTAACTTAGGTTTAAAGTTTAACTTTATTAGTGGTATTAGATTCTAATATAGTCTTTTCTTTAGTAATTACTTTGAACTATTTTTAAAGTTTTTTTAAATTAAATAGTTCTACTTTCTTTTATTTAATTAACTTTAATAACTAAACTAAAAAATAATTTTAAACTATAGTTACGTTTATTAGTAATTCCTAAAGCTACTTACTAGTATTTAGACTTTTTTTAAAGTATTATTATAGGTTATAGTATTAAAGAGTATTAGGCTTTAGTATACTACCTCTACTCTAGAGTTTTTTTACTTCCCCTTAAAGTACTTTTAAATTATTAGAATGTCTCTTTTTATTTTAAATAAGTTCTTTTAACTTATTATAAATTAATACTCTTATTTTTAATTTATATTCTAGTTTATTTTAAAGTTCTTTATAAGCTTTAATTAATTTATTTAATTCTTTATTAATCTTTTTAACTTTTAAATATTAACTCTTTATGTTTTTTTAACTAATATTAAACTATACTTTAAGTATAAGAATTTAGCCTTTTAAACTCTACTATAATTTTTAAGGCTTAGAGTTATTTTATTTTTGTCTTTATCTTTTAACTTTACTTTTTTATACTTTAAACTATTATTCTTATTTTTAAGTTATTTCTATTACCTATAGCCTTACGTTTCTTTAACTTTATCTTACTATATTTACTTTAGTATTTAACTACTAAATATATTATATTATAAATTATTTTAAAGTATTTTTAACTTAAAGGTTATTATTAGTAAATTCTAGTTAATACTACTTCTATTCTAAGTATAATACTTTATATTACTTTATTATTTTTAAAGTATATTAGTAGTATACTAGACTTAAGTATAACTATTATTTTAAAAATAATAAACTATAGTTATAATTCTAAAATATACTTAACTAAATTACTACTCTAATAGTCTTATACTACTTATATAATAATTTAATATACTAGTGTTTTTAATAATAAATAGGTAGTTAGTAATTATTTTTAGTTTATTTTAACTTCTATTTCTTTAAGTATTATTTTAAAAACAGCTTTTTAAAATATATTATTTTTTACTTATATTTCCTTAATAGCTTTTATAAAATCCTTTATATTAATTTTACTATTTATAATTTTCTACTTTATAGCCTTTTAGTTATTAATCTTTTTTTTAACTTTTTAATTACTATAGTTAAGTTAGTTAAAACTAAGTTAGATTTTTTTAGCTTTTTAAAAAAGTATTTTAAGTTTTTTAAACTTCTTAGAGTATCTCTTATCTTCTATAACTAACTTATCTTTATCCTTAATTACTTTATTATTATCTTTTAAACTTAATTCTAGTCTTAACTTTACTATAATTAAATTCTTTTTTAAGTTATATAACTTTTAACTTTTTTAAAAAAACTTCCAAATTAGTTATATTAAACCTTTAATTAAACTATTAGTATTTTACTATTTAAAAGTTAGTGAAGTTACTCTTTTTAAGTTAAAGTTTAAATTCTTAGTTAGATTTATAAAATTTAAAGTAACTAAGGTTATTCCTTTAAATATAAGTTTAGGAGTATTAAGTTTAACTATTAGGATATTAGTATTTTTAAGTTATTTTACTATTTAACTATTAATAAATAATATAAAACTTATAATTCTTAATTTAATAGGTATTTAAATAGTATTAGTAAAGTAAAACTCTAAAGCTATATTATTAAAGTTACTATAATTATTTTCCTTAATTAGCTAAAGGGATTTATAAACTAGTAAAAACTCTATTAGTTAATTAAAATCTTAAACTAGTATTAAAATACTTCTAGACTAACTACCCTTATTTCTAGTTAGTAACTACTAATTAAGTATAATATTTAATACTTTAATCTTTATAGTATCTTAATTCCTAGTTAAACTACTTAAAGCTTTTATTTATTTAGTATTTAATTATTAAGTAGGAGCGACTTTAGTAGTACTAATAAACTAAATTCTTAATTAACTATTTATTACTAATAGGTTCTTATTAATTTAGTTTAATTTACGTTTAAAAGTCTATAGGGCTTTTTCTAATTCTACTTTTACTACCTTTTTTTTAAATTATTTTTACTATAATAATTTAGTATTAAGTAAGTAGTTAATTTTTTTTAAAAATACTATTTATACTTATTTATTTAAAACTTAAGTAATATAATTACTATACTCTTTTATAAACTTATTTAATCCTTAAGTATAGGTCTACTTTTTTATTTTACTATTTTTATAATATTCTAGCTTTTTTTAAAATAGTTTAACTTTCTCCTTTTATTTAAAAATTTTAATTATCTTTTTTTATTTATTTACTATCTTAGGAATAACTTAAAATATATACCTTTTTAAGTTATTTAGAGCTACACCTCTAGAGTAGTTTTATAGGTTTTTAGTTATAGTTATTAAAAAGAAACTATTTTAAAAAAAGCTTTATACTACTTCTAGACTTCTAATATATTAAGTAAAAGTATTTTAAGTATATAGTATTAATATTTAAAGTTAAATAGCTATAAGGTTAATTAGTAATAAAAGAGTATAAGGTTAAAGAAGTAGGATATAGTATTAAAGAAGTTAAAAAAGTAGAATATAAGTTAAAAAAGCGAGATTAAAAGTTAATAAAGTTATAAAGTTAAAGTAGGTAGAGAGTATTAAACTCTAAGTATAGTAGGTATACTAATAAAGTAAGTACTTATTTAGTTATAATATAGTAAAAGGGTTTTATAATAGCTTTAAAAAGAGTTTAAATTTTAAATTAATTAATTCTATTTTTATATTAATATAAAAATTATATAAATAGTAATAATAGTTCTATTTTAAATTAAAAGTATTTAGTTTTTAATTAAAAGATATCTAAATAATCCTAGTACTTTACTAGTAGTATTATAGTACTATTTAGTTATTTTAAGAAGTAAGTAACTTATTTAACTCTATATTAAATAGTAAACGGCCCTCTCTATTTTAGTTTAAACTTTAGTAACTTTTCTTTTTAAATTAATATAATAAAATTCCCCTTTTTAAATAACTCTATAGCCCTTTATTTATATCAAACTAATCTAGCTTTATTTTTAAGTAATTAGTATTTTTTAATTATAGTTCTTTAACTTTCTATATTTACTATTTATATAACTACTACTTCTTTTAGTTTCTCTAAAGTTAGTATATTATTATTTAATAAAATTCCCCTTTTATAGTTATATTCCTAGTTAAAAAGTATCTCTATTAATAAGTATTTAAAATTCTTTATTTACTAAGTATTAATATTATATATAACGTCTTTATAATAAAGGTCCTAGTCTTTTAACTTAAAAGCGTTTTTTAAAACTCTTTTAGTAAAACGTTTAATAAATAGTTTAATATAGAATTTTACTATTCTAATAAACTTATATAATTTTACTAGAGTAGGATTAACTCCTACGTTTTAACTCTATATTATTAACTTAAACTCCCTTAAAATAAATACTCTGTTAGCGTTTAAGTAAAAAAAATTAGGCTTTATTTTTATAATATTTATTTAGTTAGTTAAAATAGAGATTATAGTTTCTACTAATATATTTAATACTAGTTAGGTTTATATAAATTAACTAAAATAATTAATCTATACTAAAAGTAATATATTTCTTTAGGGGGTCCTTTTTAAAGAACTAAAATAATTAATTCCTATAATTCTTAATAATTCTATAACTAAAACTAGTTAATTAAAGTATATATACTTTTAAGCTTTTATACTAGTATAAGGCTAGTAGTCTTTAATATACTTAATAATATTTAAAGCTATTTTTAATTAGAAATATTTTATTAAAAGCCTTTTTTTATAATATTAATTCTAAAATATCCTTTATTATTGTGTTTTTATTTATATATAGTAGCTACTTCTCTAGGGACTAAATAGTATCTTTAGATTCTATATACTATATACTAAAGTATTTTATCTTAAATAGAGTATAACTAGCTTTTATTTCTAAGGGACCTTAGTTTATAGTTATTAATTCTTAGATTATTTTTAATTAAAAAGCTAATAATCTTTAAGTACTATAGTTTCTTTAACTATTTCTATACTTATATTCTAAAAGGAGTTACTTCTACTTTATTTAATAAATATTTTATAATAGTTATAATAACTTTAGACTTATTTATATAAACTAATACTAACTATAGGTTTAAAATTTAGCTTTTTACTTTATTTAAATCCTATTAAACTATATTTACTATAAAAGGAATTAAAATTCTTTTAAAAACTTCTTTATTAAACTAAGTAGTTAGTTTAACTTTTAAATAAGTAACTCTTACTTTTACTAAAGCTAATATTAACTTGGATACTTTATTAAAGCCTTTTAAGGGAGGGGGGGGTTTATTTTTAGACTTCTATATTTTACTTAAAAGAATTATATTAATAATTTTATAAATAGTATTTTAATTTAGTATATTATATATACTTCTTTAAATAAGCTTTTTATAACCTTTAGCTTTATCTTTTTAAATCTAAGTTCTATTTTTTACTAACTTACTAAATGTTTTAGGTTATTTTTATTATAATTATAAGAAGGGAAAATAGTTTAAAATAGGGCGTTTACTACTATATTCTAACTTCTTTAAATATATTTAAACTTAATATTAAGTATTCTTAGTTTAGTAACTTACTTAGTATAGATTTTATTATAGTATAGTAATATAAAGAACTAGGTTAAAAGTTTATAGTTACTATAAATAGTTAACTCTTATTTAGTCCTTAAGAAGTAGGAGTAGTGTTTATAAAATTCTATAATAGTTAATAGTTCTTTTTTACATATACTATAGTTACGCTAGTTCTTAGTAAAGAGAAATAAATTATAAAGGATTAGAATATAATTACTTTTTTATTATTAAAGAATAATATAGTTTTTAATAAACTTTAAAGTATTTAAATATAGTTAAATAGACTATTTAATTTTTAGTTTATAAATATTAATTATATTAAAGATTAAACCTTTTATAAGAGTAAAAGAGTATACTTTTAAAGGACCCTAGTACTAGAATACGTTTTTAGTTAATTAATAAAGAGGTTAAGTAACTTCTATAATGTTTTTTATTTAGTTTTAGTAAGGTTTAGTAGTAGTAATAAAAGCTTTAACTTTAGTTTAAGTCTTTAGAGTAGGCTATTTAAGAAGCTTTATAATACTTTTAGGTTTAATATATATAATTCTACTAATTTACTATATCTATCCTATAGTAATAATAGATGTTAGACTTAATTTAATCTTTTTTTAAGTAAGCCTAACTCTAGTTTAAATAAATTTTAAGAGTAAATAATGTTTAATAAACTTCTACTCTTTTTTCTAGTTCTTAAACTTTATAAAAATATTATTAAAATAGATATTTATAGGTAAAAGACTACCTAGGGTGTTGGGGACTAGTAGTAATAGCTTAGAGTTAAACTTTAGAATAACTTTTAAAAAAATATAGTTAAATTCTGTTATTTAGTAAACTAAACTTTTTACTCTTTACTATATTTTAGTAAATTAAAGCTATAGCTAGTTAGGGGTATTAAATATATATATATAGTAGTATTCTAAGTAAATTAAAATACTTTAATAAATATATTTTAAATTCTAACTTAAGTATAATTAAATCCTAGGGTTTAATAGATTTTTATATACTTCTCTAAGTAATAGAATTAATAATACTAGTAATTCTTTATTAATATTTCTATAGTTAATTATTAGTTAGTACTCTTTTAGTAGCTTAACTCTTAGTTTTTTAATAATAATAAACTGAATTTTTTAAAGTAAAGTAATTCTATTTATTATAACAGTAGGCTTATATAAGTTAACTTCCTTTTCCTTAGTAATTAAGTAATTTAGCTAGTATTATTTAGTTATATTTTACTTTTTTTATTTATTACTATTCTAAAGTACTATATTTTGTTTTAGTCTAGGGATATAGTAATATAAGTCTATAACTAAAAAGTTATTTAGAAAACTTAAAAATAAAACTTAATAAATATATATTACTCTCTTTACTTTTTATAAGTATATTTAAGTATATTAAGTCCTAAAGTTATTAGTTCTATATTCTACTACTCTTTTACTTCTACTAGTAGTATAGTAAGATTTATTTTTAAGTATTTTAGCCTTTTTAATATAGGAAATATTATTTATACAGAGTAATTCTTTTGTTTATTTTATAGTAATTATTATAGGCCTAAGCTTAGTAGCTTGTGCTTAGGTAGAGGTTTAGTTATGGACTAGCCCTATACTAGGGCCTCTATATAAAAGGGCAAAGTTTATACGTACTATATAAACCTCTTCCCTTTTACTCCTTAAGTTTAGTATAACTCCTTTTAGGTACTACTAAAATACTACTTATAACTAGCCCCTAATATTACTAAACTTTTTAACTAGAGTAACTTTAGTAGAAATTAGTAAACTAGTGGACTAGTAGAATAACTATAATAGATATAGATTTAGTAGAAGTCCCCCTTTCTTAGGACGGGGCACACTAATAGTAGTAAAATACTTAATAGTAAAATAATTAATAAATCTATAGAGCCGCTATTAGCTGCGATATTAATAGAATAAATTACTATATAGCTATTTAGTAGTACTACTTAATTACTATAGACTTTAAAATATTAGAATTAAAGATATATAACTACTAGAACGGCTAGTATAGAATATAAAACGAACGACCTATAGATATATAGAGCGATATAGTAATAATAGGTATAAATACTGCCTAGACTACGTTAATACTATAGTAATACTGCTAAACTACTAGTACTCCTCCTTATAGAACTACTATGGGGCTACGATGCGCTTAGTAGGTTAATATATTAGTTTACTAGGCCCATAAGGAAGTAGGGGCTTGTATTTATTACGGTACTTATAGATATTTTATTACTAAATATAAGTTATACTCTATATACCCTTTTACTGCCTTTCTAATAAACGTTTAGGCCCTTAAAGTAGATACGGGTATTATAAATAAAAAAGGAAAAGAGTAGTTTTTTTTAAAAAAGACTCTCTAGGGGGGGTTATGTAGTAGATACTAGCCTTTTATATTGATTACTAGATAAGACTAAAGAGATATAGAACTAAATAAATAAACCTTTATTTTTTATTTTTATATTAGTAAATAATACGTTTTTTATTTTTGTTTAAATTAATAGTAGATATAACTATTATAGAGTAGTTAGTTGTAAGTTTATAGTAAACTATAATTTTAAGTTTATATAATTACTTTATTTTTATTACTTAGGAACGGTTTTAGGCCTGGATGGTAGATTAGTAATTATATACGTAGCTAAGGTTTATATTAACTTTAATAGTTAAGTATTCTAGGCTTTATTTTATATTATTAAGGGGATAGTGTACTTTATAATTTTAGGGAAACTATAGATATAATATAAAGGTATTGTTTTAGATTCTACTAGAAACGAAATAAGAATTAGGATACTAGGGGACTTAGTTATTTTTACTATTAATAAGAAAAAGGGCTAAGGGATAGTAGGTGGCTAGGTTAACTTTATAGAGTTATTAGTAATACTATTTAGGGACTTTTAGTATAGGGGATATAAGTAGATAGTTATGTTAATTGTATAGGTTAATACTATTTTGGAGTCTACTTTTTTAGGCTTAGAGGGTGGGGTGTAAACTATACTTCTAGGGGTATACTGGCGTTTTTTAGATTTATTTAATAAAGAAAAAGTGTTTAGGCTACTATTATACTAGGAGATACTAGACTACTATATACGCCTTTAGAAGAACCTAAATAGAACTAAGCTAGGCCTATTATAGGGCCTACTATATAATATACTATAGAACTACTTTTTAAAGGTCTACTAGTAGGTTACTAGTTTAATAAATAAGGGATAGGTAAAAACTAACTTTTTACTAGTTAGTATACTAGTTTTATTTATAAAGAAACTAGAGGGGAAGTAGAGGTTCTATATTAACTACTATGTACTTAATATAATTAGTATACTAAACTAGTACCCTTTACTATTTATTAAAGAGACTTTGTGTTTTTTTAAAGGTAATATAATTTATAAAGGTAGATATTTATATAGCCTTTTATAAGATTTAGATTATAAAAGGGGATAAATATAAAATAGTATTCTAGATGCGCTTTAGCTTATTTAAATAGTTAGTTACCCCCTTTAGACTTATAAGTATATTTATAACCTTTTAGTAATATATTAATAGTATTCTTTACAGGATCCTAGACAACTTTATTATAACTTACTTTAATAACTTTTTAGTTTATAGTTATAGGTTAAGATAGGACTATAAGTAGAAAGTTATAGAGGTTTTATAGTAGCTATAGGTAGTAGGGCTATACTTAGATTTAGAGAAGTATAAATTTTTAATAAAAAAAATAAAATACTTAGGATTTATTATTAAGGCTAGCTAGGGTATTTATTATAACTTTAAGAAGATTAAAGTAATTTAGAAGTAGGAGACTCTTAAGAATATATAGAGGGTACTTAGTTTTTTTAAATTTATAAACTTCTACTATAACTTTATTAGTTACTTTTTTATACTTATTAAGTTATTTATTTAATTTATTTAAAAGGGTATTTTATTTTTATAGGATAAAGTATATTAAGTAGTATTTAAAAACCTTAAAATAGCCTTTATATTAGAACCCGTTATAGTTTAATAGGACCTAGACTAGTTTATAGTAGTAGAGGCTAACTATTTAAAGGTAGTACTAGGGGGCTATTTATTATAAAAGAACAAAAGGAGAGTCCTTTAGTTAGTAGTATACTACTTTATATACTTAACTCCTATATAATATAACTATACTATTTATAATAAGGAATTACTTATAGTTATTTTATACTTTAAGACTTAGTTAGTAAAACTTTAGAGTATAGTAGAACTATTTACTATTCTTTTAACTATAAGGTGTTAGAGTATTTTATAAGTCCTAGACTAGTTAATAAATATTAAGCTAAATAGATAGAGATACTTTTAAAGTTTAGTTTTTTTTTAAATATAAATTAGGGTACTTTATTAGTTAATTAAATGCCCTTTTATAGTAGAACTAGGATAATTTATAATAACTTTACTCCTTTACTTAAGTACTTAAACCCGTTAAAGCTACTATAGAGTAAATATTAAAAATTTTATAGCTTATAATAGTTATATTATTAAATATAGTAGAGGGGGAGTTTAGGGATAAATAAGGGGAGATTAGTATAAGTAGGGGCAACGTAATAGAAATACTCTACTACTAGTAAAATACTAGTATTTACTTAATAATTATATATTATTTTAGGGTTTAATACTTTTAGTACTTTAGAACTAAATAATAGTAGTAATACTAGTTTATAGGGTACGAGTAGGTACTATTAGGAATAGGGTAAGGTAATTCTCTTATAAAGTTAATATAAGGACTTAGGTTATAAACTACTTAATTAAGAGAGATAGTACATTATAATACTAAAACTACTTATAGGTACTTAAGTATAAATCTTTTATAATAGTATTACTATAAATAGTTTATAACTCTTTAGTTTTAGACTATACTAGTATAAATATAATATTTATAACTTTTATACAGAATTAGTATTAAGATAGAATATTTTAAAAGGTAAAATAGTTTATAGTTATATATAACGTGTGTTACTGTTTTTATAAGGGAAGATAATAATACTAAAGCCTTTTTTAACTACTTTTAGTTCTTAATAAATTTTAGTTTTAAATTTTAATAGACTTTATAATAGAGTTTTTAAGTATAAAGAACTATAACTTATACTTTTTAATAGTAATTATAGACTATTTGTTAAAGTATATTTAACTAGAGTCTATAAATTTATATTAGTTAAAGTGTATATTAAATGCTTTTGAGATATATAGTAGTGCTTTTATGGGTTCTTTTAATTAATTATTAGTAATAGGGGTTTAGACTAGATAGGTGCTTTTTAGATAATACTATATAAACTTATAGGGATATAGTAAATACTATTATCATTATTTTATTTCTAAAGTAATAGTAGTATAGAGTAAATAATACTTAAGATATAAGTATACTTATAAGTATATATTTTATTTACTTAGTATACCTAAGTAGACTATATCTTAGTAGAATAGTTAGTTTTAAATAACTAAAATATAATAGTAACTAGAGTAAGTTTAAACTAGCTATTAAATAGTTATAATATTATACTAGTTTTAATAGTAGTAAGGGAAATAACTTTTACCCTTTTTAATTTAAGCTAAGTTATAACGTTTTTTATATACTTAAAGAAGGGAATAGTACTAATTTAAGTAGCTATAGTATACTTATAGTAGTAGTCTAAAATGTTTATAAATTAGACTTAATATATTATAAATTAATTTTATATTAAGGATAAAGTTTAGTTATTACTATACTATATTAAAATAAACTAACTAAGTAAAAAGTTAAACTAGGTAGCTATAAAGTATACTATAATTAATATACTAAGTTTATTAAATATTAAACTAAATATACTTAAGGGTATTTATCTAACCTTTTATATTAATTTAGTAAAAAGGGTTTTAAATAAGTTTCTTTATTATAGGTATAAAGTAATACTTAATTAAATCCTATCCTTATACCCTTACTTAAAAATAGACTATAGAAAGAGTATATATTAGTCTATTAAAAAAAACTAAAAATAAAAGTAAAAAGAGACAAAAGGCAGAATTAAACCTATAGCCTCTAGCTCTAATAAACTAAACTCTAAACTACTAAATTAACTACTAATAGTAAAATAAACTACTTTAAATATCTCTTATTAACCCCTCTAAAGTACTTATGGCTAACTACAACCCTCGTAGCTAACCACAGCGCCTATAGCTAACTATAGTAAATACAGTTAACTATACACAGAGCCTAAAGCTACTTAGCTAAACTGTACATAATATACTAAACTCTAAAAGAACTAATACCTTAAAAGCTAAACCTAAAGGGCAAGGCACTAGGCCTATAAAAAGCAGGACTCCCCCTAACCTATAGAAATCTAAACTTCTATTTTCTTAGGAAGTAAGTAATATAGTAAAACACTAATACAACACTATTACTACTATAACAATACTTCTACCTCTTTTATTTATATATTATACACTAAACCTATTCTTTTACTAACTCTATTAAACCTAATATTACTATAAAAGTATTTAATAATCTTAATACTAACCTTAATACCCTCATACCTATACTTATAAATTATAACCCTAACTTATTAACTAACCTAACCTTCTTAACTAATTATAAAAGTCTATTTAAACTTACTTATTTAATAACTAACCTTATTTTAACTATAAAAAACTAAAATCTATAACTAATACTTATAAATTACCTATAATTTAAGTCTTTAAATAACTAAAAAACCTAGTTTTCAAAAAATCCTTAAATTATCTAACCTTCTTTAATAAATCCTTAATAAATCCTTATATATACCTACTATAGTAAACAAATTTTTAAACAATATTTAATTAATATAACTTATATAAAAATTAAAATTATAATAACTCTTACTATTTAACTTAACTAACAAAAGCTATTATAAATTAATATTAATAACTCTAAAGTTATAAACTTTAAGTCTATTAACTATAATAAACTAACTAAAATAGTTAAAAAAAATATAGTAGAACTTTATAGTCTTAACTATCTATTTAAACTACTTAATTAACTATATAATAAGTAGTTTACTCCTATTATCTCAAAAAAACAACCCTTAGGTTTTTAAGAGTTTACTTAGTTTTAGTTATTTAAATAAAAAAAACTTTAAACTTATAAAATATAAATAAAATCACTATTCTAAAGTTAAAAGAATAATAAAATTATTAAGTATAGTCTCTAAAATTCTATACAGTACTAGCTAATAAAGATTTAGTAATAGATTTTACTAAACTACTAAATAATAAAAATAAAACTCCAAATAATAAAATATTAAGTTATATAAGACTTCTTTGCGAAAATAGCCTTTTAAGAGTTATAAAAGACTTTAAAATAGCTTTAAAAGTTTAAAAAAGCTTAAAAAAGCTATATTAACTAAAAGGATTTATAAACGAGTTTCTTACTTATAAAGAGTTTTTTAATACTACTTTTAAAGACTTTAATACTCTTAAAAAATACTTTAATAAAGTTAAAGAGCTTATAGATAATTTAACTCTAAACAACCTAGCTTTACCTAAATAAGTAATTATAACTTAGGTTTTAAATAGTTTAAACAACTTTTATAAGGGATTTATAACTAATATAACCTAATCTTTAAAAAAAGACTTAAAAGCCTATACTATTAAGTTTTTATTCGCCAATTTATTAAATAAATCTAAAAAAAAGAGTAATAATAACTCTATATAATTCTCTACATCTTAAATTAAGTCTAAAAAAACTACTAAACCCTAAAAACAAACTAAGGGTTAATACTATAACTACTACAAGAAAACCAGCTATATAGAGAATATTTATGGACTTTTACATCCTAATAAAGCTCCTAATTAGTTTAAAAAAATATCAAAAAACAACCCTTTTATAAATAATAAAGAAGAAAGAAGAGTTAAAAAATAGAATAAAAGAAAACAACAAGTTAATACAATTATTAATAATAATTCTAACTCTTCTAATTCATCAAAAAAAGTTATAGTTACTTTAGATTTAATAAATATTAACTTAATAACTAAAAAGAACTTAAATTTTAATAAAGAATTTAAAAATATAAGAATTACCTCTAAAACCCCTATTAATATAGATTTTAAAACTAATAACCTATCACTAAGTAACTTAATAAAATAATTAAATAAAGAACTTTTAGATTCTTTTATTTATAAAGGAAAATAACTGTTTTGTTAAGACTTAGCTATAATAATCCATATAACTAATAACCTATCTCTACTTAATAATATTAAAACTATTAAAACAAAGGTTAATTAGAGTAAAGTAAACTATCTTTTTACTTATAAAAAGGGTAATTTAACTACTATAATAAATAATACTCTTTATATTATAAGAAATATTTATTATATACTTAAATCAAGTATTAATCTTTTAAGTTAAGCTAAACTTGCTAAAATAGGTATAGCCTTAATTTACTATAATAAGTCTATACTATATAATATAATTAAAAACAAAGTTCTTTTAGTAGGAATAAAGAGGAATAACCTCTACTTTTTTAACCTTAATATAAATAAAGAAGTAATTAATATAATAAAAGATACTATAAAAGAGTTTTAAAGTTAGGATTAAACTCTAGACCCTGATATTAATATAATAAAGCTATAGTATAACTAATTAAGCTATATAAACTAGTAATCTTTACTTACTATTCTAGATTAAACTAAAATTATATATAAAAGGGCTGCTGTAGAGGTATTTTATAAACTACCCTACGAGGCCTGTTTAAAAGGAAAATTCACTAATACTGTAAATAAGAAGTCTAGTAATTACGCAAAAGACTACTCTTATTTATATAAAATTATATTAGACTTATATAGGCTAATTATACTTAAAATATATAATAATTATAAATAGTTTATACTATTTATAAATAAAAAAACCCGTTTTATATAGGGTAAATTATTAAAAACAAAAGAATCTCAAGAGGTTTCTACTGCTTTTAAGGAATTTAAATCCTTAGTTAAAAATAATAAAAATAAGTATAAAATTAATTAATTTAATATAGACAGTAGTAAAGAGTTTAATAATAAAAGAATAAAACCTATATATATAAAGAATAGTATAACTTATAATATAAAACCACCTTATATGCATAAGCCTAATAGTATTATTAAAAGAATAATACATAATATAATAAATAAAGTAAGGGCTATACTAATAAACACTAATATTAACTTTAAACTATAGGGAGAAGCTCTTTTAGTAGCTATATATCTATATAATAGAACCCTATGTAAGTTAATAACTTATAAAACACTATATAAAGCTAAGAATAATACAAAACCCTCTTTAAGTTATATAAGGGTCTAGGGGAGTATTTATTACTATAAAAATAAAAACCCTAATATTAAAAAGCTTAATAATAAAGCTAAAAAGAGTATAATTCTTAACTATAGTAATAATGCTTATAGAATATAGGATTTAAAAGAAAATAAAGCTCTTTAGTTTAGAGATATTAAAGTATTTAAGAATATCTTTATAAAAAATACTAATAATAATAATCAAGAACTATTTATACTAAATAAAATAAATCATCCACAATTTAGTATAACTAAAAGCGGAAAAAAATCTTAAAGTAATAGTTTCTTTAAGATAGACTTAGATTATAATAATATTAATAAAATTAATAATAATAATAATAATAATAATAACTCTAAATTAACTATAAAAATCCCCTATATAGATAAAAAGATCCGGGAAAGCTATAGATAGGTTAAAAATCAAGAATATACACTATTTATAATAAAAAACTACCCATCTCTAAATATAATATCCACTATTAATAGCTTAAAGAATAAAATCTCTTATATACTAAATATTAATAACTTAAATAAACCTACTATATATAAATAAGTTTTAGAATCTAACGATTTATAAAACTAGATTTAAACTATATATAAAGAATTAAATATATTAACTAAATTAAATACTTAGAGTATTATTAAAAAACCACAATTTATTAAACCTCTAAGAAGTAAATAGGTTTATAAAAAAAAGGCTAATAATAATATTAATACTAAAGCTAAAAAACCTAATAAATATAAGGCTTGTTAGGTAGTATAGGGTTATAATTAATATATAGGTATTGATTACCTAGAAACCTTTAGTACTACTTATAGGCCTAAATCCTATAAGCTATTATTCTTAATAACTATACAAAATAATTAAAATATTAAATAATATAACGTTACTAATGCGTTTATATACACCGATATCAATAAAGAGATATACGTTTAATTACTTACTAGTTTTTCTAATAATAATAATAATAAATTAGTCTTTAATAAAGATTATAAAGATTCTAATAAAGGATTGGTCTATAAACTAAATAAAGCCTTATATAGCTTAAAATAAAGTCCTAAACTATAGTATAAGTATTTAAAAGATATACTTAAAAAGGAAGGCTTTAATATAACGCCTTATAATAAGGCTGTTTTCATACTTAATAAAAAAGGAGTTAAAGCTATTATAGCTTATTATGTAGATGACTTTTTAGTTATTACTCCTAACCCTAAAATTACTAATAATATAATTAATAATATCTCTAAAGAGATTAATATAAAACCACTAGGGGTACTTGAAACCTTTTTAGGAGTTAAAGTAAATATAAATAGGGAAAATAAAACCCTATTTCTATATTAAACTAAATATACTAAAAAACTACTAGTTAAATATAATAAAACCCACTTATATAGGCATTTAATACTTATAAATAATAATATAAAATTATTAAAAATACAGATTAAGCTACTAAAAAAGAAATAAAATAATTCTAATAAGAAATAAGCTCTTTAATATATTCTACCTTAAAAACTAGGCTAGATATAGCCTTTATAGTTATGTTATTAGCTTGTTATATAAGTAATCCTTCTAAAGAGCATTTTATTACTCTAAATTAGTTATAGAGATATTTAAATAAATTCCCTAACCTAGGGATTTTATACAACTACTCTATTAAATTTAAAATAATAGGACTTTTAAACTCTAATTAAGCTAAAGATCTTAATAATAGAAAATCCACTACTAGCTATTTATTTTACCTAGGATTTTATAATATAATTAGTTAGAATACTATAAAACAAAAAACAGTAGCTTTATCTACTTATAAAGCTAAATATATAGCTCTTACTAAAGCTATTAAAGAAGCTATATATTTATATAACTCTTATAATTATATATTTAAATCTTTAGACTTTAAAAGTCTAGATAAACCTAAGATTTTTATAAATAATAAAGTAGCTTAAAAACTAGTTGAAAATTCTGAATTTTATAAAAAGGTTAAGTATATTAATATTAAATATTACTTTATAAGAAATATAATAATTAATAATAAAGCTTCACTTTTCTAGGTATCTACTAAAAATAATTTGACTAATATTTTAACTAAATCTATAAGTAAAATAATATTTAATAATTATATAACTATTTTAACTATAATAAACTATAAAGGTTTTTTATTTTTTCTTAAAAATAAAACTAAAATAAAAAAGAATATAAATCTATTAAAGAATAAGTTAAAAATAAATAACTTATTATATTAAAAAAAAGGTTTTCTTTATTAATATATATTTTTTTTTATTTTTACTCTAAATACTTTTACTTAAAAAAAAAGGTTTTTATAGAGTTTTTATATAAAAGTTTTTAATACTAAAGAAGTCTTTTAATACACCTTAAGAACGCTAAGATCTAGAATAGAATTAAATTAATATATATCTTAAGGAGGGATATAAGTTTATTAAAAAGAACTAAAAATAAAAGTAAAAAAAGACAAAAAGTAGAATTAAACCTATAGCCTCTAGCTCTAATAAACTAAACTCTAAACTACTAAGTTAACTACTAATAGTAGAATAAACCACTCTAAATATCTCTTATTAACCCCTCTAGGGTACGTATAGCTAACTACAACCCTCGTAGCTAACTACAGCGCCCGTAGCTAACTATAGTAAATACGGCTAATTATATATAGGGCCTAGAGCTACTTAACTAAACCGTATATAACGTACTAAACCCTAAAAGAACTAGTACTTTAAAAGCTAGACTTAAAGGGTAAGGTACTAGGCCTATAAAAAGTAAAGCTCCCCCTAGCCTATAGGGGTCTAGACTTTTATTTTCTTAATAAGTAAGTAATACAGTAAAACACCAATATAATACTATTACTACTATAATAATACTTCTACCTCTTTTATTTATATATTATATACTAAACCTATTCCTTTACTAACTCTATTAAGCCCAATTACTATAAAAGTATTTAGTAATCTTAATACTAACCTTAATACCCTCATACCTATACTTATAGTATATAGTAGAGGAAATTCTAGCTATTAAGAATATACTAAAACGTAAATATAACTATAATATTTTAGTAAAATAAAAGGGCTATAATATATTTATATAGAAACTATTAAAAAGTTTAAAAAATAATAAAGTACTATTATAGTTTAAAGTAAAGTTTAAAAATATATAAAAAAATAATAAACTAATATTAATTTATTAAAAGTAAAAAACTACTTAGGGCCTAAACTAAACTATAAAAACCCTATAGGGTACTACTATAGTAAACTTAACTCTAAAGGGTATAATAGAAGTATAATACTAAATAAATAACTAACTTTTAAAACGATTATTTTTAAAAAAAACCTTTAAACTTATCCTCCTTTTCTTTTTTAAACTTAGAGCACTAGTAGGGGGCGGGGCGGGTACGTGTAATAGAGGCGGGGTAGGTATAGTAAATAGGTAAGCTAGTCTAGGTAGGGCCTAGGGCGTAGTAATAAGGTACATAAGGTAAGGAATAGCTACTACTCTATAGAATATAGTTTTACTATTTAAAATATTAGTAGGAAAAGAGTAAAGAGGGAAAAAAAGGAGTATACTATTAGGCTAATAAGGTTAGTAGTAAGCTTTTTAGTATTAAGGTTAGTAGTTATAGGGGAGGTAGGTAGTAGAGAGGAGGGTATAGTAGTAGAGTAGGTAGGAGGAGTAAGGTGTACTTATTTAAAGTAGGTATTATAGTAATAATACGTTATATTAAAGAATATAGAGAAAATAGTACTATAACGGCCCTTACTAGTGCTACTAGGGCCGCTACTAGGGATAATAAAAGTAATAATATAGTTATCCTTATTAATAAAGTTAATAATATAATAACTAGCTATATATAGTTTAGTAGATAAAGTAAATAGTTATAATCCCTATATGTACTTTTACTTTACTACTAAGTACTAATAGTAGGACTTACTATAGCTATACTAGTACGTAATTAACTTACTATTTTATATTATTTTAATATAGTATAAAAGGTATATTTTTTAACTATTTAAAGAGGCTAGTTAGACTGATTATTAGAGTCGTTATTTATAATAAAGTTACTATATATACACGACTAGGGCTTATTATTAGGGGGAGGATAGGGGGTTACTACTAGGGGTATTAAAAGAATGTATAATAGTAGAAACTATTGTGGGAGTTAGGGGGGGGTGGGAGAGTAGTAGTAAAGTAATAGTAGTTTAATAGTAGGAGGGGGAGAGTATAATAATACTAGTATAGAGTGTTAGGGGGGAGGAAGAAGGCGCAACTAAGGTACTAAGAACTTTATATAAAAGGACGGGGTATAGTTAGTATATAATTAATAAACTATTAATTATACACTAGTTAGGGACTAAATCTTTCTATTAGCTTAATTACTTTAGTACTAATTTTTTTTATTAGTAGTTAGAGATATTAAGTAAAAAGGTTATATTTAGCTGTATTTACTATTTACTACTATTACTAGGGGGATAGGGGGGAGTAGGGGGTATATTATAGGCCTAAGCCTAGTAGCTTATACTTAGGTAGAGGTCTAGTTATAAACTGGCCCTATTCTAGGGCCCCTATATAAAAGGGTAAAGTTTATACATACTATACAAACCTCCTCTCTTTTACTCCTTAAGTTTAGTATAACTCCTTTTAGGTACTACTAAAATACTACTTATAACTAGTCTCTAATAGTAATATTACTTTAAAGTAAAGCTTTTTTATTTAAGAACTTAAAGTTTAAAAAATATAAAACTCTTTTTATATTATTATATTTTAAGTAAGTTTTAAAGTATAAGTAGTAAGTTAAGTTATATTAGTATTCTATATATATTTAAAACCCTATTTAAAATCTTTTATAGTTAACTTTTTATATAATTTAGTATTTTTTTAGTTTATAATAAAGTCTTTTTAGTTATATTTTTTATAAATCTTACTTACTAGTAAATACTTTTTAATAACTTACTTAAGTTAAGGTAGAATTAAGTATTTTTTAATAAATTCTAAGTATTATTTTTATTTTTTAATTTTAATTCTAATTTATTACTAGACTCTTTATAGTTTATTAAAGTAGTTATTTAATTTCTTCTAGATAAGTTAGTATTATTATTAGCTGGGATAAGAATAAGATACTATAATTCTAATATTTATATAAGAGGTTCTTTAATTTTAGTAATAGTTTTTTCTTTAGCGTTATCCCTAATTATAATCTTTCTAACTTAAGGATTAATTATTACTTTAATATTAAATAGCTAAAATATTCTAAGTAGTAATATAACTAAATTATTAGAGTCTCTAGGGTATATATAGGCTTAAACTTCTTAAGATATTCTATATATAATAACTTAAATAGCTATAAAGTATATTATTTTATATATAGCTCTATTAGTAGCTTTTATTTAAAGACCTTTAAAGCCAATTCCTACTAGTAGATACTAGACTAGGCTATATATTTTAGTAAACTTAGGAGAAATAATACTTATTTTTAAGCTTTAATTAACTTAAACCTATTTATTAAGTACTAAATATTAAGACTTTTAAGTAGTGATAATATAATTAAAGTAGAACGGTTTAGTAGCTTTATAATTTATAAAAAAGGCTTAAATGTTTTCTATAGGGTCTAATATAGTTATAAAATATCTGTTTTTATATTTAAACAATACTAAATTACTCTAAATAAAAACCTCGCCTTTGTTAAGTACTTTTTCTATAGTAATAGCTTTACTTTTATTTTTACTCTTTTTTAACTTTTTAAAAAATAGTTTTTTAGGATATAGTTTAAATAGATTTTAAAAACTTTAAACTTAGTTATATTAAGTTTATAAGTAAAATATTAAATATAATCTTCTTTATAATTTTTAAATATCTAAAAGTAGTATTTTAGTTTATATTATAATATTAACTAGACTCTATTACTTTATAAGTACTTTAGTTACTTTAATAAATTAACTCTTATTAATAATTATGTAAAGTAGGATACGTTCTTTAGAGTTTATATTTAGTAGTTTAACTATTTTAGTCTTTTTAAAGGGATTATTTAAAATAGTCTTTATTTTCTTTTTAATTCTTACCTATAAACTTTAATACTAAAGAGTTAAACTTAATAACTTACTTATTAAAACTAAGTTTATTATTAAAGAACACTTAAAGTACTAATATAACCTCCTTAAGCTACTCTTTAGCTAACACTACTCTAACCTTAACTATAATATAATTTTCTTTTTTTAAAGTAATAGGGGTTATTAAGTCTTTTATATCCTCTACTATAAAAAATTTAAAATAATAAAAGTTAGTTACTTTATTTATTATATTCTATAGATTTTAAATAGGGTTTAGTAAAGATAATTTAGAATTATTTATATAGTAATTTAACTTCTATATATAATAGAGCTATATTAAATAAGTATTAATAATTCTTAGTAGTAGCCTTACTTCTCTTAAGAAACTTTAGTTTAAAGGCTATATTATTAACTTAATATATACTTACTTCTATACTTAAAGGCCTCTTTTAGTATAGTTAAAACGCTTATAGTTAGTTTATTTATACTTAATATAAATTATTTTACTAGACTTTACTACTTTAAAGCTATTAATATACTTATTTCTAGACGTCTTTTAGTTTAGTAATAATAGAAGATTTTTATTAGTTCTAGCGAAATCATTAAATATATTTATAAGACAAAGTTACTAAAGAGAACTTTAGGTATTCTAGTTTTAACTCTAGGATTAATAAGCTCTAAACTATATTATTTAGGGTTATTACTATTAATTCTAAGTTTATACTAGTATTACTAATAAAAAGTTAAATAGTTATTAAAAAGGGTAATTATTAAAATAAGTCTAGGCTATATATAGGGGTAGATATAGGTTATTTATTTACTATACTAGGACTTAATTAATGTTTTATTTAGGATTTCAATACTTTATAAGCTATAGAAAAAGCTTTCATTATATTTTATTTATAAGTTATTTATCTTTTACTTCTTAATTTTAAAGAATTTATTTAGTATTCTAAATAGTATTATATACTACTCTAAGGCTAGTAAAAGTTATAGTTATTATAGTTATAGCCTATTAGTAAAGTTTACTATTCTATAAGTCCTTAATAAATTATTAAATTAAACTTTAAAGAATAGCCTATTTTAGTATAGATAACTCTATTTTAATAGTAGTATTTTAGTATTGAATTCTATAAAGAGTTAAAAAAGTATAATTATAGTATTCTATTAAGACTTTATTTTACTTTTATAAGATATTATTAATATTAAAAGTCAAAGCCTATTAGTTTATAATTCTAAATAGAAATTATTCTTTTAAAGCCTTTTTTAATATAATAAAGTTAACTTTAGTAGCAATTCCTTAGTTAACTTTATTTATAATATTAACTAGTTTAAAGATACTATTGATATATAAAGTGGCTTTTTTTTAATTTATATATTAATAGTTTCAATTACTTAAGAAAATAGTAATTTTAAGGGTTTATAGTTAACTATTTTAAAATCCTACTTTAAATATACTAACTAGTAGGCTACTATAGTTTAGCTACTAAAGGTACTATAGTTAAGAGTTAATAGCTTTAATACTATTAAGCTTTTAGGGGTATTAATTAAGTTACTTATATTACTTATTAATTCTAGTAATTTAAATACTAACTATTTAATTAGTAATATAAGGGTTTAATATTTTAAAATATTTATAACTTTTTTTAATAAATTTAAATATAAATTTAAGTATATTAAAGTTAGTTTAGTAGTATTATATAGGATTCTAGGAATATATTAAATAGAAGTAGTTAATAGGCTACTAAGATTTTATTATAATAGCTAAAGCTATTCGTAGCTACGTATATAAGTAACTACTTACTTAAGCGGCTTACTTAAGTAACTTTACTCTGTCTCCCGCTTCTATAAAGGGGCCTTCGCTTTTACTCTACTATATTATAGGACTTAGAGATTAAACTGTTATTTTTACTTTATTTTAACTACTTATACTTAACTATGTAATAGTTATAAGCTTAGCTTATACTATACTTTTAAACTACTATTTCTAAAGTAAATGTACTTACTAGAAAATATTTATATAAATACTTTTTTATTATAATATTTTGATTTTTAACTACTATTTTAATTTAACTATATTAAGCTTAATTTTAACTTTCTTCCTTCTGTTCTTTTATAAACTTATAGAGTGGTATAACTACTCTGCGTAGTTTAAAAACCTTTAAATTGAAGTAGTTATATAAGGGGTCTAGCTTTAACTTAACCCTAATAACTTAGTTTTATTAAATAAGCCCCTAAGAAAAGTATTTTTAATTTTATTTACTTAGTAGTTTTATAACTAAAACGTAGAAATAAAAAGAATTTATTAAATCTACTTTAGTTTATAGAAGAATAGTACTGCTAAGTGCTAGTTTAGTACTTTAATTAAATATAAAAATAGTATTAACTTTATAAAGGCCCCTAGAGTATAAACTCGCTTTTAGAGTAAAGAAAAGTAGCTTAAAAGTACTTTAGGGCCCTTTTTAAATAATAAAACCCCGGGTAATCCAATACTTAATAGTAACAAACCTAAGCCGGAGTGCAACCTACCTTTTACTAAATAAAGTAAAGGCGCGCTTAATAACTATTTTAGTTATATTTTTAATAAAACTATTAATAATAAAGTCTAAAAGTAAAAGGTAAAAGCCTTTAAGAAGATTAGGTTATATATTAATAAGTCGGTGTCTTTAGATATTTTTAAACTAATCTAGTCTAAACTTTTTAATTAAAAAGATACTTCCCTTTATAGTTTACTTTAAAGCCTTTAAACTTAATACTCTTTAAGTAACGCTAGTTTTTTAACTATAATATAATAGGAGTACTAAGTAATACTAAGGAAAGTAAATAGTAGTACTATACTAAGTATTTAGCTAAGGGAATTCTAGGCTATATACTTTTAAGTAATATAATACTACCTCCTAGATATAATAGAACTACTTATAGTTTAAGACTTCTTTTTTACTATAGAGTAAAGAATTACTTTAGAATAAGTATAGGATAAACTTAAGTAGGTTTTTATAAGAAAGAGGTTTAATTAAGCTTAAATTTTACTTAGGGACTATATATCTATACTTAAAGACCTCCTTTATAAAGACTTGATTTTTAAGTTTAGGAGTAAATTAATTAGTATTTTTTTAACTTTTATAGGTTATTTTAACACTATAATCTCTAAGGCCCTATAATTCTTTACTACTAAACCTAAGGGGATTTAGTATATTTATAGTTAAAACTATAGTTAAGCTCTTATAGACTATAGACGTATTTACTTTATAGTTTTTAAGTAAAGTAACTATACTATTACTAAAGTTACTCTTAATAAGGCTAAAGAGATTTAGAGAAAACTTAATATAAAGGAGTACTAGGGCTTTTTAGTTAAACTTATTTAGGCTAGTTAAATTAAAGTTAATTTATTTTATTACTTAGGTACGGTATACTTTACTAGATAAGGGAAGAAATAAAAGGGAAGTAAGGATATAAACGCCTTAAACACTAAAGCTGCCTCTAAGTCAACCCTTTTAATAATATACTAAGTTGTAGTTATGATTAGTAGTAAACTAGTTTAAAAGGCCCTAGGGACCCCCGCCTTACTTATATATACTATAAACGTTTTTTTTACTCTTCTAACTACTTTTTATACTTTAAGTATAAGTACAGTATTTAATAACTACAGTATAACTTATTTTATTAATAACTTTTTTTTTTAAAAAGAGCTTTATTTACCCCCCTAATAAAGAGAGATATATTAAATTAAAAACTACTTTATACTCTATTTTAGTAGTAAGTACAAGGGTTATAAAGAATATACTTAATAACTTAAACGGGCTAAATACCCTTAACTTAATACTAATAAATATTATTTATATAGAGAACTTCTATATAAATATTATTTCTAAAGCACTTCTATAAAAAAAGAGTATTTAGTATACTAGTTATAACGCTTTACTTTGTGTAAGTAATAATAAAAAGAGTTTTATAGTTAAAAAATTAAAAAGAAAAATAAATATTATTTTTTTTAAATTTAAAGTTACTTCCTTTTACTCTATGTTTCTGCGTATCCCTATTAACTTTACTATAACTATAAACGTAGCTGTATTAGCTATAGCCTTTTAAAAGTCCTACTACTAACTAAAAAACTATAACAACAATTCCCTTATATAGTATTTTTATTCTAGCTACCTAGGACCTAAGGTACTTAACTATCTCCTACATAATACTTAAGGAGTAAGACTTAAAAGCCTAATACACTTTTAGTATAAATATTACGTTATAACCTATACTACTTAAGTAGTTTTAAAATAAACTTTTAAAAGTTAAACTATATAGTTATATAAATAAATATTTTAGAACCTTTTTAACTACTTTAAAGGGTATAATTAAAGCTACTAACTTATAGTAATTAAAGATAAGTATACTAGTTACTTTTTTACCTTTCTCTATATTAATAAATAATATAAATCTATTTTTTATATACTAAAAATATTTAAATACTAGGTAGTAAGGCAGCGTAGTGTATCCGTTTATAAAATTTATTAAAATATTAAACGCGTAGTAATTATAATATACAGCTATACTGAGTACTAGTAATAGACTCTAGAGAAGGGAATTAAAATTAAAATAACTCTATTATATATAAAAAAACTAAATAAAGGAAGCAAGTATACTAAATAAAAGATAATACTATAAATTATTAAAATACTTACTTTATTTAACCTCCCCCTTATTTTATAAGTAAAAGTAGCTATAGCTGTGGCCTTTTTCTATAATATAAGCCCCCTTAAGTAAAGAGTATAGTTCTTTTTAATTTAAGTCAAAAAGGCCTAGTTCTACTAGTACTTCTACTAGTAGTAACCCTTTTACTAGGCCCTTTTAATACACAACTTTTAACTTTACTAAAACTAAATATATATATATAGTTATAGAGTATACCCCCTTAAAAAAGACTATAAAGTAAATTAAAAAAAACGCGACTTTAAAGTAAAAGTAAGAGTATACTTTAGATACTTTATAGGATATATTTTAAATACTTATAACCTCTATTAAATCTAAGTACCCTTACTTAAATAAGTTATTATTATACATAACGTAACCTTTAATAAAATAAAATTCTACTTAAAGCCTAACGTAAAGGTAGTAGAGTAAAGTGAAGTGGCCTATACTATAGTTAAAACTATTTAAAAGCCTATTTCTTTCCTTAATACTAAACTCTAAGTCCTAAGCGTTTTTAAAATAACTAATACTTTATTAATATATAATAAAAAAGAACTATTTTTACTAATACTTGCTTTAGTAGTTAAGAACTTAAGTAAAGGTATTTTAGAGGTTAACCTAAAGCTATTTAACTAGTATAAAGAATAGCTATTAACTCTAGACTCTATACTAGTACTTAAAAAAACTTAAAATTATATATAGAGAGTAAAAAGCCCTATACTTAATATAAAAGTATATTAGGTTTATAAACTATTATTATTTCCTAACCTACTTTCTACTTTAAAAATTAACTCTTTTTATAAAAAAATTAAAAATAAAATTATTATAATAACTAATACTAAAGTTCTATAAAAACTAAATATAAAAACTAAATTTTTTTTAACTTTAAAAAGGTAATTTATCTTTTTCCTTAATATAACTATATATAAATTTAGAAAAGATAAGTAGCCCCCTAAAAGAATTAAAGTAAGTATATAATTATAAAAATCTAAACTAACCCAAACTAAAGCTATAGAGATTACTACACTTCTATAACTACTTTATATTCCTTAATACTAAACGCAACTAAAACGCCTTCTTTAATATATATATACTAAATCGTAACTATACCCTAAAAAAAGTAATTTAAAAATACTATACGTATTACTATATAGTCTTTATTTTAATTAATAAAGTAAAGTAAACTAAGTTAATTATACTAAATATAAAAGTCTACTTAAGCTAGTTTAATAAGGTTCTAACTATGTACTAAAGTATTTACTTACTACTACTAAAGCTAAAGAACTACTTTTATAAAGTAGCTAATAAAGAGGTATTTAAGTTTAAAGAAATAGGGGCGTAAAAGGTTATTAATTTTTATAAAACTAAAGTAAAACTAATTCCCCTTAAGTAAGTATTTATATATAAATTTAATAAAAACGGGTATCTCTAGCACTATAAAGCAAGACTTTATATCTATAGAGATCTTTAAGAAAAGTATCCCCTTAAATAAACCTATACAGCTATACTCGTAACTTATACTTTTAAAGTTACTATAGTCCTTACAGTATAATTTAACCTTAAAGTCAACTAGTTCAACATAGTTAATATATTCCTAAATACCAAAAAGGGACCTAATAACCCTCTAGTTATATACCACCTCCCTAAAGACTTTAAGTAGAGTAATAAGCTTCTTAAACTTTACTACGCCCTTTATAGCCTAAAGAATACCCCTCTCCTCTAATATAAGGAGTTCTCTTTAACCCTTTAAAGCCTTAAACTTACACCAACTAATAAAAACTTATACCTTTTTTAAAGCCACAACTACCACGTACTTATCCTTTTTTATATAAATAATATTTTTATTATAAACTATAAAAATAATACTATAAAAATAAAGTAAATTATTAAGAGTATTAAAGTAAAGTATAAACTTAAAAAGTAGAGAGCCGTTAAGTAGTACTTTAGAATCTAAGTTATCTATAACCATAAAGTAAAGAAGATCTATCTTACCTATAATTAGTATATTTAACGTATTATAGAGAAGTTTAGCCTTATAAACTCCCACTACCCTTTAACTCTATTACTACTTACCCCCCTTAAAAAAATACTAAAGACCCTATTAACACTAATATAAACCTATACTAAAAAAAATTAATTTAATTCTATATACTATAATTATAATTTACTTTAATATAACTTTTACTTATACTATTTTTTTAAAATTCTTAATAAACCCTTTCTATAAATACTAAATTACTATAAATTAAGTTATTTATTACCTATACTATACTTACTACCTCTTACTCTACTATAGTAGTTTAGGGGGTAGGGGAGTATAAGTACTTTTAATTACTAAAAATACTTTATTTATAAATAATAAAAAAACATAAAGGTTGTTCTAGGGATATATTTTTTTACTTTTTAGTAGCTCTATTTAATAAAAAGCTATAAAGTAAAATACTATAATAACTTTAATAACTAAAGCTAAGCTTTTTAGTTTTAAGTATACTATAAAAGAAATAATTACTCTTAAGAGGCTCTTTAGAGACCTTAAACTTAAACTGGGTAATATATAGTAAATTTATTATAATAACTATTAAATTATATACTTTATAGTAGGAAAAAGGAAGTATATTTTAATAAAACTTTATTATATTAATATATAAAATATATAACTTTATTAAAAGTATACTAAAAAGTTATTTAATATTATTTATATACTAACTAATAAAATACTTATTAATAGCTTTACTAAAGTACTTTTTTATTTAAAGTTTAAATAGTTTAAAGTACTCCTTAACTTTTAAGATATTAAGTTATATATTATAAAGAGTAAAAAGAATATATAAGGTAAATACAGCTTTAAGCCTATGTTTATTTAATTCTTTTTAATTTAAGAGCTAGAAAGTGTAAAAAGCTCCTATAAAAGAGCCGCTGCTATACTATACTAGGTACTACTACTATACTAAATACTACTACTACTATTAATACTACTACTAAAGTAGACTTATACTTTTATTATTACTACTACTACTAAAGTAGACTTATATTAAGTTAGAGTTAAGTAATACTACTACTATTAAAGTAAACTTATACTTTTTTATATTTAGTCTATAGAGTATTTTTAAATATATTTAATATAAACTAGAATAAAAAAGCTATACTTTAGTTAAAGTTAATTATAACTAAGGTATTAAGGTTTATTTAAGTAATAGTTAAATATAAAGGCTTTTTGTTATAAATAAAAAAATAGTTTTTAATACTTACTTTAACTACTTTTTTAAAAGTCTATAGAGTAATAGTTACTTTAAATAGCTTTAAAGGAGTTATTTTTATAAAAGTTATTTTAACTTTAAAAACTAGTATTAAAAAGGCTAAAGCCTTTCCCTTCCCCTTCTTTAAAAGAGTTAACCTTTAATTACTACTTTTACTCTTTAGTATAAATATTAGTAAAGACTAGGCCTTTGTATTATTAAGGGTTATAAGAATAATATACTTAAAGTTCCTATACTAAGCTATAGTTTTTATAATAAAAAACTTATTTTATTAGTACTAAGTAAGGCTATTACTAGGAAAGGGAGTATAAGGCTTTTTTTTATTTTTATAGTAATAATACTTTAAGCTATTAATTAAGGCGTTATATATACTAGGGTCCCTATTAATTAGTATACTATAAATATACTAAATATAAGTAAGAGCTTTAGGCTAAATGCCCTTACTATTAAAAACTACTATACTTTTAGTTATACTAAAATAAAGTTAATAACTAAACTAAAAGAATAATATAAAAAAACTAAACTTACTATAACTACTTAAGAGTAGCTTAGGTGTCTTAAGAGTAGGGGAGGTATTAGTAAAAGGCTCTAAACCTCCCTTTTTTATAACCTTTTTTTAGGCTATAGTGGGTTAGTTAGTAGAAGTAGTATTAACTGCCTCTTTAGTATAGTATAGAGCTATTTAAAATAGTTAGTATAGATTTATAGTAATAAAAATAAAAGTGACTTATTCTAAAAGGCTATAAACTCTTTATAGTTAATTAACTAAGTAGCTATAAGGGTAAGGTACTTTTTTTTCTTTAGAGTTTATATATAAATATAAAGTTAAATATAACTTAACTAAAATAGTAATAAATAAATTTACTATTAGGGGGTAGGAGTAGTTTTACTTAAAAGGCATATTTATACTTTACTACTAGTATTATTAAGTTAATTTAAATTAAAATATATATTAATTTAAGTAATAATAACGTAAAAAAGAAATAATTAAATATACTAGTAGTAACTTTTAGTAGCTATAACTATAGCTACTATAGTAACTACAACTTTCTTAATGTATATCTTTTATACACTTCGCAGTGCGCGCCGCGCGGGTAGACTTAGTTTACTTTTTAAAAGTATTATTAACTATTATACTATATAAACTATTAAAATACTATATTTAAACTAAATACTATTAATACTTTTAAACTATATAAAGTAGAGTATTATAGTATTAAAGGTAAAATTAAGAGTATTTATACTTTATTTAAATATTATTACTAAGGGAGAAAAAGAAAAGAAATTAGGGCCCTTAGAGGATTATTATTTACCTACTTTAAGCCGGGCATTTACTTAAATCCAGCTAATTAAAAGCGCCTAAAAATATTTATTAATTTTTTTACTTACCTCTTACTATATAAATAAAAGTATAACTACCCTAGTATAGTAATAAAAGTATTATAATAAAGTAAGAGTAGTATTAATAAAGTAAAGGGACTTTTATTTTATTTATTAGTCTTTTTTATAATATAAAATCTTTTATTTATACTTTTTTTTATTAAACATTAATATAAATATTTTTAGTTATATATTAAGAGGCTGTGAGTATAGTACTTTTAGACTTCTTTTGAGTCTAAAGGGGTATATTATAATAGCTAAAGCTATTTATAGCTGTATATATAAGTAACTACTTACTTAAGTAGCTTACTTAAGCAACTTTACTCTATCTCCTACTTTTATAAAAGGGCCTTTACTTTTACTCTACTATATTATAAGACTTAGAGATTAAGCTGTTATCTTTACTTCGTTTTAACTACTTGTACTTAGCCGCGTAACAGATTTTAAATTATTATTTTATAGTAGTAGTTAATTCTAGGGTAGTTAAAGGGCTAATTTTAAGTATAGTTAGAGTTTCTAGGCCGTTTTTAAGGTTCTACTCCTTTAATTCTAGTATATTTATAGGGTTTAAATTTAGATCTTTTAGAACTCTAAGTAGTAGTAAAGTACTTTTAAGATAATTCCTTTACTAATAAAAATTAAATAAACTAGTCTTTAATAAATTCTTTTTTAAAAAATAGTTAATATTTTAAATTAGTATATATTTCTTAATATTATTAGTTAATAGAATATCTAAGTAAAAGGGCAGGCGCCCACCGTGGCATTTAAGGCCACGGTCGCGCATTTAAGGCACGGCACCTTCTAGCTTAGTAATTAATTGCGCACACAAGCACGTAGTGCTTACATGCCCCCTCAATGTGATTACTAGGTCTCCTTAATGACATTGCGATTTTTATAAGTGCGTAAAGACCCTAGGGGTAACCAGGCCCTAGGTAGAAACCACACGTTTTAGTTCACAAGTCGGGACTCGAACACACAAGGTGATATGCGTAACACAGAAGTGTAAGCAGGCTCATAACCTCTAAGTAAAAGGGCAGGCGCCCACCGTGGCATTTAAGGCCACGGTCGCGCATTTAAGGCACGGCACCTTCTAGCTTAGTAATTAATTGCGCACACAAGCACGTAGTGCTTACAGGATATAAAGTAGAGTAGTAAGTTAGTAATTCTAATAGGTAGATATACTCCTTAGTCTTTACTTTTTAGGTTTTTTAGAGTTAATATAAGTACTAAAAAGGAAAAGGTATTTATAACTATAATTCTCTAAGTAGTAAAGTAAGTACTAGTTAAATTAAAAAAAGTACTTATATTAAAAAGTATATTAAATAGTATAAAATTCCTAAGTCTTTAGTGTTTTTCTAAGAGGTTTTTAATAATTCTTAAGTATAAAAAAGTTAAAAAATATATAAAGAGAAGTTAAAGTAATACGTTAATTAATTCTAATTACTTTTTTAATAAAAGATAAGTTAACCTTATATAGTAAGTAGCTAAAAAGGATACCTTTTAGCTAGTGGTTTTAAAGTAACTTCTATTTCTAATGTTATATCTAGAAAGTTTCCTCTTGCCTATTAAAGGCTTCTCCCTATAATTTTAGCCCTATAGAGGCCCGTGCCTTATATAAGAGCGGCTGTACTAAACCCCTCGGAGCCGAAAGGGCACTGAGTTATTAGGTCTTTATAAAGTTTTAGAGAGTAAGTTTTGATAGGTAACTACCTATCCTGATGCCAGCTGGGTAATCTTCTATATTACGGCCCGGCGGCTGCGAAGGGGGACCTGAGCCCACCACGTCCTCACTCTGCGTGATGCCGAGATGCCGGGAGATGCCCTTGAGGACGCACACACACCGTGACACAGACACAAACGGGTCGGATCGCACGACCCTCGGAAGGGCCCTGGCGACGTACCTACCTAGGTAGGTAGTGTAGGCACCTGCACCTGCACCGAAATGACAACATGATGAACCCCATCCGATACCTACATACTACCCGCTACATAGGTAGTAGTAGTAGGCGGTAATACCTACTGTAGTATCCGTATGGAGTACATACGTATGTACCTATCTCCAGTTCTTATTCCCGTGACGTCTCCGTTCAACTTCGGCCTCGCCCTCGCGGGCCATCCTCAACAGGAACACGCGATTCGTCTCCGGTCTCCCGGAATGATGAATCAGATAGGCGGCGGGCCTCACGGCGACCCAACCACTCCCGGCCTGGAAGTATCGCGTTCGTCGTACATGGAGCACACCTGTTGTTGCCTCTCGACGTAGGTGCCATGCAACCGCCGCGGCACCGAATGCCGAATCCCAGATGCGACCTGATCCCGGGCTCGCCTCCCCTCCCCGTGCCTACTGCCTCCCTGTTGGGGTTGGGGGGCTTCACGACATCCAGACTCGCCGCCATGATGTTCTCAACCGCCGGAAGGATAAATATACAATGGCTCTTTCAGTCTGTACCTTCTCGTCCTCCGCCTGCTCGCCCATTCTTCAACTCGAAAATCCACATCGCCTAGCCTGTTCTTTTTCACCACCTACCTCACATTCTTCTTGCCCTGCCCGCGCAAGAGAGTATCCCCAGAAATCGTCCACTGCCTGTTTCAATGGACAGCTCATCTCCAGAGATGCTCCCTTATGCCATGGCTCCCGCCTTCCTCCCGAAGGGCCCTAGCCACACCTCCTATGACATCATTGCCGCTCAGTTCACTGCCCGCATCGTAAGTGTTCGGCATGGCTGCCACTCTTTCCGTCAAATTCCCGTCTTTTGTGGTTGACCGAGTAGCCACAGGGCTCCGATGACAACGGCTACTGCACTCCCTCGTCTCTATGGTCCTGCCCCCCCAGCCCCACGTCGAGCGTCGACTCCAACAGAGTTGGCGACGACAACGACGAGTTCGGCCACTCCTCCGCGAGCGTTTCTGAGACATCCTCCGCTAAGGCGGCCCAGAAGGGCCGGCGCTCCATCATATACAAGAACTGCAGCGACGCTCTCCTTTCGGTGAGTTTATTCATCGTCACTCCCTGCGGCGAGTGTCCCGACCGAGCTAGCCAACGGTGCTGACCTTTGCCTGTAGAAACGACGGGCCCAGAACCGAGCCAACCAGCGAGCCTATCGCAAGCGCAAAGAGCAACGCCTAGAAGATCTTCAGCAACGGATCGACGAGGTGAACCAGAAGAATGACGCCTTGTGCTGCGCGTACCGGCTGCTCGCCGATGAATGCTGCCGCCTTCGTGCCGGCCATTTGGCTAAGCAGCCACGGACAACCTGGCACATGGCCAGCACCGACAGCTTGGCCCTCGACATGGCCGCACTGGACACCTACCGCGCCAACCCTGTTCTGGCGTCGAGTCCCATTCCCGAGGCGCACCTGGACTATCCCGAGAGTCCGGAAAGGTTGTGGGGCCACTACCCGTGAGGGAGCCCTCGGCTCTGGCGTATTAGCGGGACTCGCCCCCGGTCTCTGCTTTAGTCTCTCGTCTATGCAAATGACGATTCCTCTTCGGTTGGACGCGGTCGAGAACTTAGAAGTTGAGACATGTTCTCCAGGTTGGAGTCGTTGGGTTGTGGCAGAGCGTTCCTGCATTCGAGGAGGAGTTCGTTTCTTTCGCTTCAACAAGTAGGTAATAATCGCAACGTAAACAGGGTGACTTAGCAGCTGTGGCATTGAAGGTGGCACTGGCTACATAGTTTACCTAACAAAGTTGATGTCACGGGCCTACAGGACAACGCTGCTATCATCAATCTCTCTATCGTCCATTCATGCGACTTAATCTCTGCAATGCCCGGCCAACGCTCTCGATGCTTCTGGTCACATGACAAGCCTCCCATTTATCTTGCTTACGATGCTGGATCAACACCTTGCCACAGGACCTCCGGGGACAGTATAAGTCGTCGGCTGCAAGGCGGTGTTAGAAATGCGACTTCCACATTCGACCTCTCCAGGTGCGAGCTCACCACGGGATAGTAGATGTTGATCAGGATACCAGACTCATTGCCCGAGTACGCACCCCTGGGCACTTGTCAGAAGTCTCCCCCAAAACCTGCGAGATGGGTAACCTACGGAAACTTGACTGTCGGCGAGAACTGGCCACCGCCTGCGCCCGTAACCAGGATCTGAGCGCACGAGATGTAGAACTGCGCTCCACCCTTGGCACTGGCCGAGTGCAGTCCAATTTGCTCGATACGGAGCAGATATTCTCCAGGGGCTGCATCGGTCTGTTAGCCCATGGCCCAGATCGCGCAAAATGGATGAGGAGCGATGGCGTACGCGTGCAGGACGGGATCTGAAAGTTGAAGGCTGATTGCCCTGAGGCGGGGAACTTGATCTGCCCGTTGCCTGTCTGCGCGCCGAGTTCCCAGATCTTGGCCCACGGTCCGCTGCCATCGTACGTGGTGACATTTCCGGGGCCAGCCGGAGAGAGCCAAACTGACACAGGGCCATCGTGGTAGATGGCCTGGTCCATAGCAAAACCAACCTGTGGTTGCGTCAGCAAAGCCGAGCTCCCGGTAGTGGGCTGACGTCCCGGCCGGAGTGAGAACTGTGCCTACCGTCGAACCAGCAGTAACGGTGGCTATCTGCGTAGCGGTGCCCGAGGAAAGTCCGCCAGCATTGCAGACTATGTCTTTGCCTAGAACATCGGTGACGGGGCTGTTGTGGTTCTTGTTCCTCCGGACATTGACGTACTCGCCCGTGTTGCGGCCTCCCACCACCAGGCTTGTGAAGCGGTCTGAGTTTTAGGAATTAGAACCATGGGTAGTGCCAGCCGGAGTGAAGAGACTTAGCCCACAGTGAGCCATTGTGAAGTCGCAAAGTGCGGCGAGCGCTGCGCTGATGGACAGGAGTGACGACTTCATCTTGGGGATCGAGGGTAGAAGATGCCTCTGCAAAGTCGCCGAATGTTCCGGAGCTACTGTTTGTTACTTCCCAAATATGACAGACCGTATCGGACGAGGAATATGCAGCCATGATATATCCATCCAGGGGCTGCAACATAGTTGCAGTCCTCCCTCTTCGTGGCCATTTATGGTCGTCACTGACAGCGCCCCCGAAAACTGCCTGATCAAGTAAATCTGCAGTATCAAAGTTGGATTGCCGAGATGCTGTCCCAATCATCCGGTCAAAATAGCCGACATGTTTTCCCGTCTCTGGTGTCTGGGCGACACGCCCTCCATCCTGTCCTCTCAGCACGAGAGATCGATGTGTACCCGAGAACGCCATCCGTGAGGTTCCGCGGGATTCCAAGTTGAAATTAGACGTTTCATTCAGGCTATTGCTTGGGAGTGTATGTATGGGTAATGTCATCAGGCTAATTGGGCTGGTGGTTGTTAAACCACGTAGACCAGGGCTCAAGCCTCCCTGCGCTTGACGACAACCGATGGCTCGCGGGGTGTCCATCAAGGCCGACAGAAACATTATTCAAGGCATTGAAGAGGCCCATTAAAACGAAGGTTCATGGAGCAAAGTGCCTTCCTAACTAGTTAGGCATGAGTTATTTGCTAAACAAAGCTACAACACAGCGTTTCTGGCGGGTTACATGCGTACACGACTCGCCCGGCCAGATACCTCCCCCGCAAGAAATGGAAGCATCGCAAAATGGAACCCTACTGCAGACACACACCGATACGAACCATACCAGATATAGCGTGTAGTTCGCCATTCGTGCGCTGTTGCTTCAACAAGTCCACTGCTACACTGTCAGCGCGTGCTGCGTAGATGCTCGCGAAACAAGACGAGAACCCACCTCCTTGCCTCCCGGAACCTCGTACGAGGTGAACCCAGGTTGGTAGATCTATTTTCTCATCAGCAAGTTGCACGGTATTTGGTAGGATAAAGACCTGGAAGGTTCACGTTGGCGGTGTATCCGGAGTCCGTCTCTTTGAAGACGCCAGGAATGGAGAGCGTGGGCGCAAATGAGCCTGCTGGGGCGGAACTGCCAGTGACGTTGATCTGCGCGCAGGAGATGTAGAACTGGGGGACCCCAGCGGGCCACGGGTTGTGAATGCCCAGAGACTGAATTCGCAGCAGGTACTCGCCGTTGGGCAGGCACGAGGGGATCTTGTGTTCGTAGGTTTCTACAGAAGCAGTCAGCCGGGATATCTCTTCTTTTGCTCGCTTCTGGACCGATCTCACGTCGCATAGGCCATGTTGCTTGGTTGTTCAAGAAAGTCGGGCCAAAGTCTTTGATTTTGGCCCATTTCCCGGCCCCGTCATAGTCCTGGACATGCGCGGGGGCCTTGGACAGAAATCTGTATCGATGTTTTGTTTTTCAATGATGGTTCTTCACGAGAGGCGGCTCCAATGGGTCACTGACAGCGAGATTGGTCCTTGGTGATAGACGGCCGTGTCGAGCGTGAAAGAGAAGGCATCACCGGGCCGGACTTGGGTTACCGTCGTCTGCGCCCCGCTGCCGCCTCCCTCGTTGCATCTCAGGTTATTGGAAGCAAGATCTGAATCTGATCAGCTGGTATTCACTTTCGGGCATTCCAGAGGGCTCACCGGTAACGGGAGAATTGAAGTTCGAGTTCTTCCGGATATGTTCAAACACCCCAAACTTCTGAGAGCCGACGGTTAGTTGTTGGAAGATGTAGTGGCCAGAGACGTCCGAGATGGCCACCGAAACGGCGGCTGCGAGAGTCAGGAACTTCATCGGGTGCGATCTGCCACGGCGGCGACAATACGGCGGCAGTTTAAATCAAAAGTGTGAATGAATTCGAGGAGAGAGAAAAAGATATCACGACACTGGGACTACCCGGACTACTTATCAGGCTCGCCAGTGCCGCGTTACATATATGGCACTGCCATGCTAATCATCTCGGCAGGCCTCGGCTCGGAACCATGACTTCCTCGACGTTGTCATGACGAGGACTCCTGTAATCAGGAGAACCTGAACCTCATGAAAGGTTCATAGCGTCTGATCAAGTGATTCTTAACAACGTCACGTCGGCAACGTTGGATTTGTCGTCCGTCTATCAACAGAGTTGCTTCCGGTAAAAGTTCTGCATGAAGAGACGAGGGTTCTATTCGCCGGGAAGACCATCCTCCGCATTCCCACTATAAGTAAATTGAGCTTACGGCCCATGATGCGTCGCTTCGAACGACTCCTCTGTTCCACGCCCTGTTCCACGCCCTGTTCCGTGAGTTAACAACTCTTCATGATCATTTAGACCTTCGCTACCTCAAAGGCGCAATCGGACTCGGGGCCTGGTAGCGTACCGAATTTAGGTGACGGGCCGCGACGTTTACCCGGAGCTTATCCTTCCGACTCCAAAGCGGTGCATCCATTGGGAGCGCAGACGGGTAGGCAGAAGATCGACAACATCCGAGTCACATGCGACTCCACAGATTCATTCGCCTTGGCACGTATATTCGCATCCGTATACTGGAGGAGAAAACTCATAAATTCATTGCAAAGGTTCATAGTGGAATATGTGACTAATTCGATCTTGCTCTCTCGTCCTACTCGTCCTTGTTGTCCTCCTTGTCCTTGTTGCCCTCGTCGTCCTTGTCGTCCTCCTTGTCCTTGTTGCCCTCGTCGTCCTTGTTGCCCTCGTCGTCCTTGTTGCCCTCGCCGTCCTTCTTCTCCTCCTTATTCCTATCCACATTCCGGGCCTCCAGACAATGTTTACCACAGTCACACTTTTCCGTCCACTCTGTTGTATTCCGGCACGGTAAATACTTGCCCTCATCGTCGGTGTAGATGCATTTGGGGGAGTGAGGGCACCAGGCTGTTAGTGACCGAAGACATCCTTTATGGTCCTGATTTTCAAGAGCAGGAACAAGGGTCAAGTGGTGAGGGTTGACGCATGCATCCAGAATACCCTTCTTGGTGTTGAACCGGCCTCGGTGGCATCGGTGGGCGCAATGAAGGTTGGTGTCGGCAGCATCAGCGATCCTCCCCGAGTTCTGTAAAAAGAACGTCATCCGGTGGATTGGCCACTTGTTTTTGTTGCCAGCTTTGCCGAGGTTCTTCGAAGGGTACCCTGAAGCTTGCCCCGTGTCGCCTCGCATAAACCAACAATCATCAACTGTCGTAGGTGAATTGGTGATTTTCTTTGTGATATCACCTATCCATTTTTCCCACGTGAGATTACGACCATCCGTCGGTGTCTTGGGCATCATCAACTCCTTGCCCTCTCCCCCAAGGGGCCCAACCATTGTTGTAGGCAGGGCTGCAACCCATCGTCGGAACTGGCGCAACAGGAACAGGAAATCGACTGACTCTGTACTCGACAATGGTGCGGGCGGCGAAGACCCTGGCTCCTGGGCCTCAGTGGAAGGCGTGGACGATGAAGGCCTGAGTTTCTTCTTGTACTCGGTCGAGTCGTCATCCGAAAACAAGCGCTTACGAGGCATCGTGACTGTTGGTTGATCCGCCGCGGCTCGTCAAAAATCAAGGCACAAGCGAGCCAGTAGTTGTGGCCGTGGCGATATGGCTTAGGGCGGCAGCGAACATGTCGTCTTTTCTACTGCTTGTCGGTCGAGATCCAGGAGGCTAGAGACCACAGGGCGAATTCCAGTACTTGGGGAATTCCAACGCTAGGAGAGTTCCAGGGCTGGGGGGATTCCAGCGCTGCCCTGATTTGCGTGGCATCACTGACATGCTATGTAAGGGAGCCAGTCGAGGGGTTGGAAGTTCACCGCGCCGAGGGGCACCACGCGCCGCGCAGCGTTTCATTGAGCGGACATATTAGTGTGAGTGTGGTGAAATATTATTGAGTGGTAGGTATCTCTCAGAAGTGGGAGCAGGTGGCAGGTAAAACTGTTCTCCGCCTACAGACGGAATGTTGACTCCATAGGCAGATAGGCTAGTCGATGGAACGAACCGAACGACTCGCTTGTCACCCCTTGTCTGAGACGTCCGTGTGGGTCCACACTTAGACGGCGACCGTCTTCTCGTGATGGGCAATGTCTCCGTCGCTGTTGGGCACTGCCTTGTCTCCCTCGGTGCCGGCGCGCTCCCTAAAGGTGGTGGACGGGCGCCAGCCCACCGATTTGCTAGCAACGCTGACCTCGGCGTACAGCTCTTCGACCTCCTCCAGGGTGAGGCCCTTGGTCTCGTAGATGAAGAACCATACGAACGCGATACAGAGGAAACAGGCGGCGAACCAGACGAAGAAGATCTTGGACTGCAGGTTGGCATAGCCCTCACCGTAGTTGACCAGGTAAGGTGTCGAGTAAGCGATGGCCCAGTTGAGAAGCCACTGGTTGCTGTCAGCACTGGCACGATTACATGGGGATCAACTGCGGCGTAGCTTACGTTGGTCGCGGTCGACAGAGACAGGGACTTGGCACGCGTCTTGAGCCCGAAGATCTCACCGTTGACGACCCAAGCCAGGGGGCCCCAGGTCCTGTTGGCGTGTTAGTTCACCAGTCCTCGATCCTTACTTGGACGGCAGGGTTCCGTGGGCAGGCTACAGGCGCAAAACCTCTTCCGCGAACGGTCGGGACGACTTACGAGGCGAAGAAGAAGATGTAAATGCACACAAAGGCAATTGCGGCCTTCTGAGCCGGCAGGTTGTGTACGATGATGTTACCACTATCATCCTGGCCGGTGGTCAAGGTTCCTAGCATGGCAACAAGGAACTGCGAGACGCACATGCCGACTGCACCCCAGAGCAGCATGGGTCTACGTCCCCAGCGGTCGACGGCGTACATTCCCGGAAGAGTCGAAACGACGTTGATGGAGGACGTGATCATGCCGATGACGAATCCGTTGGAGAAGCCGGAGTTCTGAAAGTACTGGGTTCCGTAGTAGAAGATGAAGTTGATGCCACTAAGACGGGTCAGCACACATTCCGGAACATGGTCGTGAGCAGCACGCGTACGTCAACTGTTGCAGGGCTTGCAGGGCACATCCTGTGAACTGGCGTTTAAGGACGGGGGGCTTGAAGCAGTCCATGTAGCCGGCGGAGCCAATGTTGCTCTCGTATTCATGGTTGGCTTGGATCTCGGCAAGCTCTTCTGCGATGGCCGGGTCGTTCTCGGGCAAACGCGGCGAACCTCGAGAGCGCATTGGTGGCGCGATCCAGGCGACCGCGCCTGATGAGGAAGCGGGGAGTCTCGGGCAGGACGAGCATGCCGGCGAAGAGAATGATGGACCAGGCAAACTGGACGGCGATGGGGATGCGGTATGACCCGGTGTCCTGGCGGTTGTGGGTGGCATTGTTGACGATGGCGGCCAGCAGCAGACCGATGGTGATGGCCCATTGATAAGCGCCAACGATGGCACCACGAATCCATTTGGGGGCGGTCTCGGACTGGTAAAGGGGGACTATGGCGTGTCAGTCTCGGACGGGTTGCAGGATGTGAGAGACGGTAACAGGGCAGAAGTCAGGCCAACGCCGAAGCCGGCGAAGAAACGGCCGGCAAGGAAGACGGGGATGTCAACGGCAATGGTCTGCAGGACGACGCCGAGGTTGAAGACCCAGGTGGAGGCGGCAAGTCCCATCCGACGGCCGATGGTGTCGGCAAGGAACGGAGAGGCTAGGGCGCCAAAGAAAGTGCCGGCAGAGAGGATGGACACGATGGCAGACTCCTGCGAGGGCGAGACGTCGGGGTTGCCAGCGGGGTTCACGTAGCCGGTGCTGAAAAGGCGTTGCCAGTAAGACTTGATCGGAGACGGTCAGTTTGGTCGACGAAGACGGAGGAGCGACACTGGGGGCAACGTACCATCTCGAGGATGCCATTGATGGTACCGGTGTCATATCCAAACAGCAAACCACCAAAGGCGACGAAGAAGCCGATGAGAATGGCGGGCCAGGCCTTGCCCGGCTCGCCGACTGGCTTGATGCCCATGGAAGCAGATTTTGGCGAAGACGGATTCGAGAGGAGGAGCAGGCGAAGCCCGGAAGTGTTTTGTTCAGACTCGGCACGTCGTCGAGGCTTGGGCAGCTGGAGGCTTGAGCGCGAGGAGAAGAGGACGCACGTAAGGTGTGAAGTGCAGAAAGATGGGAGGAAACGCCTGTCGCCCTTAAAGTTCCCGGATTATGGTAGTACAGCGCCAGGCTCCCGCACTTGCTGGCCCCCCCAGGCCGCGGGGAGAGTGGGATGGCGCGTGTGGTAGCCAGGTAGTGTAGTGTAGTGTGAGTGTACAGGCGTTCCATCACCCACCCCACCATGAGACAGGGTTGCAGCCTGGCCATGGCCCATGGTTACCTGTTGCGAAGTCCTCACGCTTGCCGGTGTCGAGTTCAGACGTGCCTGAAGGGTCGGGGGGGGGCGAAAGACAGGCCGCACTGGTGCCGATGGAGGATCACGAGGACGTAGGTGTTTGGTGTGGGTGAGGTCGACGTGGTAGCTTGTAAGTACTAAGTACCACTTCCTACAACGGCATCAGGCATCTCATCCATCACAAAGACGAACCTCAGTCACAAGGGTAAAAGCAGTAGAGTACCAAAGACTAGAGTAGCAAATCGAGCTCCGGGAGTCAAAAAGACTGGCAAGGTCTACATACCTACACTGTATGATGCCATCCGTAGTACCGTTTCCATCGCTCCCCCCGAACATGACCCAGCTGGGTAGTAAGAGGCGGGTCCCGGAGAGATGGTCTCCATCCTGGGAAGTGAGGGGACCCTGGGGTATTTACGTTACTATGTACTATTAATCTGTGCTACACTACCATGCACATGTGTTCCCAGCAGTGTACCATCACCAGGTTTTCAGTGGGCCATGCGGAATTTCCAGTGTGGAAGGTAAAGGAAGCGAGTGTTCCCTCTCGAAGGACTCCAGAACGCGCACGCCGGCGGCGAATGTCATCCGGCGTCTAATGCGCACCGTTTCTCGTTTCGATTTAAGCACCAAAAACTTCAATCAAGCCGCGGCAGCGTTATGGGGTAGGGTGAACCGTTAACCAAACGTTAGTATACCTTACCTAGCAGTGCAATAAACGATAAACCCACACCCGTCATGTCTCGCGGCACCCGGTGGAGCAAGCGCTTGCGATGCGTGACAGAAAGACTTTTCATGGCTCTCACGAGTCGCCAGTCTCCCTTGACCATTGCCCGCGACTCGATGTCCCAGCCGGACGGCGTGAGTTTTGCGGAGAATGGAAGCGCGTGGGGAGGGATGGAGTATGGACATTGGCACTTGTGCTCACTGTTCAGTCTAGAAATAGAGGATAGTACGGTAAGATCGTAAGGTTCTACCTACCTACCTACTTCATATCTACCTATGGTAAGGCAGGCAGGGGAGGGCGTCATCTGGCTCTCCCCTCTGGTGCAGGTGCCGTCTAGGTGGGGCTACCTTTACAGTCACCAGTGTGGCTACACTAGTGCTACGACACGGGGGAAACTTGGGTGGAGGCATCGCCTCCGACGACAGGCCATTCAGCAGTCAGACGATATCAAGCAAACGCTAAGCAACGCTAAGAAACTAAGGAGCGCCACCACTGGCAGTTGGGCGGCGGGCCGCGGCAAGAACCACACGCGACTAGGTACACTTGCAATGCTACCTACCTATACCTTGGTACCTACCCAGATAAACAGAGTTCACACCTGCCAATACCTAGAATGGGCACCTACGTAGGTAAATAGCCTCCCCCTCAACTTTTCAAGGCTCAACTCAACCTTGGCTTAGAAAGGTTCCGAATGTGAGATAACACGGTGTCATCTACCGGAACAGGTAGGTAGGTAGGCAGTAAATCTCTGATCTTGATCGTCTCCCGGGCCCCATGGGACTTGGTGCTGTTCGGCCGTTTCACTTCTGAGCCTCTGACCCCACTCCTCTCTACCATAGTAAGGCCCTGGTCTCCGCACCACGCGTCTCATTCGCTGGCGCTGAATTTTTTCGCGACTTTCGACGCCCCGATGTAAAGCCGACACCTCCAGCATCGCCAACGCTCGTCAGAAATGTTCGCTCAAATTTCGATCCTTGATGATTTTTCCCCTTCTTTCCTGGGCATGACCTTTGTTCATCGCAAGTCAACATCAAAAAGTATTCCATCATTTCCCCCCGGGTGTCCACCTAGCTCATCAATTGCTGGCCACAGGTACCTATCAATACCGCGCCGTAAACCATTAATGGTGTCAGCAACTTCCGCCAGCAACGCATCGCCGAGGCTCTGACGACTCACGACTCACGAGCAGCTGTTCGTGAGCCACTCAGACCAGGCCTCTCACACCCTCCCGCGCCTGGCGACAACGCAGGCATCCTTCCTCAGTCATCAGTAAGTAGTAGTAATGGCTGTGAGTGCTACCTAGTACCATATCATCCGCATCCGCACCCGCACCCGGTCCCAGTCCCTGACTCTCATCCTGGTTGACCCTCCCTCGTCCGGCCCGAATCTCTCGCATGGCTCGTCCTGGTCGGTGGTGGGTGTTCTTTCCAAAGTGCTTGGAGTATCCGTGTGTACACAATACATGATACAGTAATGCAATCTATTTTACTTTGTTCGTCTCCGCTGCTCGCCCACACTGCTCGCCCACACTCCCGCTGGCTTCTTCGGCCTTTCTTCGATGCTTTTGCGCTTTAGAGCTCCGCCCGCCATTTGTAATTGCCGGTGCTGGGCATTGCCCGGGCTTGCGACGCCCTGCATAGGATGAGCCGCAATCGCCCGGCCCGTTTTCGACAACCGCCGGCGTTTTGCGCATCCTGCAAAACATTAGCAAGAGAGCAGAAGGGTAACAAAACAATTGCCTGACAAACCGTCGTCCTGGGCCATGAGAGGCCCCCACGTGCAGTGGCCCCGGGTCCCAAATCCGGTGTCAGACTTATTCACATACGCACAGGTAGTCGGCAACGGCGACCAAAGTGACGGATGACGACAACAGACGACGACGACGATTGATAGTGATAACGAAGTAGCATTAGTCGTTTACCATCGATATCAGGTATTAATCTACTTTCAAAGTGAGATATCCAAGACATCAAGGCCGCTCTCAAGTTGAGACAGTGAGCATTCTTTGCTGAGACATAAGTTCGGCATTGAGACATCACAGGATCCTTTCCCATTGTGGCCACTGCGATGGCCAGAAGGAGTCACCCTTGGTATAGTACGCCGCAAAGCTCAAGTCGTCAACACTTCCCTGGATCAGTACGTCGTCCCATCCGCCAACCGTATTGCCGCAATATCGGGCTGAGAACTAGCGCGGATAAGAGACGGGGATGAACCGCGGTTGATCGACCGTGGCGTTGATGATGTGGTTTGCCACGGCGCGGCCGGCATTTTTGAGCCCACGTTCCAGTGCTCAATTCGAGTGTACCGGCCGTCCCCGCCAGGACCATGGTACGGGAAGGTCGCGATATCACCGTAAACGGCGTACATCCCTTGAGACCAACGACGAGGAAGTTCTCATCGGTCTTGATAGAGCTGTCTGCTCGACCGAATGACCTTGTTGTCCTTCTTGAAATTCAGTCGCAGGTGCAACACCAACCCCAAGAACGACCAAGTCAGCATCGATGCTGGTGCCATCTTTAAGAAGGACAGCGCCGACAGCAGACGGGTTGGTGACGGAAGGTACGGCTTTCTCGACCCCGGCGGACATGTGGAACTTGATGCCGTTCTTCTCCAGATTCTTCTGGATGCCTGCGCCAGCGCGCTGTCCAAGGACTCTCTCCAATGGCACAGTCTCCATACCAATCACCGTCACAGTATTGTCCTTGGCAGTAGCGTTCGCAATCTCCATGCCAATGAACGATGACCCCACGACGACGATTTTCTTCCCCTTGCTGCCGATGGCTGACACAATCTTTTGTGTGTCATGGACTGTTCTCAATGTGAAGATGTTCTCAAGAACCTTGAACCCTTCCAAGGGCAGAGCCCGGGGCGTGCCGCCGGTGGCCAGGATGAGCTTTTTGTACGCGATCTTCTCGCCTGTGGCGACAGATACAGTCCGGTCAGAAAAGTCGACGTCAGTAACCGTGTCGTTGAGCCAGACAACTGAGCCGCTCTCGTACCAAGCCTTGTCCCTCCATTGCAGGGTCTCAACATCGGTCAACAGAGCTTTCGACAGCTTTGTGCGGTCGATGGGTAAGTGTCCCTCGGAAGATACGACCGTCAAAGGGCCTTGGTAGCCGCCATTCCGGAGGCCCTCGATTGCACCCAATGCGCCGGAACCTCCGCCAACGATGACGATATTGCCTTCGTCTGCTCCGCTAGCGATGTTGCACTTGAAATTGGGCTTGCGGCGGCCGGCCTTGATGGTAGCCTCATTGCCAGATATGTAGACACCGCCGTCTCGCTCGGTGACCTTGAAGACGGGTAGAGCGTCGAGAGCTGGGGCTTCTTCGACATCACCGGTTTTCGCATTGAAGCAAGCTGGGGGATGCTTGTCAGTCCGGCCGTGGAAAACAGGGTAAGGGAACGATCGGTTGGCTTACCACCGTGCCAGGGACATGTTAGTCGACCAGAAGACGTCAAGACGCCTTTGACGAGAGGAGCACCGTAATGGGTGCATTTCGGGCCAACCGCTTGAATGTGGCCACCGGCGTTCACCAGAAGCACTTTGGCTCCCTCGATTCCCTCCACGTCGACCTCCTGCTTTTCTCCAGGTCCGATGGACAGCGACGTGAGGGATTTGAGCTTGAAGTCGGCCATTGCCCGGGCGGAATATGAGAGTGACTTGACGTGGAATGGGTGGCGGACGACGGGGGAGGTGCGTTTACAACGGAGGGGCAGCTGAAAGATGAGCACGCGGTACAGCGAGGGTTGGTGTAGATGTACGGATGGCATGGAGAACAATCGAGGGGGGCGGACAGAGTAGGAGGTCATGCCGTGCGGGGAGACGTGATGAAGGGGCAGCTGCTGCAAGCAAATCGACGGGCGGGAGGGAGCTTGGTCATAGGAGTGGTCAGAAGAGGGCGATCTGCTGGAGCCTGCTGGACGATGGTACCTACCTAAGGTAGGTAGTCAATTGACTACCTCCGGCGAAGCCCAAGAACTAAGAGTGGTTAGCAAGGCGTCGGTACCATGATGCTACCTATCTTGCAGGGGAAAGTGCGCATTCCGCAGTGAGAAGCTGTTAGTGGCTGGTGATGAGTAGATCTGCAGAGTTGAAGTATCGCACTAACCATCCTTTCGAGATGTCACCATAGGTAGTGTAAACCCAAGTACTTCAACCGTCTAATAACTACCAATACAAATACTACCTACTACTACCGAGTGTTGTCGCGACTATGACGCCATGACTGGCAGCCCCGCACCTGAACACTAGCTGCTTAGAAATTTATGCAATATCATTGGTCTGTTTTGCGCAGTGGCTAGGTACCTAGGTTACCTAGGGGGTAAGGCACCTGGGGGCCGGGGCCGAGCCGGATGGCGGGGATGGCCCGATTGGATGGCGTCAAATGGCATTTTCCCAAGATGCAATACCTACGCGGCACATCTAATACACATCTACAGTTCATCCTTGGTACCTGCTTCTGGCACACCCTCATCTTCTTTGTTGGTGTCCTGCGTCGACCCCATGGCAGCATCCACTATCCCTTCCTTGAGCTTGAGCGTCTGGGCCTTGACGGTGAACTTAATGTCCCTGTTGCCCTCGGCGACGTTGGGCCGAGAATGGCGGACGGGCCATGCCACAACAGCTGCGTCCTTGGGAACCTCGCTGTAGTTGCTCAGATCGGTGAGGAGGGCTGTGACTTGAGTTAGGCCGAGAAGCGGACTTGCGAGGTGAAGGGTAACAAGTGTCTGTACCTTGACAGTCGCTGCCATTGGCGACGAAGAGAGGCAGAATGGGATAGAGAGCGCCGGGTGCAAAGATGGCAACCCTGCCTTGATCGAGCTCTCGGTCTGTGTCCTTGGGGTTGTGCGGAACGACGACGCGGTCCTTGATCTTCTCCTCGGCGGTAGCAGGCTTGTCAAAGACAGCAAAGAGACCTTTACCGTCGCTGTCATCGGACCGCTCCTGGTCTTCGATCCACTCGCGTACGTGGAGGGGCATGTCGGCGTACTCCATCATGAGCAGGTTACGATCGTACATGTGGCGGTCCAGGCCAGCCCAACCGCCAGGGTATTCGCGACCCGAGAAGAAGAGCTTGAGGCCATCGCCCCAGTTGAACAGACCCGCCGGGGCCTTTTCGAACAGGTCGTGCAGGGTGTACTGCGTGGCGGCGAACGTCCGCGTTGCCTCGCACGTAGGAACGTATAAGTCGATTGTCTTTGACGTGAAAGGGTCTCGCCAGGCGAAGTTCTCGGCCATGGTCGTTTTCGGCTGCGGCATGGGCGGCGGACCGCCCACCTGGAAGGCACCGACAACACCCGCCAGGGTGGCGGCGAGAGGAGAGACGTGAGCTTCATGGCGGCAGATGAGGCTTGGCGATTTGGAGAGATCTGGAACGAGCGACGAGCACTGCATGCACAGAGACGTATCCTCGTGGCAGCAACATTCAATTTGTGACAGCAGCGTCAGAATGCGATCTTTTATATCCATGGGCATCATTGAATCCGCTGGGAGACCAGTCACGGTGCAACTGGCATTGTTGTCCTTTGCGGATGCATCGTGCTCCGGATTACCATTTCGAGACGAGGTTCACGGACACCGAGTTTATATCCCTAAAACGGTAAGGTGGTATTTTGCTCGGCACTTTATTCGCAGCCGACCTGCAATTAATCCAGCTTCCCGACGTGCGGGGTTCACAGGCGCAACATCGCGGGGAGTAAGGCCCGGGGCTCTCCGGGCCGGTCTCCGGGCTGTATCCGCGTTCCGCCTGTCACGTGGGTTAACAATGTTATTACGTGGTGCCCGGTATTGGAAGCGGCATCCAATGATTTCGCTTGGGAGATCTTACTCATCACCCCCTCCTCTGGTAGAAACACCTGTACATAGGTAACTTATTAGCTCTCCAATCGTCGGCCTCCCTCCCACTCTACTATTATTACACAACAGACAACAACAGACGACGGGCTGCAACGGATAGAACCAAGAGATGATATACAGCAATGATGATAATAAATAATATCTCCCTTTTGTTCTCAACCGCAACCTCACCAGGTCATATGGCCCTAGCTACTCAAGGAGCTGCTTACATACAATTAGAAACGTGACGTCAGTTTGATGTCTTGACGTCTTTTACTAATAGCACTTACTGCTTGTCATCCGATGTAGATAGGGACGGATCCGACCCATCAGATGGCACCGCATCGCATGGCAGATTCCGTAAGCTTCACACCCTGGCATGGGACGAAAAGTGCGCCCTAGCCACCACCTCGCGTCGCGCATCGAGACGCGCACGCGCCGGTTTTCTTGTGTATCCTTGCCAATTCGTACGTGAAGTCAACATCGCTTAGCTGCTTTCTGGTCCAGAGCTCTGCCGTCCACTGAATCCATGACGTCGGATTGACGCTCGAAATGACGCTCGTCGTCCGTCATGGATTTCACACCGTTTCCCACTTGGTTACATCGTACCTTCCTATTGCAGTAGTGTAGCCTCCGTCTCGATGACTTCTTATTTCAATTCCTACCTGACGATGCCTGCTTCCCGGAAAAGCGTTTTTTCTTCTCTTCATCCATCGGCCTAACTTGCTATCCATTCAGCTGCGGTGCACAAGCCACACAATAAACCCCGACCCACGTTGATACTCTCTCATTGAACTGCAAGCTGTCTTTGATTCGACCCATGGCGACCCAGGCAGCGTACGCGGCCGAACAGGCGATTGGCCATCAAGGAGACTCTGTCACTGCTCAAGATGTTACGGATTACGGAACGGTCGGTGACGATGCCGAGACTATGAAAGCGCTCGTCTGGCAGGCAAAAAATAAGGTCGAGATCGGTAAGTTCAGCTGCCCAAAGCCCTGCGCGAATGCCTCTAACATCAGGTGGTCAGTCGAAGTACCGGCCAAAATCATCGAGGACAGCGATGTGATCCTCAGGGTCACTGGTAGCACTGTCTGCGGCAGCGACCTTCATCTGCTACACGGCTCCGTCGTGCAGATGAGCAAGGGCGACATTCTCGGCCATGAGTTCTGCGGCGTCGTCGACCAAGTCGGCTCTTCGGTCAGGAATGTCAAGGTCGGGCTTCCGTCATCGCCTCTTTTCAGATCGCGTGTGGGAATGTTCGTACCATTCTGCAAGAGTTCCCCGGGGTAACTTCGACTGACACCCATCCAGTGCTTCTATTGCAAACAGAAACTATCATCCCAGTGCGAGAAAACAAACTCCAACACAATGGAGAAGTCAATGTACGGATCGCAGACAGCCGGCATGTTTGGCTATTCCCACTTCACCGGCGGGTTTGCCGGTGGCCAGGCCGAATACGTGCGCGTACCCCTGGGGACGTGAGATTTTCTCGAGATTCCCGACGGCGTACCCGACGAGAAAGCCTTGTACCTATCTGACGTGCTGGCCACCTCGTACAATGCCGTCAAAGACACCGCCGTCTACCCAAAGGACCAGGTCGCCATTTGGGGTGCCGGGCCGATCGGACAAATGGCTGGTGCGTTCGCAGTTGACGAGGGCGCTTCCAAGGTCATCTTCATTGACACGGAACCGCGTCTGTCGTTTGTCAGGTCGAGGTGGCCCATGGAGCATAAGGACAAACTCGAAACGATTGACTTCAAGAAACTCTCCTTCGGCGTCACCAACAAGGAGACAGTCGTATCTAAACTGAAAGAGCTGTGCGGTGGTCGGGGACCCGACGCCTGCATCGAGTGTGCGGCTGGCGAATACCCCAAAAGTTGGCTCCACACTGTCGAAATCGCCCTCGGTGCCGAGACCGACACGAGTGAGATCCTCAACGAGATGATTGAGGGCGTGCGCAACTTTGGTCGCTGCGGCATCACGGGCGTGTACGTTGGATACACAAACCACTTCAATATTGGCTCGTTGATGGAACGTGGGGTTCGTTTGATCGGCAACGGCCAGGCTCCCGTCCATCTCTACTGGGAGGCATTGCTCAAGAAGATACAGACTGGGGAGCTAGACGTCTACCAAATGCTGTCGCACCGAGTTCGGCTCGACGATCTTGACAAGGTATACTACAAGTTCGAAAATCACGAGGAGGGCATGCAGAAGGTCTTCGTGGAAACCAAGTTCTCATTCCCGCGTGCCGAGGGCTCTCCTGAGCTTTCGACGTATTGACTTAAGCTCGTCGCTCGAGATGTTAATGCAATCCCGGGTGCAAGCCACCTTGTGACGGGATTTTGATGACTAGGTACGGACGGGAGGTTACCAGCATAGGTAGCATACGTGGCATGGGAAGCTATTTCAATCTAAATCTTGCACAAACGTCCCTCCGGAATTTCAGTGAACCTTTCCGCCCCGACGCAAGTGGGACAATAAAAAAGACTGGTCGGGTCGTATTTCTGTTTCGTCGAGAGGTGGTGGCCGTATTGCGAACCGTAGAACGAGTCGACGTACTCTGGATCGTGCCTGTCCCCTTCGTTCATGTAGCCTCCGGTGAATGGGGCCAGCACCTTACTGGCGGCACCCTTAACGAAGGTCACGTCGTGCTGCACGCGATTTCTCTCTGCGACGCTGGCTGTCTTCGAAATGCCACGACCGGTGATGATGACATATGAGCAATTTCGCCAGGCCGGATGCAGCCCCGAGGTGACATCTCTCGCGTCCTCGAAAACACGACCACCGGAGACAAGCAGGACGGCATTAGTTGTGTACTCTTCGGGCTTTCCACTGAGCACTTCGACGGCTTCTCGAACACGATCTGGTTCCTCGACTGCCGAACGGTCAACCATGCGAGATGTTATGATTGAGGTGTCCCCGGCGGGGTCGTAGAGCCCGGATTCTGCTTCGTAGAAAGACCAGTAATCATCATAGGTCGTGAAGCTTTCGTGAATGAAAAGCCGGTCACTGAACGCGGCCAGTGCCGTGCGCACCGGGGAAAACCCAGAGTCGGCCTGCTCTTGGGTCTTGCCGATGGTCCAGAATCCATGGGTATAGCCAGAGGTGGCGTTGCCAACGAAGGTGGTCGGGAAGTTGCGAAACCAGTAGGCGTATCCTGCAAAGCCCGCGTCGTTGAGGTCAGGGTACGACTGCAGAAGCAAGGAAACGGCATCGAGAAGGTCGGAGTTGTTAGCAGTCTGACTCAGGGGTGCGATGGCCAGCCTGTGGGCCGTCACGACGTTGACATTGGGGTACGTCTTTATCGTTGTGCTCAGCACAATACCGTATCCGGGACCACCGCCGCGGAGGGCCTTGAACAGATCCGTGTTCGCGCAGTGGCCTGCCACCACGATGCTTCCGTCGGCCAGCATCACCTCTGCCTCGAGGATCTGGTCGGCGCCGAGGCCGTAGTTGCGGGTAGCGGGTCCGTGTCCACCTTGCCGAGGGCCAACCTCCGTTAGCGCCGGGAGAGATGGCCCCGCCTCCGACGGCGATCACATCGTGCGCCTTGGCGATCTCGTACACGTCCCGCCACTGGTAGGCACCGTCTATACGGGTTGCACTTCCATGCCAGCCAGACGCCGCACAGCCGTCGGTCGAGGCGTACGTCTCCTGGAAGTCGATGGTATTCCGGTAGTAGCGCAGCCATATCTCAAGGCTTCCATAACCGTCAGAGCGTCCCATCAGGTCGTGGCCTGTGCTGGCGACAACGAGTCGGACATTGTGCTGACGTGCAAAGGCGAGACCCTCGCGTATGTCAGCGCGCGTTGTTGCGTTGATGGCGTAGGCTGGTGAAGACCCAAGAGAGCAGGTTGTCGGTTCCTGGCCAGCAGCATAATCCACTGGCGCGCAGGTGATGTTGTATGGATACGGTCGCCCAATCGGGTTCGAGGTCTGATAGTCTTGGTCGGACCACATCTTGGTAACAGGCACATTCGTCGGAGTCCAGGGCCGGGCCGTCGTAGCACGACAGACTGCAGGCGCTGTCTTTAGCAGCTTACCGCCGAGGCGTGAATTGAGGGCGTTCCCACGGCAGGCCGACGGCCAGCTCCAGGCACCTGGCGGCAAGGTTAGCCAGGGGCCCGAAACGCGCTTGAATGGTGGTTCACCAACGCATTTACACTCAGTCTGCGGAACAGCACGGGAAACATTATCCCCAGCCACGAATTTGACCGGTAGCACTGGCCACGAGAGCGGCGAGTAGGGGGGAAAACGCACGGGCCTCATAGTCCGACTAGTTGAGTGAAGCCAAATTACCCGAGGTTTGAAGTGGTTGAAGTTGAAAGGTGGGCGGGGACAGTGACCGAGTACAATTTCTTTAAAGCGTCCCCCGCAGATTATCCATATACTATCATCCCCGGTGGCACAGAATGGAAGGTGAGACTGAAGTTTCCGTGATCTGATCTCCACGTTCTGGCCGAGACGGGAAAATTGAAGTACATGTACGGATATACCTACATTACTAGGTACCTACCCAGGCAACAGGCAATTAGGTAGCAAAGTAAGGTAGTACAAGTGGTGGACGCACACATCGATGCAGTGCAGCAAGTGGGGTTCCATACCAAGCCAGCTCAGCTGGTGCTAGACTTCCTATTGGCAGAGGAAGAGGAGAGCCCATCAATGTAGGTAAGCAGGAGCAACACTTGTGAACACTAGGTACCTACCTGCCTAGGTAGGCAGGTAGTTGTGAAGTGATACTTGGTAAGCAGTAGGTAGGCATCGCGTTGTTCGCATAGGTACTAGAGTAGGTACACTGTAGGTAGGTACGGTACCCGACCAAGGTCTTGTTTGAGCGCTGAAGGGATGGCATCTCAATACTAGTCACTATGCAAACGCAATAATATTCAGTTTCGGCAAGCAGTATTGGACATTGACGGCATTGGTGTGGCAAGAAACTAGCGATTCTCATTTTTTAACAACAAACGTGATTTGTTGTCCAAACAGGGAGACACTTCAGTGTCTAAGATGTTGGGTACTGCCTCGTGGAGCGCATGATATCAGTAGCCACGAAGCGGCCCCCATTGCGACCGACGACCCGAGACCTTTCATCCCAGATTCCGTTTTGGCCTAGTTGAACGAACTGCCGTAGGCAGAGCAAGATGCTCGAAAACCACGACGGGCTAGGTGTGTTTCCAGTGTCTGCGTCTATTTGTGCTGGCCTTCGCCGATGCAGAAGGGGATGGGGTAGGTGTCGCTACTGCACAGACGAATGACGCCCTTGACCCAGGCGAGGTTGCCGTACGACTGGCTCTCGTACGTGTCGGCCATGAAGCTGGTCTTGGTCGGGCTGTCGGTGCAGCCGGTCAACAGATTGCCCTGAACTCGGCGAACGTACGGCTGGCTGACGATGACGCCGAACTTTCCATCGGGGACCTCGAAGTCGAGGGAGTTCTCCTGGGAGGTGGACCAGCTCATCTCCAAGTCCAGCGACAGAGAGACTCCGATGACGGAGTCGCCGCCGATGCTCACCTCGTGACCGATGGAGAGTGAGTTGGAGATTTCGTAGCCGGTCGATACGCTCGCTGTCGCCTGGGTGTTGCCCTGGGAGGAGACCACGGGCGAAATGGCGATGTCCCAGTTGAGGAACTCGTCCTCGGAGGTGACCTGGACCTCGGTGCTCTCGGGGCAGCCACGGCGGAAGATGCCGGCGGTGCTGGTGTGGTTGTAAGAGTTGATCGACACTGGCGCTGCGCTTGCGGTCTCGAGGGCTTCGTAGTCGGCAGCCTTCATGATCTGAGAAGTTCCGTCGGTGCGAAGAAGGATGACGTCGTCGGCGGCGAGCATACGAGGGCGAGGGGGCGCGGCGGCAACGGCAGCGGTCATGCCGAGGACGGCAACAAAGGCGCGGGAAAACATGTTGGCGAAGTGAAGGAGTGTTGGTTGTATCGAGCACCGATCGATCAGCAAGAGCGCAGGCTCGACAGGTAACTGGATGGGGGGAAAAGGAGTGACAAGAGTCGGCAGGGCGACTAAGAACGAACCGAAAAACGAGCGGACGCCGACTTGGGCAGTCAAAGAAGCTGACAGGAAATAAAGTGAATTTTTTTTGTGAATACGCAAACACCTTCGTCTACTGTCCAGGGGAACCAGCGAACCATTATATTCCCAAGTCCACTGCCCCGGACTGATCAAGATAGCCACATCTGATTGTTTGGAAACGGGGCGAGGTCCGAGTGAAGGGAGCCCACGTCCCACGGGCCACGATGCCACATGCCCTCCACATTTGAGGCTGAACGCTCGCGAGATCCTCTTGGTTCTTCCAATGGACACCCGGTCTTCGACCCGGGTCTCCGCCGAGGGTGAAAGGGGGGGGGGGGGGCATGAAGAGAAGTTTCCCAATCCAAAGCTTGGCCGCCCACATCCTTGCGCCGTAATTTCAGCCTGCATGCTGCCATGAACAGCTGAGCCATGCTTGGCCGGGGCTGCCGCGCCCACCCGCTTCCCGACGAGCTAAAAAATGAAGTCAAGACTGATCGCGAAGACTTGCTCGGGTGGCAGGCAAGCCAGCCCCTCGCATTTCCATCCATCCGATGTGTTATTTGTCGTCGATTACCGGTCTCCTTTCTTATTCAGCCTTCCTGGGCTGTGATGTAGGCGATGGATGTGATTAAGCATATTCGACTTGTTGTCTGCCAAAAAAAAGGAGTCGACGGGTTGTCTTCCGATACCCACTGTTCGTCCAGCTCAGTTTTGACTTGATTGGTCCGCGAGCATCACCGAGTCATGACTTGCTCGTGCGGCTCTCCGGACATAACCGTTAATGAATTGCCGTCTCAGGTGTCAATGCCAGTTCCAGAAACACCCTTGGCAGTCAAATTTGTGCCTCCATATTGATCCAACTTGCAGCAGAAGAAGGACCGCCCAACAACAGGCTGCTCGTCGACGGGCTTTCTGCATTGCCTACCATGCTCCCCGCAATGAGCGAGGGACCGTCGATATCACGCCCCGCGCGCTGGTCCTTGGCGGACTGTGGCTCGGCAAATTGGCTGGAGGGTTTCCAGGTCCCATCAACAAATGCACCCGACACGACAGTACTACCTGATTAGGCGGCGTGGCCATACTACTACTTCCAGCAGCACTCAGTTCACCGCGCAAGATCATCAGTCATGCCGCTGTTGAGCAGAGACCAATAGGTCGTGTCGACGCCCTGGAAAGCCCAGTCGCCTGCCTCGGCCGTGATGCCAGGATACTGCCATTCGAAGCAGTCGCTGCTGAAGCCAGTACAAACGTACTGGCCGAGAGCCGCTGAACCAGCTTCGTCCAACAACGAGTCCACGGACGCGATGGGGGATGTCCTATGGCGGGGCGAGAACGCCGCTGGCGATACCGTGGTCGTGCTCGTCGGCGTTGGGAGCTGAGAGTGGGAGAGATTCACCGAGTGCGATTGAACGTTTTGGTTGAACTGGGTGATGATGTTTATCGTCCCAAATATGCATGGATGTCTTGTGGCCCTGTGGTCGGCCAAGCAGGTGTTGCAGCAGTCGATGATGGGAAGCAACTGTTTGATGATTCCGGCACTCTCGCCCGACAGCTTGTCGTCGTTCAACTGACCATTCCTCCATCTTGGCCAGGACGTTTCCGGCGAGACCTCGATCCTCGCTTCGCTGGCTCGACCACTCTTCGTCCCGAACCCCGGACGGGCGGCTCAACTGTCCCAGCAGAAGTGTCATAGCCGCCACTAACGAGGGTAATCAATGTGGCGACACGAAAAAGCAGCGTTGTTCGCGGTACGAAGATGATACAGCGCCTCAACACGGCCCGGCCGACTCCAGGCGATGTTTTATAATGATCGAACCGGCTGCTCATCTGATTTCGGAGCATGTACGGGAGGTACGGCAGAATCAGCAGACTGTGGTGGTGGATCTGGAGCATGATGTGTGACGTGACGCTCATCTGCATCGTAACGTCGTCCGCGTAGACAGGCGCGGGAGGCCGCATCCCACCATCCGCTCCCCATGGTCTTGGCAGCCGCCTCAGAAGCTCGCAATCGATGGACTGCGTCATGGCATAAGCTTCGCTGGCAGAGGCATGGTTCCTGTCGATGATGCGGAGCGAGATGACGATATCGGCGACTTCTCCCAGCTTTCCATCGGGGTGTCACGAGCGATGAATGCGTCGTCAGCGAAGCTGTTGTCATGCGTGCCGGCAGGCGGCCCAGAAGCGAGACAGATAGCGATCGCAGAAGTTGATGCGGTACCACAACTGGTGCGGCGAAGGGATCACGGCCGGGTCGACGGCAGGGTCAGGATCTTAGCGGTCGGTGTGCGTTTTGCTCTATGCCATCCGGCGCTGCGCTAAGCTCAGGGCTCTGCGCATGACCGGCATACCTTCGAGATTGCCAGAGTTGACGAGGTAGAACCCTTGGAGAATGAGGCACTCCAGGCCTTCCGCGGAGCCAACCATCTCGTCGTTCGAAGTGACCAAGGACGCGGTTGCCACCCACTCGGCCATGGTGTCCTGTATGGAAAGCCCGAGGTTGAGCCGAGATGCATCGAAGCCGGGCGGAAGCTGCTGAAGACATATTGCTAATAGCAGCAAATGCTTTGCAAGCACAGCAGGGTGCTTAGATATGCAGGGCATGACCGAAAGGGACGCAGTGGGCGGAGATTTTCCCCGTAGGATGTCCTCGTATGAGTAGAAGAGTATCAGGGCGAAAACGGGCCCTTTGCTTGACTCAATGATGACCTTGGCGTCATGAGACGACGGGAACATGGCATGGAGCTCTCGGCAAAGCTTGTCGTGCTTGGAAGGGATCTGGCAAGGCTGGACCGTCGGCGACCGGAGGGACGAGCACCAGAGACCGGGATACGCGCCGGGGCGCGCGGCAGCATCTTCGGTCGGCGGGACGTGAGCGGGGCTGCCTCTGGCACGCGGGAGTTCGGATCTTCGACAGCGGCATCGGCCTCGGCCTCGGCCTCGGCACTAGGAGACGGCGTACAGGTCGCCTCGGCGGAGGTTTGTGGCCCAATCTTGTCGGCCAGCTTCACCATCAATGTCCTCGGGCGTCAAGACGCTGTGAAAGGCCAACGGTCGGGTGGTCCGGCAGGTTCATGGTCGGCCAGGTCATGGCCCCAACGCAATCCGCGGACCTTACAGCCGGCGCACGTCTCATCGTCACCGGAGGCGAACTCGCAGCGGATCTTTCTCTTTCGGCCTGGGTGGTCACGTACGGGTCAGTGGGTCAGCCGAGCCAAGGTCGTCGCCGTCGCAGCACGGCGCAAGGTATGTACGGATCGTCCAACTCAAACTCACACTGCCAACAGCTCCGTGTTCCCTTGCGGACCTTTCGCTTCTTCGCCGGGCGCTCCTCCATGGCACTATTAATGGCCACGTCGATTTGGCGTCGGATGAAGAGCGACCAGATATATCAGTGTATACGGAGAATCTGTCTCGCGAATACTGTGAAGCCAGCATCTGGACGCTTTTCCCGGGCCTGTAGCGGTAGTGTATGAATCCGGAGACGGAATAATAATAGCTAGGCTGGTGATGCCTTTGCTGCTTACGGATGACTCGTCCGTTCGGGGTCCGAGACGGACGAACGGCTCCCTGACCTGGGTGCTTAGGGCGGACGAATTTGTCCGAACCGCAACAGAAGAGGTCGGGACCGGTTTGGGGGCCAGGGGCCAGGGCTAGTAAATACCTAGGTAGTACTGGTACAATGCAATGTACCTGCTGTTAATGCGTAGCTGTCAGATGCTTATGTTTTGACTTAGGGAACCGCTTCTCCCCCACATTCCGTCCTAAAAGAAGATGTGAAAAGGAAACAGAAGAACTGTAAACTAAACTGTGCATGCAGGTACAGTGCATAATAATATAGACTTTTATTAGTTATTAGGGAAAGGAGAAAGAAAGAAAGAAACAGGCAATAGAGTGTACTAAGTAAGCACTATCTATATAGTAAGTAGATACAGTTGTTGCATCGGCAGCTTCTAAAACCTAAAGTGGGGCACTGCTTACTATATATTAGATATGCGTTTTTTTTATAATACTATATAAAACACTGCAGATTTGTACTACAACAGGGTAATTAACTCTATATAAAGGCCTCTAGGCTGTTAGATTATACGTTTTTTTTTTCCTTAGTAGGTATAAAAACATACTCTTATTAGTTAACTATAGGGGCCCGCCCCGTTACTTATTTAATAATAATTTTAGTAGTATAGTAAAGTTTAGCACACTTTTAGGATTAATACTGATATATTAAATATCCTTACTATACTATTTATTATTTCTATTGTTCGTTATAGTTAATTTATTCTATAATGCTTTTTCTAGAAGTATTGGGTATTAATTGATCTGGTTGATAACTCGTTACTGCTTTTTTAGCTACTTATACCCGTACCCGTAGGTAATATAAGGATACTTTTAATAAAAAGCTTTAAGTTATGTTTTAAAAGTTAATAAGTAAATAAATTATAATTATTTAAATACTAGTAGTAAAGTAGTAAGTAGTTAAGTTAAAAAATACTTTAATTAATCCCGGGTTATTATAAGTAAACTCTAGTAAATATTAAGTATTAATAATTAAACTAAAAAAGTAGCTAGTTATAAGGAAGTAAGTAGCTATAGTTATACTACTGGAAGAGCTATTAAATTTTACTAAAAATAATACTGAGATTAATTTAGGTAATAATAATAGTATTAAAAATAAGACTCTATTCTAAAGATAGTTAAATACTTTAGTTACTCCCTTTTAAAGCTAATAAGATCCCCCTTTTTTTTAGTAACAACGGGATTCTTTTCCTAATAATAAGTAAAATATACCCTTTTAATAGTAATAAAAGCTTTTTTCTAAATAAAACTATACCTATACCCTATACTACTTAGAGATTAAAGTGCCCTTTAATAATAACGTTTTTACTAAGGATTAGAGTTTATTTATACTTATAAAGATCTTTATTTATATTTTATATAAGTTAACTTTTAATAGTATACCCTTTTTATTTAAACTTCTTTATATAATTAAGTTATAAAAAATATAGTATAATACTATTAAATTCTTTATACTTAAAAAGTAAAGGGATACTATTATTAATATTAAAAAACAAATTTATAGTTAACTTAAAGCTATACTTAAAACTACTAAGTTATATATTACTTTTTAAATTAAATAGTAAAAAAAGAGTACTAAACCTATTTACCTAGTATATTAAGAAGAATATAATACTATAGTTACTAATACTTAGTTATACTTACTATAGTATATACTAATTAAATAGATTTTTAAAGTTAATAAGTATAGCAAAGCTGTAATTAAAGCAATACTTGTTTTTTAGTTTTATGTTCCTATTACTATAGAAACATAAGCTACTTACAATACTACGTTAATTACCTTACCTACTAGAGTTTATAGTAGTTAACCTTTTTACTAAGTTAAATAAAAGAAGTATATTAGTAAAATAGTTACTACTATTAAAAAAGCAAAGAATATTATTAGAAATAAGTTTTTATAGCTACTATACTATTAGTAGTACTCTAAGCCAATAATATATAAAAATACTACTAAGAGTAGAGATTATTTATATATTTAGTGTTAGATTACTTTTAATAAAACACACTATAAGTTAGAAATCTTTAATTTTGAGTAATAAAAAAAGGCCCTTTTTAAGAGCAAGGCCGGTATTTTACTTAGTACTCCGCCTATAAACCTTATAGTTATAATAAAGAAACACAAAAGCACTATAGTTAAAAAGGTTTAAAATAAATAAATACTATAGAGTAAAGGTATTTAAATAGCTATTTAGACTAATTTTTTAGCTCTTTTTACTTCTATAGTAATACCTAATTAACTAAGTTAGACTTTAAGTAATACTATTATAAACTTTTATAGTATACTACTAACTTTACTTTATTTAATATAGCTATTACTACTAGTATATTAGAGTTAACTTTACTATACTTTATATATATTTATAGCTCTAAACAAGCTTTTTTATACTCCTATTTTATAGTAATAAATACTTATTTAATTATTGTTTTTAGTAGTATTAGATTTGCTAACTAAATAATATAGTTAAGTTAATAATTTTATTGTTTGGTTTACTGCTGTACTAGGTAAGTGTTATAACGTTAATAACCGTCTCTAAACGTTACTTAAATTACTTTATAGCTACTGTAGTAGTCTTTATTCTATTAAAGGGCTTTTTAATTATTAGTTTAATAAGTAGGGTATTACTCTAGATATTACTAATATTATTAAATTAAATATTAAAGTTTTTATTAATAATAGGGTTTTTTATTTATATAGTAAGGAGCTGGCTGTGTTTATAGAGCCTATAGGGATTATTAAGCTTTTTGATTAAGTAGTTTAGGATACGTTTTATTGTTAATTTTATGATGCTAGTGCTGGTAACTTAGGCCTTTTAAACGAAGAGATTTCTATAGTGCTAACTCCTATGGGCCCCTAACTATAGGTATTCTAAGTTATAGCTATAGTCTTTATAGAGTTTTTTATTGAAAATAAAATTAAGGAGGATTGTGGGTTATAAAAGGTATTAGTTAAGGTTAAAAGGGGGTATATAAGTAAGTAAAACGCTATATTACTTAATTAATTATTAATTAAGTTAGTACTTTAGTAGTCTTCTACAATGTCTTCCTCCCCCCTTCTAAGTTTTTTATTTAAAATCTCTTTTTTTTTTTAACTACTATAACCCGATTTAGATTAATTTAATATTAATTTACTTAGTAAGAGTTAAATATTACTTTAAATAATTGTTAATAGGCTTTTACTATAACTTAGTGGATTATAGTTAAGATTAATTAATATATTAAATAATAGGTAGTTTTTAAGCTATTTTATTAATTTACTGTACTTTAAGGATAATATAGGGTTAGGTAGTAAGGAGATTAATAAAGAGGATATTAGTATATAATTAGAGTTAGGTAATAAGGGGTTATAATAAGTACTATTTATAGTATTTATTTTGTTCGTTTTTTATCTATTTAACTATAGTAACTTTGTAGTTTATTTAATAACGGCTTTAACTCGTTACTAGTATTTATTTTTTTTTTATCTACTTAATTGTAGTAACTTTTTAGCTTAGTAATAGCTTTGACCTATTACTTATTTTACTTAATATATCTCTACTTTTTTTACTACTAATAACCCCCGCTATAAACTTATTAAATATACCCTTACTATTATTAAAATTAATAAATACGTAGTAGAAGTAACTAGTAATTTATAGTAATTTCTACCCTACTTTTAGGGTATAGTTATATAAAAACTCTACTTAATTATAAACGTCCTTATTATTAGTATTGTATGTATAAAAGTTCTTTTTAATATATTTTTTTAGGTTTTTAAAGTACTTTTTAATTAGGTTAAAGTTAAGTAAGTATAGTAGAAGGTATTTAAGGTATACACTAGCTTTTTTATAAGTAATCTAGATATTTTCTTAGTAGTAAAAAAAGGTATTATTTATAATAATTACTAAATAAGGGGTAGGAAACTTTTTATACTTAGGTAGTAAATATTAGGTAATTTATATTATAAAGCTATTACTATTTATTATTTTTAGGTATATAAAAAGATCTAAAATGCCTTTAAGGATTAGTACTAGTAGAGGTTGTATTTACTAACTACGTTTTAGCTTTATTGATTTCTATAGTACAAGGCCTTTTAGTGCCTATCCTATTTACTTTTTACTAGTGTTTTTATTTACTTTTAACTTATTAATAAAGATTAGTTATTTTAGTTTATACTACTATACACAATAGAGTTACTTAAGTCTCTTTTCTAGGTCTTATTAAGCGGCTACAATATATATCTTTTTATTAGTCTAACCCGCTTCTTTAAAATACCAATTAATTATTAATAAACTAATATTAAAATTAAATTATTTAAATAAAAAGGCTTGTATTTTATTTAATATTAGGTTATTATAATACTTTAATAGTTTAAGTAGCTTAGTATAGTACTAAATCTTTATTTTTTAGTTACTTTTATAAGATCTTTTATATTATTTAACTTTACTAGTAAGGTTATATTAGTAGTAGTATATTTAAATTATTTATTAATTATAATTAGTAGTTTTAGTAATAAAGCTATTATTAAGGTTAAGGGACGGGAGTATTAGATTGATTTTAGTAAGTTAGTATATTAAAATCCTTGGTGCTATAGTAGTAGATTAGCTAAAATATAGTTTTTAAATAGCTTTATATTTGTTTTTTGTGGTAGTAGGAGGCCTTTTGACGGTGGTATCTACGAAAAGCTACAATGTAAAGAATGTTGGATTTGTGGGTAAAATTTGACTTTTTTGTATTGGTAAGCGTTGCCCTACTTTGGGTTTTGGAAGCTGCTGATGTAAACGACTGTAGGATGGACACTATGTAACGGCCTGGCGCGACCTCTGGGGTGTGGCGGTGCCCTATGGCTGGTGCCAGATATGGATGTGGCTGCCCCCGTTGCGGGCTGGACTGGCGATTCCTACATGCCCGGACCCGACCGCATTGAACCTACCTAACCATCGACGCCTCGACCGGGCGCAGCTCTCCCCTACGCCCCGATCATGGTCCTGACGTCCGAATACAAGTTCGTCACGTTTGGCACCGACAATGGCAGTTTTCAGCCGGCAAGCAGGTCGATCCGAAGCCATGCTATCAAGACCGCCATCCAGAGGGGCTCCTCGGAAATGGGCGCTGATACGGCACTCATGTCGCAAGACACCGTCAAGAGCAAGGCTCAGCTGAAGGGCCGCTTCAGACTTGCTGGCCAAACCGGCTCGTTGAAACCCTCTCGCAGACTGGCCCAGCAAACAACAACCTTGGTTGAGAAACGCCCTCAGTATGCTTCACCTGCTCACGTTCAAGCCATGCGCATATTCTCGGTTGCTCATCTTTCGCTAGGCTTCGCTGCCCGCGATCGACGTGAGCGACGTCCTGTTACCGCAAATCGCGCTGCCGCCATGGGTTCAGAGACTGGGAAGTGACAATGCGGATCCCTTCAACACGCTGCCCATTCCGAGTAACCCGTCCGTGGATTCCTTGGTCAAATACTGTAAGACCAGAAGTCGCCCCAAAGCAGACCACAGGGTCTCTGTGTTGTCCGGACGCTCCAAGGGTTAACTCGACTGTTCTAGTCATCACAAGGTTCAATCTGAACTCGACAACGACAGACACGCAGAGACGCCCAGTTTCCACGCCCACGCCATGCAGAGCTCCCTGATCATGCGCGTCACACTCTCTTTGGCGGCAGAGTTCTTGACGGCCACCTTGCCGGCGCTGGACCCCAAGCTACAGCGAGAGGGCTACCATCAGAAAGGGGAGGCGATGCGTATCATCAGGGCTCGCCTTGAGTCGAGGGAATCTGCGCGAAGTGCGAGTGATGACCTGTCCGTTCTCGCCGGCGTTGCCATGCTTGGGAGCGTCGAGGTCGGTTCTCCCCGCGCATCGCCTACGTCGCTTCATTACTGACGCGGGCTTCCCACCGTCTGTCCAGGCATTCCAAGGCCATTTCACGGCCGCCAATGTCCATCTGACTGGCCTTCACTCCATGATCGAGGCCCGTGGCGGACCAGACACGATCAGACACGATTATATTCTCTGCCGCTGCATAAACTGGTGAGCTCTCGTTCCGGCAGGCAAACACATACAGTATCGCTGGTATGTTCGCGCTCACGCATGGCCGTCAGGATCGACATTCAGGTGGCATCCGGCCTTGGGAGAGTCCCCAAATTCCCCATGTTCCACACTCTCGACAAGGTTTCCCTCCCGCCGCCGGTCGTGAGTCGTGCACTGACGCCTTCCCTGGGCCATCTGGAGAGGCTCGCGGGGCACCAACCCGACGAGGGCGTCGAACCGCGCAAGATTTTCACGACGCTCAGGCAAGCAATCTGCTCGCAAGCCGGGCTGGTATCGGCGGACACCATCAGGATCGTCATGAACGCGGCAGACAGCTCGATACTGCACTTCCTCTACGTCCGGAACGCCGCACAGCTACGCCTGTGCAGAAGCGCTCCTCGTGCTGGTGTCGGCTGCACAAGTCTTCCTGTATGCCGTCCTGCGCGAGATCCCGACAACAGGGCACATGATGCGTATCCTAGTAGCGCGGGTGCGCGAGGCGCTGGAGGACGCAGATTCTATCGCCCTCATCTGGGTCTCGCACGACGCCGCGCTGTTATGGGTTCTCTTCGTCGGCGTAGTCGGCTCCGGAACGGCCCAGGACCGTGCGTGGTTCACATCGCGGCTCCTCGAGGTGATGCCGGAGAGCTCGGACACGCTGGCTCCGGAAGATGCAATCGCGAGACTTTGCAGCAGCAGCTTGCCGCCTTTCTGTGGCGGGACAAGTCATGCCTGCCGGTGCTCGACGAAATCTGGAAGGATTGGGACCGGGGGGTCACATGAGCATGCATCTCATTCTCATGTGCCCAGCCAACCACGGTGAAGCAATCGGTGGAAGATGGACTGGTCCGTCCAACAAGCCCTGCGCGGGTCGGAATATGGCTGGCAGGTCGTTCCGCTCTTCGGCGAAGGAATGGCCGGGATGTCCCGTCACGACGCAATTTCGACCATTGATGCGTTCGTCCGACTGAAACCAGGCGGATGTGGCACGAATCATTTCTTGCCATGATGGAGGGTCAACATGTCGCCTTTATTAATCCGCTAGTTCTAGGGTGTCTGGAGAGAATGAGGATGTGTCCACCGCGCTGCTATGCCCTTTCGAGGATTCTTTCGAACGTCACGTAACTGGGCTGTCCCGCAACACCCCGGATTCACATCACACAATTGGAATTGCCAATTGCTTCGTCCAACCCCCTTCCCCTCCCCCTCCCCCTCCCTCAGCCCTGCAGTACCAAGGTCTATCTCTCCTGTCCCTGTACTACAGTTGCCATGTCATGGTTCCTTGCAGTCTTGCAGAGGATCCGGGAGCGAGAAAAATCCGCCGCAAGCCGGGTCGGTCTCGGGCTCGTTCGGATTAGCGGCACGCCAGCCGCGTTCCTGTGATGCACCAGCAAACTTTCCTATCTAGAAATGGGGTAGATCAACGGCTATCATGTCTTTGGTATGTACTACTTACTACGACTACGACTACGACTACGGCCACTACTACTACTATAATGTATGTACGACGTCGGTAGCTGCTTCTTACAAACGTGGCTCGGTAGTCGGCGGTGGACGTCGCCGTCTCCTGTGGCCTCGGCCATGTAGACGAACCTACGCATGGTTGACAAGCGCCCAACCAGACCCCCAAACGGTTATCGCTGCGGTTGGTAATGAGAGTATGTCAATTCATCTAGCCTTTGGGCGGAGTTAACCATTCACAGCGCTCCAGGCAGGGATGGGGAAAAAGGGTCTGTCTGTGGCGGCACCATCTTGTGCCCGACGCTCGTTGGCCGATGAGGCCGAGGGGTCTCTCGCGGCCGGATACTCGAGATCTCGCGTCGCCAACTGCGCGAACGATGGGATGGAATGGGATTGACAGGGGCGCTTACCCTCTGGGATCAAGGGCTGAAGCGTCGACGAGTGTCTTCATGACCAGAGCGATCTTCTAGAAGCCTTCCCAACTCGCGACCGCGGGTGGTCCAGACAAGGATCTCGACTCGAGCAAATCGGAATTCTACGGGACCAGGGGAAGCGCTATTACGTTTTCCTTTGCTGCCCCTGCGAGTAGTTGGCGTGGGTCACCCCTGCGCATCCAAGGCAACACTTCACCAACGGCATCGTCAACCGTCGGCAGGGTGGGCGGCCGGCCTATGGGAAGACTTTTTCCCTTTCTTTCCAAGACGGACGGCCCTAGGGCCCCTGGTTCGGCAATCGGCCAGCTTGGCTGTCTGCTTCATCTGAAAATTGAGCCTCACATTCTTGGCCCAACGTCTGCACTGCGTCTACATCGCAGCAACTCTGGTGCCGTGAAGCAGAGAAACCAGAGGTGTGTCTCCTCTCTTGAGCGAGAAAATTGACCTCCGCAGACCCGACTCGTTCCCCGGCCACAGCCTGCTACCATTCTGTGTAGTAGTGTAGTAGGTCTCTTCCCAGCTTAACCGGTCGTATTTCGGGGTTGATCGTGGGTATGGACTGACTCAAGGGGCAAGGTGAGGCCACTCTGCGGCTCTGCTGCTGGGGCCATTATGTAAAGACGAGTCAGAAAATCCACTCTATTACGATGGCAAAACTCGTCGAATTGCTTCGGTCAATTGTATCACGACGCCGTCGGAGCGACCTTGTTTTCCTGACAGCGCAAAACCAAAAAAGTCAAAAGTTCAGTCCCTTTTCGTGACTGGGAAACTAGGAACGCCAGACGGCGTCTGGAATCTCAGGGGATTTTGGTCGATTTCGCGGAAGCTCTGCAACGGTCTATTCCCCCGCAAAGTCAAGACACTGGAATCCGCAGGGATGGGACAGGCCCTTTCATATCAGCGACCTGGGACTGGTAGAACTTGCCGCCCGCTCTCGTCATAGAGCAGGTGCCGGCGTCACCGCTTCCCAAGATCGCGGGGGGTCATAGATAAGACCCTTGCTCGAGTGTGCCGGGTCCAGTCTCGTTGAGTTCGTTCCAACTCGGCCAGTCGAGGCTTCAAGCCCTCGGTCTGACTCCGGGGTCGGTGCTGGTGCTCCGCCCTTTGCCACCATATATCCTCCTCTTGTCTTCCCACCTGCTCATTCCCTTCTTCTCTCCTCTTGTTGTCCAGTCCAACCGGCCATCGACTCTCTCTTGTTCTCTCTCTCTCTCTCGCCGTCCCCTCTCAACTCCCGCTTGACCTGCTCAACCCGGTCACCCTTTCTGTGTGCGCGCGCGTATGGTCTTTGCGTGCGCCATCGCCAACGTCATCTCCTCACCCGCACTCGACGTCAAACCTTGTTCCTCACTGAAGACCCGTGCGCCCACCAATAACCGCACATCATGGATCACGACCAAATCCGCCAAACACGTGGGACCGAGTCCAAGGACGCCAAGTCAGAGGGCGCTGTTGTCGCTCCCCAGTTCTCGCGGGATGCCGTGTTCCCTGGCGAGGTGGTCGGCGAGGTTACCGACCTCAACCGGGCCGATCTTGAGAAACAAAAGGCTGCACAGGGAAGTGCGCATTTCCACCGCCTTGGGTGGAAGCGTCTGACTGTCGTCCTCATCGTCGAGGCCATCGCCCTCGGCAGTCTGAGTCTTCCCGCCGCTTTCGCCACCCTCGGCATGGTTGCTGGTGTCATCCTCTGCATTGGTCTTGGTCTCATCGCCATCTACACCAGTGACGTCGTCGGCCAGGTCAAGCTCAAGTTTCCCCACGTTTCGCACTATGCGGACGCGGGTCAGCTGATGATGGGTCGTTTTGGCTACGAGCTCGTTGGTATCATGTTCGCCTTGCAGTTGACCTTCCTGGTTAGCTCGCATACCCTCACTGGTGCCATCGCCTTTGGCAACATCACCGAGAACGGCGCGTGCTCCATCGTCTTCGCCGTCGTATCGGCCATCATCCTGCTGTTGCTCGCCATCCCGCCCTCCTTCGCCGAGGTCGCCGTCCTCGGCTACATCGGCTTTTGTTTCCATTATCCTGGCTATCGGCATCACCATGATCGCCACGGGCATTAACAAGGACAGCATCGCTGGTGCCCGCCTGGTCAGCTTGGCCAAAGGAGGGCCTTACCTTCGCCGAGGCCTTCATTGCAATCACCAACATCGTCTTCGCCTACAGCTTCGCCATCTGCCAGTTCTCCTTCATGGACGAAATGCATACGCCGTCTGATTACGTCAAGATCCCATCTGGGCCTTGGGTCTCATTGAATTTCATCTACACCCTTACCGGTGCTCTCATCTACTCCTTCGTTGGCCAGGATGTCCAGTCTCCCGCCCTCCTGTCGGCCGGTCCCTGATTTCCAAGATTGCCTTTGGAGTTGGCTTGCCCGTCATCTTCATCTCGGGATCCATCAACACCACTGTGGTCGGTCGCTACATCCCCGGCCGCGTCTACAAGGACTCTATCATCCGCTTTATCAACACCAGATGGGTTGGATTACTTGGCTGGTGCTCATCACCATCATTACCGTCGTAGCCTTCGTCATTGCCGAGGCCATACCGTTCTTCTCGGAGTTATTGTCTATCAGCTCCTCGTGCTCATCTCGGGCTTCACCTTTTACTTCCCCGCGATGATGTGGTTCATGCTCATCAGGGAGGGTCCCTGGTACGCCAAGCACAACCTGCTGAGGAGCGGTCTGAACGGACTCTGCTTCGTCATCGGCATGATCGTCCTTGTTTGCGGAACCTACGCAAGCATCGTGGAGATTATGGCCCCACTCGATACGTTTGATACTGAGTAGTGAATGCTAACCATGTTGATTTTCTAGATGCACAAGTTCAGAACCGGTTCTATTAGCAGCCCTTTTACTTGTGCCGCTCTTGCTTAGAACACACTCCAGTACTAGTTAATATAAACACCATGAATTATTACACAGTAACCTGTCTATCTATGACGAATCGGTTGCATTGAAGTTTTGTTACTGTGCTCTTGGAACGAATAAGAGATCGAATCAACGAAGTGAGACTCAGCTGCGCATTAGACGACATCCTTCTGTCATTAGTGTCGACTTTGCATACATGCTTCCAGGGCCTGAGCACTGCCTATCGTGGTGACTGCTATTGAAATTAGTAGCACCTACTGACAACATTTCTGCGAATCTGGTTCCAATAGGACACTGCCGTGCCGCATCCACCTACCTAGGCCGATACAGTTTGCAGTTAGGTGTGTCCTGTAGAAAATAAACTTGCGCTCTAGTAGGCTAAGTGCGTTTTGGTCTCATTCAATGAAATGCTAAGTAACAAAAGCCTGTTTATTACGTTAACAGCTAACTCTATGTCTATGAGATTCTGCCCAGTACCCAAGATGAGGGAAGCGCCAATCATGTTTAATAGAAAAGCGGGACCCACTTAGATTGACCACAGCTCCTCCAACAAATCAAATGCCATTGGTCGGTCTTCTTACCTCTCCCATACACTTTTGGGAGCAATGAGCTACAGTTCTCAACCTCACCTTGTCGATCTCAGAACACCACTCCCCCCAAAACCATACTGCGGCCCATCCTTCGCCCGCACCCTTCGCCATGGGCTCCGACGACAAGTCCGACAAGTCCAAAGTGCACCACAAGCTCGCCCTCTCAGACAGCGCAGAAGCTCGTCGCCGAGTTCGTCAGTACACCAACCCTCTCCTCTCATAACTCTGGCCTGTTTCCAAACATGAGGCTGATTGGCATCACCAAATACAGTTCCAGTACTCGATACACACCATCCTGTCCGTGTCCCTCCCCGTTCCCCGCGTGCCGAACCCGCCCCGCATCATGGGCTGACACCCTCCCAAGCTTCCAACGAGGCGTTTACCCTGCCGAAGACTTCACAGCGTGAGCCAGCCTGCCCGTCCGCTCTGCAGCGGAAACCACGACTGACTGCTTCGTCCCTCGTCGCAGTGTCAAGAAGTATGGGCTCAACATGCTAGGTTTGCCTCCTGCTCATCCGCATCGGTGGTTTCTCCACCGTCGCGATTGCAGAAGAGAACGAGAAGCCTGACCAACCGCAGTCTCGTCCGACGACCAAGTCAGGGCGTACATAAAGAAGATTATGGGGCAGCTCGACCGCTGGATGTTGCGCGGAAAGATATCAAAGCTAGTCATCGTCATCACCAACAAGGACACAGGAGAGCACGTTGAACGGTGGCAGTTTGATGTCGGTTCGTCCTATCTACAACTCCCTACAAAACACTGACAGCCCGTGCAACGTACAGGTTCAAATCTTTGGCAAGTCCAAGTCTTCCAAGTCGAAATCGAGCTCCAAGGCAACCGACCAAGAGAACGCTACACCGGGGTACGTCGTCTCGAGTCCGTCTGCGGTCGCCCGCCCGCTCATTTGCCCTTGTGTTTTTGTTGCCCTCTCGTGACTGACCGACCTGTTGCTGCCAATTAGGTCGACGTCAGATGCACCTGCCCCGGAAAAGACCGAGAAAGAAATCCAGGACGAGATCGCCGCGATCTTCCGCCAGATCACCGCTTCCGTCACCTTCCTCCCCCAGCTTGCCGGAGACTGCACTTTCAACGTGCTGGTCTATGCCGATGCCGACAGCGACGTTCCTGTCGAGTGGGGAGACAGTGACGCGAAGGAGATTGAAAACGGTGAGCGCGTGCAGTTGCGCGGCTTCAGTACCAGCAACCACCGCGTAGACACGCTCGTCAGCTACCGTTTGGCTGAATAGGCGCCATGCCGTGATTCACCTGCCTTGGCAACGGCAGTACGGGACCAAAAAAAAAAAAAAAGGGAACCTACGTACGGTGGCTGGCGAAAGAGGTGGTGCTGTTCCGCCATGGACTGAACCCTGCGGGGGCCTATTCTCCAGATTGCCTTTCTTGCACGTCACGTAAAACAGATAGCAACTTCTTAATTGGTAAATTCCCATCCGCCTTTCACTTTGTTGTGAAGCGCTGCTGTCGTTGCCATGATACCATGCTTTTTGGGCCCTCAAACCAGTCGTGCCAAACATGCGCGTCATATGCCCCGTGGGGCTGTGCCGTTTCTTCCATCCTCGCAACCGGAACGCCGCCACCATCTGCGCCTACACACGCTTGAAAAAGTACACGTACGCAAACTTGCGCATTTCTTCAATTTCAGCCGCTTCAACAACCTTCTCATCGTTGAACAGAACCCATGAAGTACGGTCCCCAACGGTCTTGCGAATGAACGCAACGTAGTGTCTGACGTTCTGTTAGCATAATGTCACCACGCTAACAGGTTTGAGACGTACCCGGCATGGATGCTCGTTCCCTTGTGGCACGCAATAGACTGGAGGTGATATCTGGCAGGAGTGTCCCCAGTTCCGGCTGCCGCCTTGGGCACGGCGGGTTCAGAACCAGCAGCAGTCTCTTCAACATCAAAAACGCCCTGGTCCTCGGGGTGGCTGAAGAGCCACTCTACCGCCCTCTCCACGTCGCCGTTTGTCTCGCGCAGGGCCTTCTTGGCCTGAGGCGTAGAGAAGCCCATGGCTCCCAGCATCTCCATCTTCTCGGGGTCTGCCGAGACGTTTCCCGCACTGGCGCCATCATTCAGCACCAGGGGCTTGTCGATATCGGGATCATCCATGTGCGCAAAAAGCCACTCCATGGCGGCGTTGGCATCCGAATTTCCAGTGGCGTGCAACGCGCGGTCGCACCGGTTGCGTGGAAAGCCCATGGCCTCCAGCTGGCTGACGGCCTCCTGGTCAGCGACGAAGGCTTGGGGGCTGCTCTCGGGTTCGTCCGGCAGAAGGTCCTCTTGTGGCTGCAAACCCTTTGAAGTATGCATCCAAGGAACGGCTCATCGGACACAATGACGGAAGCACGTCAATCTTGACAGGCACCCAGTTGATTACCGCCATCTTCCGAGCATTGACAACGAGATTTTCCGGAAGGGTCTTGAACAGGGAACGCTTCTTGTATCCGTCCTTGCTGCCGCACGCAGCGCATGTCAACTCAACCACTTCCTCAGCGGTAAAGTTATCGAGACACTCCTTGAGCGTAACCGGCTTGTAGGCGTTTGCTTGCGCATTAGAGGTCTCGTCCGCTGGAATCTTCTCTAGCGGAACGTCTATGAAGATGTTGTCTTGCTCATTCGTCGTGTAGCGGACCTTGTTGCACCCGAGACACTGTAATCTTTGCTCTAGCACGAAGCGGAAGGGCTGAGTGGGATCACCTAGATCAGACGGATGTTGAGATCGGCCGATGAGCTTGAAGATGTGCTGCAGTAGCTCGAAGGCGTCCTGCTGCCTCATAGTCGAGAACTCAGCATGTCCGCGACCGATCAGATGCTTCAGCATGGCGGGTGCGAGGCCTCTCTGGTGAGGGATCTCGGGCGTTTGATCTGACGCGGCGACGTCCGAGTCGGGCTTAGAGTAGCGACCAGAGAGCAAGCCGTCCGCAATCTTGCGAAGCTGCGTCTCCAAGTCTGCGGCGGGTTCCTGGACTGCAGGAAGTTCTCGCTCAGGCAAAAAATACCGGTTCCTGAAGGCAGGCGTGTCAAAAAGACACTGAATAATGCTGGCGAGATAGCAGCTGTTGCCGAGGTTCTTGAGACCCGTCAGACCAGCTCCGAAGAGGGGCTTCAGCTCCTTGCCATCCTCCGTGGTCATGCTGAAATCCCAGCGCAAGTTCTGCTCGATCTGCATTTCGGTCAGACTCTTCTCCGTCTTTTTTGCTGGTCTGCGAGAATGATGCCCCAGTGGCCGAGATGCTGTCCCAAGTCTCCATCAATTCGCTCCTCGTCACACTTATAGCAGTAGACGTCAGCCGTTCCTTCGGGTGTGATGGATCCTAGCTTCACCGCGACGCCGTGACCTGACTGGGTCGAATGGGCCAGGGCGTGGGAGTTGCCGTCAACTCCACCCCATTTGCTTGCGGCCGCACCCGAGGTTGCCGCACTCAAGACAGAGCCACAAGTTCTCGTGCAGGTCGCAAGCTGAGCAGTGGCCGAGATCACCAGACTGGATGGTCTTTGATTCTGTCTGCTGCATCAGCAAAATATGCTCGCAGCTAGTCAGCTCCTGCTCCCAAGCCTTGACCTCCTCCTTGCGCGAGAAGGTGTTGGCCTTCATAATACCATCAACAATATGAGCTAGGTTGCCGCTGGTCTTGTCGAGGTCTTGGTTGCAGTCGAGACACTTCAAGGTCAATGTGGTATCAAACCGGTCTTCTTCTGTTTCAGCGGCGATGGCGAGCTTAGACATCTTCAGTGGGGGTTCGTCTCTAACAACGATGCTTGCAGGTGCGGCAGCCGGAGGACGAGAGGGTGGTTCCAGAGCTGGCGGTGGAGCTGTGCGTGGTTGCGGTCACCAGCGCAACCGCCGTTGAAGCACTGGAGGCAGACATCGATCCCAGCAGCATCATCCTGTTGGGACAGCAAGGTCAGTATAGAGCAGCACGTAGGCAAGGGCATCCAGCACGGGTAGAAATTAGAGCTTACAATAGAATCAAAGCACTGTGTGCAGTCCTCCCGGTAGACAGACTGAAACGGAGCTGGTGGCTGTAAAGCTGTGAGGAGTCAGTCAGCTGGAAGCTGCACCAGGACATGAGGTTAACTAACCAGGGCCTACAGCCTCAAGGTGCGAGCACGCCATAACGACACGGTGCTTTGTTGTTGTTGTTGGAGTTGTTCTGAGTTTTAAAATGACCCTCGCCAAAAGGGTAGCTGCCAGAGAAGGGAAATAGACGAGTGAGGCTAGGAGAGATGGATAGGTAGGGGACCTTATTGTTACGCAAGCACTGACATTACTCCAACCGAGAGCGTGGTTTTGTCAAGGCTGTACCTATACACACTAGGTGACAAGGTATCTACCCCGCGGTGTCCTTAGATCGGAGTTATAATACTAGTAAGTAAGTACTTTTTAGTTCTAATTAAGCTCTCTAATATAACTACTAGTTAGAGAGTAGCTAAGTAGAGTACTAGTAGCTAAAGTTATTTTTATATATATTTTTTTATTTTAGTATATTTTAAATTATACTTAATATATAATATTAAATTATAAGTTAATAACTAAGAAATAGTTATAGCTTTAATATACTTAGTTTATAAAGTAGTAAACTCTTGCAACTTATAAATAGCTAGTACTACTTAGTAATATCACTTATGTACTAAAGATAATGACAAATTGTAAATTGTGCGGGGTTACCCTGCACCGATCTCGCCCACACTGCCTCCAAACCTTGTGCCTCGGCCAATTGCAATTGCATTAGGTAAGCCTGCCCAAGTGGACTGTGGCCGTCCGTGGACGAAATTTCGTCTTCTCCGAGGCGCCGAGCCTAGCAAGCCCTCCATGACTTAATGCATGGTCATTGAAAGCCCTGATTGGCCAGATCCCTCTATCTACCACCGAGATCGCCATCGTTTCTCCGTCACAAGTCCCGCATCCATCCATCCAGTCGTCGCAGTCACGGTCGCACCCCCGTCTCTCCAACAAATTCCATCCACCTCGCCTTCGCACTAGACTGTGTTCCCGTCTCTTGCACTTCAACAAACTCTTGTAACCGCCATCCACCAGTCGTCATCGCCATTACTCGACCACTCCCACCGCCATCGAGTCCCCGACGCTTCCGACCGGCCGCGCCCTTCTAACTTTATTGCGGCTGCTTTCCCCCCGACGATCGACTCAAAACTCGACCACATACAGTATCACACATCCGAGTTCCATCATCGCCACAATGTTTTCCAGATCCCTCCGCGTTGCCTCTCGAAGGGTCCTGTCCAGCTCGCTGCGCCCCTCCACTGTCCACGCTCGCCAACTTGCGCCCGTGAGTGCTGTCGGCACAACAAGGGCGTACCATGAGAAGGTTCTTGATCAGTACGTCTCTCCATCAAGCTGATAGATGGGAATATTCTGACTTGGCCTGCGCGTAGCTACTCCCGCCCCCGAAATGTTGGCTCCATGCCCAAGGGCGATAAGGACGTTGGCCAGGGCCTCGTCGGCGCCCCTGCCTGCGGAGACGTCATGAAGTAAGCCGTCCAGCCGAAACCTCTCTCAAGCACACACTTCATGGACGTCGGCTTCCCTGATGGGAGTAACGGATGGGGAACGACTGTTACTGCACGTGGAGCGCTGCGTTGCTGCAATAATCCGGCCCTTGTTCTAGTAGTTGCTCGGGACGATGAAAAGGCCGTTCACTGTCTGGCAATAACTGCTCGAATGCTAACTTGCGACTATAGGCTCAACATTCGTGTCGATCCTAAGACCAACATCATCTCCGATGTCAAGTTCAAGACTTTCGGATGCGGTTCCGCCATTGCATCGTCTAGCTATCTTACCGAGTTGGTCCGCGGCATGACGTGAGCCAGTCACCTATCTCAAGTAATTTTATGAAGCTGACGAATAGATGAAGCTTGGAGCAGGCCAGTCGAGTTAAGAACACGGAGATCGCACAAGAGCTCAAGCTTCCCCCCGTCAAGGTATGTGTACTGATGTAGTGCGACTTGGCTTCCCGCACATCACTGACAACTTGTAGCTGCACTGCAGCATGCTTGCCGAGGACGCCATCAAGGCCGCCATTTCCGATTACTACACCAAGAACCCCAACGCGAAGCCTACCAATCTTGCAGGCACCGAGGCTGTGACCGATTCCACTGCCGCATCCGCTTCTACATGATGAATGTGGTCTTCCGTTCACCCGTTGCAAATGTTTTCTGGAGTTAGGTTACAGGAGTGGGTGCAAGACGAGTGGGCACAACTACCTGGTCACACAGATTCTCGAGGTGGTGTTTATCAGACAGAGGCCTCGCTGTTCTCGCCAATTATTTTCCAACAAAATGAAGTCGGAGTTTGGGAAGGAATTACGGATTCGCACAGTCAGTATGGACAAAAGCGCCCTGTTGCACCTGCGATGGTGATGGCAGCAGAAAGAAGGTCGCTGCCACAAAGCAGTCTACTGCTCTCGGGGTTGGCTATCGGGAACCCACTTGCAAGGGCCCAAGATTGTACCTCCGTGTTCGTTGAAATACCAGTATCGAGTGTAGTTCTTGGCCAACATGAGATACATATAGGCGGTCGACCAGGAAAATGAGTTTGTATAAAACACAGTTTGCTGTTCGTTTTCCTTACGCGAGTCCCTGTTTAGTAACCTTGTTAGTTGTTTCGACTTTCTTAGGTACCAACCTCGGTAGAGCTTGATGAATGACAGCTCCTGCGCTGATTGTATTGCCAATAGAAAGAGTCGCCTGGAAATTCTCAGCACTAGCATTGCCGGACAGTCGTGGATTGTCCTGCTAACCGATCCTCTTGCACTACACCGATTCACTACGCAACCACAGCACCGGTACACCGTATGCACCCAGCACTCCTCAACTTTGGTGCCATAGGTACACTACTGATATAACACTCTACACTACCTACCTACGGCACCGCCACAGTTGAATAGCACACCTTGACAGCCGCGTGCTATTACGGCGGATCCCGGTACGATAGATGCAGAGGCTCTCGCTATAAAGCAGGTGTGCATGTTTATTTGTCAACACGGCAAGAGCTCAGCAAGGTTCAGGACGGCATTGGCCCTAACCTACTCCCAGAACTGAAATATTGAAAGTACGGGCAGGGCCTGCGTGGAAGTCGCAGGACATGGAATCCAGAGACGTCTCAACCATAGCATGTAGATGATAGATAGAGGACGTCAGTGACGGATAATAGAAATTTCTGCAGGAACTTAGGTATTGTTAGGTAACGCCGAAAGTTCCTACCTAGGTATAGTAAATTGCAGCTTTGCGGGGGCTACTTTAGGTACTAATGTCTAAGTACCTACCTTGCGCAAGACGCCTCGGCATCGCTGAGTGAACATCTTATAGATTATCGATAAGCAATTTTTTTTTCTCCTTCCCTCCTAGGTAGTTCACCATTCGTTCCTTCGCCGATCTCACCTTTCGCACCACAGCCACTTGTTCACCACAAACTTTTGTTTAACCTACCCACCAGAGATACCCCAAGTGTTCTGTACCGGATCACCAACAGTTCAATTTGAGGTGGCGAAGATGGCAGCCACCAAGCATTCGCTGGCCGACAGCGAGGCTGAGCACAACAGTGCCGCCGAGACCTCGCGTCCGAACAAGAAGCAGAAGATCAAGGGTGTCTCGACCGTCACCGACGCCGACAGCGACGAGGCGGCTGAGCTGAAGAAGCAGAGAAAGAAGGAGAAGAAGGAGCGCAAGAGAGAGAAGGAGGAGAAAAGGGCAAAGAAGGAGAAGCGCAGCAGCAAGGAGAAGACTGCCGAGATGTCCACCGAGGAGCAAGCCCCTGCCGAGGGCAAGACGGAGTTGGACGAGGAGCACAATGAGAAGAAGAGCAAGAAGGACAAGAAGAACAAGAAAGACAAGAAGGAGGGAAACAAGAAGGAGGGCAGCGGCGCTGACGCGAAGGCTTCCTCGGACGGCCCTGCTGGCCCTGTTGCAGGTGCAGACTATGCGCAGTCCGCCTCGCTGTCCACTCTACCCCAAAGCGATGTCGACGCCTTCATGGCCGCCGAGAGCATCACAGTCACCGACCCCACCAGCAAGTCCACGCATCTGCGGCCGATCCTTGAGTTCTCCCATCTTCCGCAGACCGAGCTCATCAAGAAGAATCCCTTCTCGGCCTACAAGAAGCCGACTCCCATCCAGGCTGCCTCATGGCCCTTTACCCTCTCAAGACGCGACGTCATCGGTGTAGCGGAGACGGGCTCGGGTAAAACGATGGCTTTCGCCCTGCCCCTGATCGAGGCCATCTCGCAGATCAAAAAGCGCGGGATCAAGGCGGCTGTCGTATCTCCCACCCGCGAGCTCGCCATGCAGACCCAGGAGCAGCTTGAGCATGTCGCGTCTCTCCTCGGCCTCAAGTGCGTATGCATCTACGGCGGTGCTTCCAAAGATGACCAGCGCGCCCTCTTGAAGCGCGGCGCCGATGTTATCGTCGCCACCCCAGGCCGTCTCAAGGACTTTATGGCAGACGGCACCATAGACCTCAAAGACACGCGCTTTGCAGTCCTGGATGAGGCTGATCGTATGCTCGACAAGGGTTTCGAGGAGGATATCAAGGAGATTCTTGGCAGCATGCCTCCACGTGAGGAGCGTCAGACTGTCATGTTCACGGCCACCTGGCCCGCATCCGTGCGCAAGCTAGCCGAGTCCTTCATGGTCGACCCCATCAAGATTACCATAGGCTCCAGCGGCAGGAGACGGCCAGCGGCGCCGTCAGGCTGCAGGCGAACTACCGCATCACCCAACATGTCGAAGTTGTCGAGCCTAGAAGTAAGGAGCAGAGGCTGCTACAGCTTCTGAAGCAGCACCAGCAGAGCGGTAAGGAGAAGAATGACCGCATCCTCGTCTTCTGCCTGTACAAGAAGGAGGCCACGCGCATCGAGACGTTCTTACAGCAGCGCGGCATCCGCGTCTGTGGCATCCACGGCGACCTCCGCCAGGAACAACGCACTCGGAGTCTCGAGGCGTTCAAGTCGAACCACACCCGTCCTGGTTGCTACCGATGTGGCGGCCCGAGAGGCCTGGACATTCCCGAAGTCAAGCTTGTCATCAACGTTACCGTGAGTCCCCTTCAAATGTCTCATCACGCAACTGTCCTGACATTCGCATAGTTCCCCCTTACCATTGAGGATTACGTTCACAGAATCGGACGAACCGGTCGCGCCGGCAAGACTGGCGAGGCCATCACCCTTTCACACCCAATGGACAAGGCTCATTCTGGATCGTAAGTGACTGGTTCTCGGATCGCAAATGTGCGTGCACTTGCTCACATATTGCCAGCTTAATCAACATTCTCCAAGGGCGCCAGCCAGCCGGTCCCTGACGAATTGTTCAAGTTTGGCACCACTGTCAAGAAGAAGGCGCACAACACCTACGGTGCCTTCTTCAAGGACGTAGACATGACGAAGAAGGCGACCAAGATTGTGTTTGACGATTAAATTCCTTGCCGGACGGGCGATCGATCTACGTTTTTCACTCATACCTAGCGGTGGCCTGTGCTGCCACGCTGGGCCGGCGAGTCGAGGCATAGCATCTCAAGAGGAATCTGCGCTCTGCGACAAGACTGGGCGCTGTCAGCTGGTGTGCAAATTTTCAGGCGTGAGAAGTGGCATCTTACATTAAGAGAACAACCGGGACGGCAGCTAAGCCAATGGCTATGAGCTCCCTGAATGGGGTAGAGGCCCGTGAGGCAGAACCAGTCCAGTCGCCTGATGATATGCAGCGCCGATAGACAAACAATAGGAGTTACGGCGCTGGGTTGCAATGTAAAAAGTTCGAATGGCGTATCGAGACCCTCGAAGTATGACTTGACGAGCAAGAAATGCTCCAAACAATGCGGCAAAACATGTTGATGCAGTTAGCCATGACGAGACCGAAGATGCCCTACGAGGTCAAGGACACGCATGAAGACAAACGCTGCCGTACCGAAGGCGACCGAGAACGCGCCCATCCAAACAGACTGTCGGTGTACCTGCGCTTCGCTTGCTGCGAGCCACGAAAACTTCAACAACGCCGTTAATGGCAAGCAAGGGGATGTAGTAGCAGTACATCGCGGAGGACACTACCGGCGCCTTCGTTCGCCCAGTGCTTTCCAGCGACGAGCGACAATAGTGGAGGCGCAGCTACTGGGCCAATGCTCACGATGAGTGCCGGAAGCAGCACGTAGAACTTGATTAGGTTGTGCAAATGCTGGTTGGCGGTGCCTGCCGTCTCCTTCGTAGGTTTGCTTGTGCTGGTGCCAGCGGTAGATAGCAAGCGACCGAAATAGCCGCGGCTGCTCTCCTCGATAGGCTGGAAGATGAGCCGCGCAAGCAAGCCTCCGTAGTTGTTGGCGAGGGCGTAGACGCCCTGGGACTTGGGTGTGGAGAGGATGGAAACCAAGAATGTATCGCCCTGGGTGAGGAGGTGCTTGACGATACTCTGAGCCATCATGCTGGAGGCCAAGCTAACAGTCGGTCGATAAAAGTAGCGGGCAACGTAATCAGTACTCGAACCAACTGTCCTGGGAAGCAAGGAGAAGCCGTCTTCAATTGACATCTGGGAGCCAGACCAGGTGTAGATTATGAGTAGGCTGGCCCCGTATGCCAGCTGCCCGACGGCAAAGGGGAGGACGCCGAAATCGGTGCCGGCACTAGACGCCCACAAGGCGGTTGCAAAGGTGAGGGTGCATCGTATGAAAGTCGCGATGGATTCTGCAGATGCCCGGGTGCGAAATTGCAGCCGTGTCTGCATGAGAATGAAGCATGGCTCGGACAGAAGCTCCAGCACGGCGGCGATAGCGTACAAACGAAGTGCGAGGTGAAAATTTGGGGTGTTCCTCGTCACGGGGTCGGCGGATGAGAGGTAGAGCCAAGCGAAGATGACAGCAACAATGCAGCCTAGAAACACGGCCAGGTATCCGAGGTTGATGATGGCTTGGCTCTCACGGCGTACCAAGGCTTCTGAATCGTCATGTCGTTTATCATGGCCGGGGCGGGTTTCCTGGCGCTGGACGGCGACACGCAGGCTCTCGCGGGCGAAGAAGAGAACAGACAAATAGTAAACCTCCAGTTGAGTTGACACGCCCAGTAGCTGAGCTGTCAGGAAGCGTAGCAGCAGTTGGTTTGCGATGAAGGTGATGGCGCGGGAGCCGATCTGAAGGATAATGAGTAGGGAGGCGCCGCGCACAACATCTCTGCTGGCGTCCACTCGAGCAGACTTATCGGAAGGCGTCATTGCTTGTTGTGCGATGTTAATGGTTAATTTTTGTTACCAATGTACGTCTCTATTAGGTAGTGTCCTGGTGATTAACTTAATGCTGCGACCAGATCGCCTTAGTCATCGCCCCACACAATCTGCCACAACGTCCTGCACCGTGTAATGCCGTAGGTATTCCTTTGCCATACGGACTATTAACAATCTAAAAACGATGTTACTATCATACGAAAATACAAGCGATCTAGTAGAATAAAACAGTGCCAGTTATACTAAGATACTAGTAAATACTCCACCCAGCATTCTAAATTGTATTTATCTGCTGTTGCACGAACAGTCTTCTCTGCTTTCGCAGGCGAAGACTATCTCCTTCCAGTCTGACTTCTTCACCAGCCAAAATCACCACTTTGTGTAGGATGAATTGAATGTGATCATGAAACCAGTTATCCAGCTTTTCCATGCTCCACCACACATTTCCATGTCCAGAGTCAGTATCAGAGCGCGACAACATAATACCGAGAGTGCCTTTTTCATGGGCGTTAAACAGGTCCTCAACCCGACGCTCGCAGTTGCAAGCATCAGATGCCAAGGCCTTTTGGTGAAGATCTCGGATGAAGACTGAACGATCAAGGGATTCAAGCCTGATAGCAATTGCCCTGGTTACTGCAAGCTCCTCTTGACAGCGCTCGAGTTCTCTCTCCGTCTCCCGAAGATGATCTTGGGCCGAGCGCATGGAGACAACCGAAGATCGGGTGTCTGTCATCCTCAAAACTCGGGTCTCGGAGACTCGAGTTTGGGCCGAAGTGTCATTAGCTGCTCTGCGAGCTGCTTGGCGAGCTACTTAGCAAGCTACAGTCCGTTGCATCGGCGGCTTCCAAAACCCAAAGTGGGGCACTACTTACTACACAGAAAATTCGCGTTTTTGCACAACACCATATAGAACACTACGAATTTCATTACTAACGGGGTAATTAGCCCTATATAAAGGCCTCTAGGCTGTTAGATTGTACATTTCTTTTCCTTAGTATATATAGAGTTTATATTTATTATACTAGTATAGTATTACTATTTTTAAGAAGGTGGTAATAGATTCTAACTTAGCTATTTTACCTTAGAATTAATACCTCACTTTAATACCTTAAATCTCCTTATCTACTATCTATTATCTCTATTATTTATTACTATAAAACTATTTCTATAGTTCTTTAAAAGTACTAAGTATTAATTAATTTAGTTAATAATCTATTACTAGTTTTTTTAACTACTTATACCTATACTTATAAGTAATATAAGGATGCTTTTAGTAAAAAGCCTTAAATTGTATTTTAAGAGTTAATAAGTAAGTAGATTATAATTATATAAATACTAGTAGTAAAGTAGTAAGTAGTTAAGTTAAAAAATACTTTAACTAATTCTAAGCTATTATTAGTAAAACTTAGTAAATAGTAGGTATTAGTAGTTAAGTTAAAGAAGTAACTAGTTATAAGGAAGTAAGTAGCTATATTTATACTACTAAAAGAGCTATTAAATTCTATTAAAAATAATATTAAAGTTAACTTAAGTAATAATAATAGTACTAAGGGCTATTATATTAATAACAAGACTTTACTTAAGAGATAACTAAATACCTTAGTTACTCCTTTTTAGTAATAATAAAAGTCTTTTTTTTTAGTAATAATAAGTCCCTTTTTTTAATAACTAGTAAGACTCCCCTTTTAAGTAATAATAAGAGTTTACTTTTAAATAAAGTAATACTTATACTTTATAGTACTTAGAAATTAACGTACCTTTTAATAATAATGTCTTTACTAAGGATTAAAATTTATATATATTTATAAAGATCCCTATTTATATATTATTTAGGCTAACCTTTAATAGTATACCCTTTTTATTTAAACTACTCTATATAATTAAGTTATAAAAAATATAGTATAATAAAGTTAAATTCTTAGTACTTAAAAAGTAAAGGGATACTATTATTAATATTAAAAAGTGAATCTATAATTAACTTAAAGCTATACTTAAGACTATAAAGTTATATATTACTTTTTAAGTTAACTAGTAAAAAAAGGGTTTTAAACCTATTTACTTAATATATTAAGACGAATATAATACTATAGCTAATAATACTTAGTTATATTTACTATAGTACTTATTAGTTAATTAGATCCTTAAGGCTAATAGGTATAGTAAGACTATAATTAAAGTAATATTTGTTTTTTAATTTAGTATTTTTACTATAATAGAAACTTAAGCTAACTATAATACTATATTAATTACTTTATATACTTAAAACTATAGCGGTTAACCCTTTTATTAGACTAAGCAAAAAAAGTATATTAATAATAAAATACTTACTACTATTAAGTGGGTAAAGAAGAAGACGTAGAATGTATTTAAGAACCTACTATATTATTAACTATACCCTAAACTAGCAGTTTATAAAAATACTACTAAAAGTAGAAATTACTAGTATTCTTAGTATTAAATTACTTTTAATAAAAAATACTATAAGTTAAAGCTTTTTAATATTAAAGAGTAGTAAAGGGCCCTACTTAAGGAAGAGGCTGATATTATACTTAGTAAACTACTGCTTAGTATTATACTTATAATTAGTAAATACAAAGGTACTATAGTTAATATAGCTAGGAATAATTAAAATAAATAAATACTAAATTATAAAGGTATTTAAACAGCCGTTTAGACTAATATTTTAACTTCTTTAACCCCTATAGCCACTCCTAGTTAGCTAAATTAAACCTTAAGTAATACTATTATAAACTTTTATAGCGCACTACTAACTTTACCTCCTTTAACTTAGCTATTACTACTAGTATATTAAAGTTAACTTTACTTTACTCTATATAAGTTTATAGCTCTAAATAAGCCCCTATATACTCCCTTATTATAGTAATAAATCCCTATTTAATTATTATTTTTAATAGTACTAAATTTACTAACTAAGCACTATAGTTAAGTTAACAACTTCTTTATTTAGTTTACTGTTGTACTGAGTAAGTATCTAAACGTTAATAACTGTCTCCTAATAATACTTAAACAGCTAAGTAAATACTATAGTAGTTTTTATTTAATTAAAGGGCTCCTTAACTACTAGTTTAATAAAAAGAGTATTACTCTAAATATTATAAATATTATTAAATTAAATATTAAAACTTTTATTAATAATAGTATCTTTTACTTATATAGTAAAGAGATATTAACGGTATCCACAGAGTCCATAAGGATTATTAAATCACTTAATCCTATAGCTTAAGATTAACTACATATATTTAATACTACTACTATAACCCTTATAGAGTTTTTTACTAAAAAAGAAGCTAAAGAAGATTGTAGGTTATAAGAAGTATTAGTTAAGGTTAAAAGGGAGTACTAAAGTAAGTAAAACACTACATTACTAGATTAATTACTAACTAAGTTAGTACTCTAATAGTCTTCTATAAGGTTTTCTTCTTTTCTTTTAAGCCTTTTATTTAAAATCTCTTTTTCTATTTAACTACTACTACTAGATCTAAATTAATTTAATACTTATTTACTTAATAAGAATTAAATATTACTTTAAATAATTATTAATAGGCTTTTACTATAATTTAATAAATTATAGTTAAAACTAATTAATATATTAAATAATAGAACGTTTTTAAGTTATTTTATTAATTTATTATTTAATAAAGATAATATAAAGTCGGGCTATAAAGAAATTAATAAAAAGGATATTAGTACTTAGTCTAAGTTAGATAATAGACTATAATAAGTACTATTTGCAGCGTCTTTTTCCTTCATACTTTACCTACTTAACTATAGTATCCTTATAGCTTACTTAATAATAGCCTTAACTCGTTACTTATTTTACTTAATATATCTCTATTCTCTCTACTACTTATAACCTTAGTTATAAATTTATTAAAAATACCCTTAGTGCTATTAAAATTAATAAACGCATAGTAAAAGTAACTAGTAATCTATAGTAATCTTTGCCCTACCTCTAAAGTACAGTTATATAAAAACTCTATTTAATTATAAACGTCCTTATTACTAGTATTATATATATAAAAGTTTTTTTTAATATACTTTTTTAGGTTTTTAAAGTACTTTTTAATAGAGTTAAAGTTAAGTAAGTATAGTAAAAGGTATTTAAGGTGTATACTAGCTTCTTTATAAGCGATCTAAATATCCTTTTAGTAGTAAAATAAAGTATTATTTATAATAATTACTAAATAAGGGGTATGAAACCTTTTATACTTAGGTAATACGTAGTAAATAATTTATACTATAAAGCCTTTATTATTTATTATTTTTAAGTATACTAAAAGATTTAATATACCTTTAAGAGTTAGTACTAATAAAAGTTATATTTATTAACTCTATTTTAACTTTACTAATCTCTATAGTATAAGGCCTTTTAAAGCCTATCCTATTTACCTTTTACTAGTATTTTTATTTACTTCTAACTTATTAATAAAAATTAACTACTTTAGTTTATACTACTGTATATAATAAAGCTATTTAAGCCTCTTTTCTAGATCTCATTAAATAGTTATAATATATATCTTTTTATTAGTTTAACCCGCCTTTTTAAAATATTAATTAATTATTAATTTACTAATATTAAAATTAAACTACTTAAATAAGAATTTTTATATTTTATTTAATAGTAAATTATTATAATACTTTAATAACTTAAATAGTTTAGTATAGTACTAAATCTCTATTTTTTAGCTACTTTTATAGGATTTTTTATATTATTAAACTTTATTAGTAAGGTTATATTAGTAGTAGTATGTTTAAATTGTTTATTAGGTATAGTTAGTAGCTCTAGTAATAGAGCTATTATTAAGGTTAAGGAACAGGAGTATTAGATTAATTTTAGTAAGTTAGTATATTAAGATATTTGGGGCTATTATAGTATATAGGGTAATATATAGTTTTTAAATGACTTTATAATTGTTTTTAATAGTAGTAGTAGGACACTAATTGACGGTGGTATTAATAGTGGCGTTGATGAAAAGCTGCTATGTGAAGAAAGTTGGATTTATAGGCAAAATTTGGCGTTTCTACATAGGTAAGCGTTGCCCCACTTTGGGTTTTGGAAGCCGCCGATGTAACGGACTGTAGGCGACCTGCTGCGGCAGGACTACGGGCCGGGAGAACCTGTTTGCGGAAGTACCTGCTAAGGCGGCCGCGCTCACGTCTGTCCACTTGGCTTAAGCTTCTATAGAACGCCTTCTTGGTCTGAGAAAACATCTCTAAGACTTGAGTAGGTGTTATACCGGACACAGTAGGCAATGGCGAGGGCATGGCAGGCAACGGAGAGGCCATGGTGGTAGCTGACGAGGCCGCGCAGGCAGGGTTCGAACTTGCTTCCGCGCGATTTTGGGCTGACTGCCGCGCTATGCTATACGCGGGGACCTGAAAATGAATTCATGTTAGTACTGTCTAAAGATACTATTGTTAAACGATGAAGAAAACCATACAGTCTGCAATTGTTTTAGGATTTTTTGTAATATCCTGTTTGATAACTTGGTTGGTTTGGCTTTTCCTTTCCGATTGTCTGTTGCGAATTCTGCAGTAATGAGCCCGCGGGCATTTTGGGGGGATGTCAGTGAGAATGTAGTTTGATTGTAAACTATATAAAGATACATACTTTCTTTGGATACTTTTATATCGCAAATTGCAACTAGAGATTTTATGACTGTGTCGCTATAGGGCATGTTGGCTCGGTGATTAGGTGGGACGAGTTTGTTAGGGTTAGAGATATCCCAAAACGACTCTAGCGTATCGATACAGTGTTGTCTCTGAGTTACTATGGTGGAAAGAGAGAGAGAAGAAATAAGGGTAAATTGTTGGGATGATTCGTTAGAAACAAACAAGATGTTTAATAGATAGATAATAAGGGGGGAACAACACAATTAGAGAGTCTAAAAGTAAAGGTTATTTGAATTTAAATAACTGATAAAGGAAGACGTGAACAATAGAGAACGGAGTGTCCTATAGAGGAGAGATGATGTGAGTGATAGATAAGTAAGCTTCTCTCTAGAGATGGGGAGACACTTGCCCTCTCTTATAGTTTACCTGCTTCACTACTAGAAGAAGCACTCTCTAGATGAAACCCTGACACCTAGTAGAAAAGTAATGCGAGTAAACAAGAGAACCAAACGCGAAATATACACGTCCCGTCGCGACAAGCCTTTCTATCTAGTAAGTAAACTAGTAATACCTAACCTAAGTGGGTGCCCTGGTAGCTCAAAGATGGTCCTATAGTTTAGGTAGATATACACTAGGTAGTGTACTTATTGTCCTTTACCCACTATTGAATCTAGTCTTAAGTACCCAAGTCATACCTGCAGTGTGATTACTGCTACACTGTGTGTGAATGCTGTAGAATTTGAACCCGCTTAATGCGGCAGCCATCCAATAGGAATGTGGAAACGTTTAATTGCCAGGAGAACCCACTGGGCCGCAGTCATTTGGGTTCCGTACAGCAGCCTACAAGGCTTACTATCTCAAAACTCTAAATCTACCGAAAAGGGGCACCTGCGCCGGCTACAGCGACCCCCATAGTAGAGTAAAAAGATCGTTTAAATTACTATTCATATAATATATAAGTATAACTCAAACCACCGCAAATTTTCTAGTATCTACAATTTTATATAAAATCGTATAATTCTTTTTATAATCTCTTATTAATTACCTATTTAGACTTAATTTAATCTAAAATAGTGTCCCACTACTTAACTAACTACGAGTCGGTAAGGTGGAATTCTAAGTAGTATTACTATCCCAAATACTCTATTAATTTCAATAAGCTTCTAGAACCCAGTATTATTAATTTTACTAGTACTAAACTTAATAATAAGGGCACCTTTTCTACTAAGTAGTTTTAAAAGGCTCTAAGTTTAGCTCCTGTAAATCCTACTAACTACTTACTTTACCTAGCTAACATCAAAGCTAAGGACTAAAATAAATTCTTTATAGTAATAAAGATTACTTCCTAGGCTTGCAAAACAAGTATCTAGTAGACTAAAAAATAACTAGTTATAAACCCCTAAGTTAAGGTCTTAATCTAACTTTAGGTTGTTAAATACTAAGAAAAGTAAGTAGAAGGGATCTCCTTTTTATAATATACTACTGTATAGAGTATTTAGAAGTTCTCTAGGGCTATAAATATCTCGGGCACAGCCTTGTTTAATTCGTATACCCGTTTTATGCAGTATATTACTGGCTATTTCACAATAAAGCTAGACTTCCTCAACCAAAAGTAGAAGGCTATACTAGTCACTCTTAAGAATAGTTTAGATCTACACTCCTACCGCAATTATATATATAATACTAAGACCCTCCTTAACTTTATTAAGGTGACCTTAATAGAGGTAAAGAAAGGTATATATTACCTTTACTTTATCTCGGTCTCCCTTAGTAATAACCTAACTAATCCTAGCTTATTAGTTTTTAAAAAGTAAATAGGCTCTAAGATAGAATCTAAAAAGGCCTTATTCTAACCTAACAATTAGGTTAACTAGCCTAATCCCTTGTAGCCCTTAATCTTAACAAAGTTGTATACTAGTATTAAATAGAAGCTGATAATAAAGGCTAAAGAAGCTATTAATACCGCTATAAAATTAGGATTACACAAGCGTACCTACTTAAAGATAGAGTTAATAGTTACCCCTAAGTAACCTAAATTAATAAGAGTTAAGAAGGAAATTAAAAAGAATGTTAAAAGGGATATTATATAAAATATTATTTAAAATACTATATAGGGGGGTAATAAGGAGATAGAGTAGGAAGTAAATTAAGAAGTAGAGTAAGAGATAAAGTAGGAGATAGAGTAGGAAATAGAGTAGGAGATTTAGTAATAAATTTAGAGTTACTTATAAGCGTTATAAAGAGGTAATTAACTACTTACTTATAAATAGAGATAACTCCTATGTTTTTTAGTATAATAAAGCTATTTCCTAGTTAATATTACTAATTATTTTAAATTAAATCTGTATATAAAGAGTTAAATATTATTTATATTTATTAGCTTTTTTATACTATTTAATATAAAGTTGTATAAGTAGAGGCTATAAGAAGTTTATAGTTTATAGTATTTAAGACTTTATTGGAAGGGTAGTATAGTTAGGATCCCTTTTAGTAGTAATGAGTAGTATTTTATAGCTTTTAACGCTTATTTAAGTAACTATTGTGGCCCTTAAGCTTTCCTCTTACTCTTTATAATAGTATGTAATTTTTTTTAGCCTTTTAGTAACCTTTAAGGTTCTAGGGTATTATTAGGTATTGTAAAGATTAATACTAACTTTAGCGGTTAAGACATTTTATTTAGTCTTCTACTTCTCTTGTCTATTACTATCCCTAAAGTATTCCCTATAGACAGTAACGGACGGTAAATAGAGACTCTTAAAGTTATTGTGACCTTCTCCCCTACCCTTAGGAGAAACCCCTACTTAGAATCACTTTCTAATGCGCGCTTAAAGAACTCGCTAAAGAGACGGCTCGCGATTACACAGTATGGTTGTGTTTGCTTTAAGGAATATGTCCCTAGTAGGTTTTATACTATACTTAGTTTAAACTAATAAGTAAAAGTATTTATAAGGGACCTAGCTTTTTACTAACCTTCTTATATTTATTAAAGGATCCTAAAAGTATAAAACAGAACTATTTATAGTATTTAGTAACACTTTAGTTAATCTTACTAACTAAATTAAATTAAATCTACTTATACAGAGCTTAACTTTGTTTTTATTAATATATTTATTTTTATTTATTATAAAGTTACTAAAACATCCTAACTACTAACTAAAGACCTAGACGTACTAAATATCACTAGTAGTAATCTATCGTACAAGGCATTTAGTATTACTATAAATAATACTACTAAAAGCGATAATCTATAGTTCCTTCTTTTTTACCCAGTAGGTATATATAGCTAAAACCCCTATAAGTAAGTTTTAGAGAAATAGAAAGAGTTACCTTAATAACTACTAAGTTAAGATATTACTAAACAATATTATTTTATCGCCTTAGTGCTATTTATAATCCCTCGTCACTATCTCCTATTACCCCTTACTTATTTAACTTATCTCTTTACTCCTTAATAACTAATTAAATAAAGAGTATTATAATATAACCTTTTTTATTAATATTTTCTCCTTTAACTATAAATATTAATAATACTTTTAAATGGGTCCTGCGGGATCCTAAGATACTGTATAATTTTAGTTACTAAACTTACTAAAACTAGCCACTTATATACTTTTATACTACTAGCGGCCTACTAGTTTGCCTTGTAGAAACAGTATAAGTACGCTATACTACTTTTCTCTTAGTTTCTTTTTAATAGTACTATTATTTAGTTATTAGTAATGTTTACCCGGTAGTAGTTAAGAAGTCGGCCTTAATACTTTTTTTCTAAAAATTACTATCTCTTTTAATTTATTAATAATAATTAAAAAGCTTTATTTTACTATTTATTATTTCTATTTATTACTTTTACTTTATTCGACCTATCCCTACTAAGCTTAATAATATAACGTTTATATTTTTTTGTTTTATTATTCCTTTACTTTAATATTTACCTGTCTTAAGCTCTACTTTAGCCCTACGGTTTTAAACCCTATTTTTAAACTATAGAGCTCTAGAGAGGGCAGAAAAGGACGGCCCTAGTTAAAGATCTAGCTTAATAGTAGTATATACTACTATTTTATACAGCTAACTACTTATTAGTTACTATACTAAGAACTAGTATAAGTATAAGCCTATAGAGTCCTTTTTTTTATTTTTTTTTTAAAGTATTCTATTTTTTACCCTTAATAGTAAGTTATTTACTATAACTTATAGTTTAGTTATAGAGAAACTCTAGTTACTAAATACAGCTATTTTTTTTAATCTATAATCGTTTACTAAAAGTTTCCTTTTTACCGTCTATTACTATTACTATTTATTAGTCTACTTATATTTTTATAATAGTAAAGTAATTAAGAAGTATTAATATAATGGTTAATATCTTCCCCTTTTGCCTTTAGGTTAATAGATCCCTAACATAAAGTAATACTTCTAATGCGTACTTAAGGAGATAGTCCCTGAGGAAACCGCGCAGAACTACCTAACTGGGTTAATTTAGCTTATGGAATAGATTCCTAGTGGTTTTTATACTGCTGTAAGTTTAAGTCCGTAAGTATAGGTGCTTATAAAGGGCCCGGCTTTAGTCTTCTAAGTAGAGTATAAAAGGGACCTATTAACGCCGTTCTAAGACTTACTCCACTAAGGCACATATTATAGCTTTTTAGTATTTTTTTAATAAGATAGAAGGCTAATTAATATTAATATTAAAAAAGACCCTAAGTTAGTAGAACCGTAAGAAGGCCCTACGAAGTATTAAATTAACTTATTACTTTATATTAATTCTTTATTTATTATTACTGTCCCTTACTATATACGTATTTAACGTAACGTTAATATCTATAGAGTAAACTAATAGTATTAGTACTTAATAACGTTATCCTACGAATATTAAAACTGTTTTTAAGGTTAATTACTAAGATTTATAGTCCCTAAGTATAGTAAGTTTTTATTAAAGAGAAAACCTATAGATAAATAAAAAAGAATACTTTTTTAAACTTTTTATAGTAGAATTAAGTATTTTTAATATTTTAGGGGGTATTAATATTAAAAGGAAAGGATAAAGAGCCGGTACTGCCTTTAGATCTAACTCCATCCCCTTCTCTAGTACTAATAGAGCTATTAATTACTTCTACTAGCATAATACAACTATTCTTTATTTACTTTTATTAATTTAAGTAAATTAAATCTGTATATATTAAGTTTAGTATAGCTAGACCTTTGTTTTATAAGTAAACTCTAAAATATTAGAGTTTTGCAACTCGGAATATAATTACCCTATAAGTAAAAATTTTTTTTCTATAACTACTTTTAGACCCTTAACTACTTTTATAATAGAATAGCTTAGCTTAGTATTAATTTAGCACTATATAAGGACGTTATTAATAAAAAGCTATTAGTTAACTAGAAATATAAAGCTATTATACGCCTGTTATATAACTTATATTAACTTAAAGTATTGTAAGTAACGTTTATGCAGTACTTAAAGTGCTGTAGTGTCTCCCATAAGACCTAGACGTAGTTTTTAAATAACCTCTTTTAATAACTTTATAAGCTATTCTTCTTCTATTAATTATCTAATACCAATATCCTTACTTAACTATAATTTAAAGGTTTTATTATTTTATAATATAGTCTTAAGGTCCTCTAGTATAGGAATAAACTCTAGTACTACTAAATACTAGTACAGCTTATTATAGCCTATATTAAGGCTATTTAGTACTTCTAACTTAGTGATAATAATATTTATATAGTCTAGAACTATAGAAGAGAGTTTCTTTATATATTTATACGCTAGTAAGGCTATGTTATTTTATAAGATGTACTATTTAAGGTATATTATAAAGCCTTTCTTAAGTGTATTGAGAGATAGTTAAAGGATATTCGATATTGGTAGGTAGACTAGATAATACCTAGGCTAAATTATATTTAGTTTATTAATATATATAATAAGCTACTCCCCTAGGGGTTCTATATCTATACTAGTATTAATATATACTCCCGATATATTTTATAGTTCTATATCAGGGTTTCTATCTACAGTAGTTGTTTGGTACTAGCCTAGTTTTGTTATGTTATATTATAGTAGAAGATTATTCTAAAGAGTATTTAGTTAAATTAAAGAGTTAAAACGGTCTTAGCTGTAGGTGCGTAGTTTTATTTTACTTAGGGTTGTACAAAACCCCTTACGACTAACCCGGATATTTAAGTTCCGGTTACCTTCTAGAACGTTTAGTTATTTAGGAAGAGTATCTATAACGTTAAAGTAGAATTGTGGTAGAATTAACTTTATTAAGTATAGTTAGTTAAGTAGCGAGTAAGTATACTATAAACGTAATATAAGATATTACTAATATATATAAATATACTTTATTTATTTCTAAGTCTAAGGGTACTTTAACCCCTATAACTTTATAAATTTAATTACTATTTTATTTGTATTTATATTTTTAATTTATTAAGAGTTTATAGAGTTTATATAGGTTTAGAATAACTATTAAATTTAATTATAACCTAGCCGCCCCTATATTATCCCTAGCTAGCTATATAAGTTATACTATTAACTTAATCCCAAGAAGGTACACAACTATATAATACTAGTTGACCTTTTAAAGATATAAGAGATTTTAAGTATTTTTAGTAAAGGCATAGTTAATCTTAATAGCTACCTACTAGTTCTAACTATAGAGGTTTATAAGGGTATTTTATAGGGACGAATATTTGCTTTTATAATAATACTTAAAGGGATATTATAACTACGGTTCAAAGAGTATATATTTTTATAAGAGTAGCTAGACCGTTATATTACCCTTAGACTTAAACTAGAGGTTAAACTACTTCTAAAAGTATGGAGTAGAGTTAATTAGGTACGGAGTAAGTTAAGTAAACGGGGGGTAGATATACGTAAGATTGAGGTAAAGGTAGCTTAAAGTTATTATGCTACTTTATTTAAAATATACATTAGTTTAGATTTATGTATTATATAATATACTGTGTCTATAAATATAATATTAGTTATAGATAATAAAGAAGAATTTAATACTAAGTAGGTATAGGCCGGGATTAGACTAGGAAAGTAGGTCTATTCCCTCTAGAGGTGCTAGAGGTGTCCCGGATTTATATTTCCTTACTAGTTTTTGTTGATTTTATTGTATTTCTTTGTGTTTTATAGGCATTTTATGCCCGTTATCCTTTAATTATTGCTGTTTAAGCGCCGTTTTCCTTCTGTTTGCTGTCTGTTAAGCCTATAAGTAGTAGGAACGACCTAGTGCTCCGTCTAGCTAGGGAGGAAAGGACCTACTCCTACCGTTACGGACGCCGTTTATTCTCTGTTTAATAGTATTCTAAGTCTGTTTTACTGCTTCGCAGACCTAATATTATATTTTCTCTATTAGAAGATAAGAGGAAGATTTAATTTATTTCGTTTTAAAAGAAGGGAAAGTATTTAAAAGTTTAGAGACAGATACTTCTAAATATTAGGGATAAAGAAAAGAAGGTGTGATATTTCCTATATAACGCCTTACAACCCTCTTAAAAATTCCACTACCTTACTTTAATTTACCACTTTATAAATCTATATTTTTATTTTTAGTAACTAGTAGTCACTAGTAGCTATATATTACACACACCCTTGTCCTTTATAAGACTAAACGCCCTAAGTTTTATTTTAAAGATACTATTATATCCTCCCTGTTCCTTTTTTCTTCTTAACTAAGAAGCAACTTTTTATAAATAGCGCGTTGTTACTTAAGTATACCTAAATGGAATTTAAGTATTTACTTAGGACTTAGACACTTAAAGGCTCCCTAAGAAGGGTGATTGTGAAAGTGGAAGAGAGTACTAGAGATATTAAACTCTTTTGCCTAGTTCTTTAAGCTGTAATAGAGATGCCCGGGCCTTACTTAGTAAATTTAAGTAACTTGTATTTGTACGAAGCTTTAAGGGATAGCTAAAGTCGTAATAAAGCTATTAAGCTCTCTGCTGTTGCGTCTACGCCTTACACCCTTTACCATATACCCATAGCTAAATCTTTCCCAAAGTACTTTATAGGCGTACAAGCACTTTTAAGGCTTAGTGTAGTAGAAATAATTAGCGTAAGGTTTACTAGGGAGCAAGACGTATTTAAAGTATAGGCTACAAACGAAAGAACTACTTTTGCTTTAGGTAGTATAAGCCCATTCTTTATAATAATTATATAAGGGATAATGGTGCCTTTCTACATTCCTAGATAAAAAAGCTCTATGCCCGTATATTTTTATTAGATTTTATAAGCTATATACCGTTTTTTAGATTAAAAGAATAATAAATAAAAATATAGTAATAGAGATAGGTGGTTCCTTTAGTGTAACGCTAAACGAGCTTAAGTCTTTTTAGGTTTAAAATACTATACTAGAATTTAATTTACTAGCTTAAGTTTTCAGGATACTAAACAGGTGTGTAAACAGAAATAAGAACGACTTTATAGATGCCTCTCTGGGGATATTAACAAGCTATAGAAGGGAACCTGTCTACTAGGAAACGTTAGTAATAAAAAGTACCTAAAGAGGTATTAGGTCTACTTACTGTAAGTTAGTTATTAGACTAAGTAATGTAGAGCTAAGAATTGTTGTAAAGAGTAGTAGGAGGTATGCATAACTTGTTAGTAATAAGCTAGAGGATCTGCTTAGAAGGAAGGGTTTGTATTTGAGGTTTATTAGTGGTCTTACTAGTAATAAAATAATTGTTTTAAAATATAGTAAAGAGGTAGAGATATAGGTGCGTAGACCTGATTTAATATTAAAAAAAGGATACTGTATTTTAGGGATAAGTAAGTAGAAGCTAAGAATAATAGCTGTTATTAGAAGAAGAGGTTAAGTAGAAGGTTTAGGGACGAAGTTACTATTTTTTAAAGAGCTAACTAGGAAGACAGCTGAACTGAATTAGAGTAAGGTTGTAAAGGGAAAGTGTAATAGTAAAACTACTCCTTTTACTAATTTAGTAGTATAATTACTTAAAGAAGTTCTTTAAGGAATCTATAACCTAAGATCCTCTTTTTATTTTTAAATTACTTTATATTCTTAAAATACTTACCTACTTACTATCCCTTATAGTAAGTACAATCCCTTATACAATACCTTCTATTTACTCTTTAAAATCCCTGCGTTAGTAGCTTTATTTAATATAATCCCTCCTCTATAATAATTTTAACTTTAACCCTCTCCTTAATACATCTACTATACTATAATATCTATACTACCTATCTTACTTTTTTATAATACCTTTTACATTTATATACTATATTCCTATTTATATAAAATACTTTTTATTATTATATCTTTACTTTTAACTAACTTTATAATAGTACTTACTAAAAAGACCTAAACTAAGGATAAGAACCTATTATTATATACACTTTTTAATAAAAGAGCTACTTAAGCTATAATTTAATTACTTAAAAAGAGCTAGGTTAAAATATATCCTTCTTAACACAAGGATAGAACGCGTCTTAAAGCGCTTAAGCCTAAGATAAGTGTGTTTTACTAGCTAAGAAGTAGTTCTATTGTACTTACCTTAAACCTATTAAGCGTTATATTTTAAAATAAGTAGCTATAAAAGAGATAATTAAAGGCGGGCCCGTCTGGGAAGGTGCTACTGTATATAAGTATTAACTACTTTAAGTTATTAGAAGCTCTAGCTACTTAGTTCTAACCTACCCTTTATTTAAAGAATAGTTAGATAAACCTTAACGAGAGAGTGTGGATAATAGTAGAGGTTTATAACGCTAGAGTCTATCTATAGGACTATAGAGATCCAAGCTATGCTACTATTATTACTGCTATTACTAGTGTTATGTATAAGATACATAAGATAGTAAACAAAATTACTGTAATGGGCTAGGGCTCCCTAGAGAATCTAGTTAAAGCTATTGATGTTCTCCGCAAGGCTTAAAAGAATATTAAGTACTTTTTTTTTTTTTAGTTTATAATAACACCTAATAGTAACGTTTAGTTAGGTCTACTTATTAACTAAGCTAAGGGTTACTACTAGTTTTATAATAACTAGTAGTAAAATAGAGAAGTAAATACGTGGCTAATAAGTAGAATAAAGTTTCTTTAGACCCTTTATAAACCTACAAACCCTAAAGCGATTAAACTTCTTAAGCGCTGTTTTCTTATAAACAATATAATACTAAAGAATCAAGGTCTAAAACTTATTACTAGCCCTTATTAACTGGGCACGACGCTGCTTCTGTACTGGGGCCCTTGATACTTTATACAAGCCCTTTATTATAATGTATTATAACTAAGTAGTATATTTTAGTTTATAGCTTAATACATTAATTTAAGCTGTGGTGGATAGTATTGAAGAAACTGCATATACTATACTATAGTTCTCTAATACCTACTAAGAGATATTTAAAGTATAAATAGAGTAAGTTTAAGTAAGAAAGGTGCTAGACGCTGAGAAAAGATATTAAGCCTTACTTTACGTAGATATAGGTATTAATAAGTAACTTAATAGGATATAGGAAGTTATTACTAGCTAAAAAGCTCCTACTCTACTAGTTTAACTTGATTTAACTCTTTCTATTTTGCCTAAGTAGACCTAATTTACGCCTACCCCCTTAGTTATACAGCCTCCTAAACAACAACTAGTATCTAGCTATAATAATATCTAGAACCTAAAGTATTAAGTAGATATAATATAAAAGTTAAAGGATAATAGTAAATAGGTTAATTAAACCTTTATAGAGTATATGGGCTGTAGACCTAGAATTATAACGAGTTTGTTCTATACCTTCTAATAGCTAGACAATGCGTGGCACTTTACTACAGCTGATGGTGTTATATCTAAAGCCTTCTATACTGGCTATAGTAATCCTTAACCTAGTAATCCTAAACTAGTCCTAGCTCTTAAGTAGTACGCTGAGATACTACTCTACTACAAAAACTTTGTTACTTAGTTTAGTCCCGGCTTTGGATTTAATAATATAACTTAAAATATAATTAAGACTTAATATACAAATTAGTTAAAGTTGTATAACTTTATTAGGAAGCTTTAGATAAAAGACTTTTTTAAGTAGAGTAAGGCCCTAGTAGTATTAAAGGTATCCTTATGTAGATTAAAAACAAGAGTCTAGTAGGTTCCTTACTCTAGCTGCCCCTGGTACGCTAATAACGAGAAACTTGTAAAGGGCTTTTAGCCCGGTTCCACAGACGAAGAACAACACAATCTACCTAGGATACGAAATACAGACGTACTTATCTTTATACTTTAGTACAACTATAACTACTAAGTAGGCCTTACTATTGACTAGACTAACGGACGGGCCTTTTATCACAACTCTCTATAGGGGACTAAAGGGGATAACGAGTTTATATAGGTAATAATAAACCTATATGCCTAGTATAAGGACTATAGTGCCCCGGATAACCTTATTAAGTTGGTTAAATATAATTCGTAGGTTATAGAGATAGTCTAATAAAATAACGGGTTTTTTTATAGTTTATGAGTTACTAAGTAGAATTAAGTTTTTATTTAAGAAGGACTAATTAACTTTAGAAAGTTATACTTTACTCTTTAGGATAAAAAGTTAATTTATAAAAATAATAAGTTAGTTTAACGTTAGATCTCGGCGATTATAAGTGTCTTTTGTAAACGTAAAAGTATATATAGTAACGTTTCCCTCTAGACTATTATTATAAGTAGGCTTAAATTTAAGTATATAGTTTAAGTTAAGTAAGACTAATATAATAAAGAGAAGACTATATAACGTCCCGCCCCCTCTTTATAACTGACTCCTCCTTTTACTAAAGACTCTGTAGGTAATAAAAAGAATAATAATTTAAGCCTTACTACTATTAATAAGTCCCTTTTTAGGAACTAGTCCCTTAAGTTTCTAGTATATCGCTAGTAGTAGTACTTAGAGTAGCTTAACCTATATCCGCCTTCTTTAACTACTTCCTTAAAGGAGGAGTTCTTAACTTACTTAGTTCTTAACTCCTAATACTTTACCTTAATTTGAGAAAACTTTGTACTAGTAGATAAAAGCTAGCTATGTTGTATTACTAACCTAAGTACTAAGAATATCTATAATGCCACTAGGGCGGAGTGGGTGAACTAGTGAATCAACTAATAGGATTAGATTACTTGTTATACTACGGAATATGTTTATAATTTCTTAATACTCTATAGTTAGGAGGGTTAGTTGTGGTATAAGTAGGGCTATAACTAGGATAATATATACTATAATAACTTTATACTAGATTGAACTAGTAATTAATATAAACTTTAAAAGAGGCCTGTATAAGTAGTACTAATTAACTTAAACTTACTTCTTTGTAGGGGTAAGAGATGTGGATATTAGTTTAGAATTTAGTTATTATGTCCTTTATTGTAGGGTGTGAGAGTAATATAAGGGGATGTTTAAGATAGGTTAGGGTAATAAGTACATACCCATGTATATAAGTAGTAAGGCTATGGCCTTTAGAGTAGTGCTATAGAGTATTTTAGAGTAAAGTATCACTACTATTAATACTATTATAATACTAAAGAGACTTTTTAGGTATTTTTTAGTAAAAAGTGACTTAATTTTAATAATTCCTTTATTTTAAATTTATATATATAAAGTTGAATTTTTAATATATTTTTACTTCTTTTTATAACTGCGTTTTAAAAGAGTTATAAAATTTAATTTAGGTATTTTAGAAATTAAATATATTAAATTAAATATAGAACTATACTCTATAATTAACTTAGGGTTATATAAATAGCTAATTATTTTTAAATATA